>CM053788.1:587564308-588066808 GCA_028749045.1 Cupressus sempervirens
ATCAAAAAAGATCCCTCAAGTTGCAAGCTATAAGGTATATTATAGTGCAGGGTCAATTATGGTGGAGAAATACTAAAGGGGTGCTTTTGAAGTGTGTAGATGGAAATGAATCTAAAAGAATTTTGAAAGATATGCATGAAGGTGTGTGTGAAGGTCACTATATGGCTAAAACCACTGCTCATAAAATTCTTAGGGTTGGTTTTTGCTGGCCTACACTTTTCAAAGATACTCATGAGTTTGTAAAAGTTTGTGATGCTTGTCAAAGGTTTAGTGGAAAGTTAAAATTCTTCAGGAATTTTCCATTAAGACCAGTTGAAGTACAAGCACTCTTCCAACAATGGGGAATTGATTTTATAGGAAAAATCACAAACAAGTCTAGTGGAGGTCATTCTTGGATCTTGGTGGCTATCGATTATTTCACGAAGTGGGTTGAGGCAATCCCTGCTAGGAATGCAACAAGCAAGGTGTTGATTAATTTCATCTTGAATGATATTATAATTAGGTTTGAATGTCCTCAGAAGATTGTAATTGATAATGCCATGTGTTTTAGATCAAAGGAATATAAAGATTTTTGTAAAATGTATGGCATTACAAAATACACATCATCACCCTACCACCCTCAAGATAATGGTCACATTGAATCTAGTAATAAGAGTATATTGAAAATCATCAAGAGGATTTTGGGGGAAAATAAGAAGGCGTGGGATTCAAAGTTTCCATTAGCTCTGTGGGCTAATAGGGTTACTGTGAAAAAGGCCATTAGATGTGCCCCATTTGATCTAGTTTATGGTATACATGCCAAGCTTCCACAAAATAACCTAAAGGAGATGTATAAATTTTTTCAACTATATGAAGATGACATCATTGATGAGATACAACTCAGAATGGATGATATTTTGCAACTAGAAGAAGCAAGGAGAGAGTCTTATGTTCAAAATGCCAAGTTACAATCACAAATGAAGCATTTGTATGACAAAAGAGCCAGTGATAGGAAATTTGAAATAGGTGACATGGAACTAATGTGGAATGCTAGAGTGGAAGATAAAGGAAAGCATGGTAAATTTGACCTAATCTTCCTTCGTTGATATAACATTTGTGATAAAAATGGAGAAGATTCATATTTTTTAAAGGATTTAACTAGAGATATTCTTGAATTTCTAGTTCATGAACAATTCTTGAAGAGGTACTTTTCTTAAAGGTATCTGTTTTCCATGAATAGTAGTTTTAGGGTTCTTGGTTTTCCTGTACAATCTGTATATTTTCTAAATCCCTGTAAATAGTCTCTCTGTATAGTTTGGTTTCTTGTTTCTTGTTCCTGTGTGTTGCTCTATGTTCTCTGAAAAAGTTGTCATCCCTGTACCAAGTATGTGGTCTTCTCTCCCAAAGATTTTGAATTCTTGCATAGACTCAAGTAGTCTCTCATCCCCAGACAAAGCCACTATTGGTCTAAATTTTCACAATGTAGAAATTTTGGAAAATTTTTAGTGAAAATTCATTTGAGTCTTTGTGTCTTGCAAATTAGGGTTTTGTTCCTTATATTTTTCAAACCCTTAGATTGCCCTAGTTCATGTCCTGGTCTCTGTGTTATTTGAATTCTATCATTTTCTCAAGGTGTTTCATTGCAAATTTTATGCTTTCATCATCCACTTGGACCAATAAAATGACTCTTCTTATCCCTCATGCTCTGACCCACCTGACTACTGCATTTATTTCTGAGGTTTCCATGCTCGTAGAAAAAATACTTCCAGCTAAGCAGAAGTGGCAAACCACATGGCGTGACTCAACGTTCTTCCATAATTTGGCCCCACTATGACACGTGTTGTAAATGCGCATACCCACATTCCTTATTTCCTAAGAAGTTTCTTAATGTGGGTGTGCACTAGCCCTCAATCTCTGAAGGATCTATGGTCTAACAAAACTTCAGTTGATTTGGCAAACAAAACACTTTATTTCAATAACTGTCATTACATATCAAAAAATGTTTTACTACTTGGCACACCATAGCACACACTGAAAATTCTCGGCCCCAGCTTGCTATGTGTCAAAAAATTTCTTTCCTGCATTATCTATCTCTCATGCAACTTGAAAATGAGGGCATGCACTAGCCTTAGATCTTTTGATAGGTCAACGGTCATAGAATCAATTGTCTTGAATACCACGTCGACTGAAGTGATGAATAAAAAATTCCATCTATTCCAACTCATCTGACACTTGCCATGGAAGACATATAAAAATAATTCTTGGAAATGGTGGGCCCATGTTGTCAAGCTATGCCACATGTCCTATTTATGCTTCTCCACATTATTTAATTCTTGAGCACCTCCTTCTTGTTGGAAAGCGCTAGACCTTGATTCAAATGAAATCGATGGTTGACGCTTCTTGGTGATAAAGGCATATCTCTGTTAGTAACTCAACCAATGACATTGCAGGAAATCCAGAATGGGCATGAAAAGTATTGACAAACCTGCAAAATTTTTTTGACAACTTATGACTCCCCACAAACTTTACGGTTCACTAAAACTTAAAAAAGGCAAGGGCTACGTGTCACCAAGTCCCATGCCCGCATTATTTAAAAACCTTGCATCTTAATATTGCAGGAATGCGGTTCCTGTTGATCTGAATAAGATCAATGGTCATGCAAAATATGTGTTATATAGGATATTCCTCAATAAAATATAGAGCCAAACACAAACAGAGCATCATCAACAAGACTTAAAACAAGGCTTTTAATAAATACATGCTCACGTAAGCCTAACCTTAGGATAGGGTGATATGCCTTAAAATTATTTTTTCTGAAAAAATATTTTCGAAGGTTGTCAAAACTAGGGTAAAATAAGATAAGGCATTAAGGTTTCTTACACACTTATGATTTTTTGAAAAATTTGCAATGACACACCTTGAGAAAATGATAGAATTCAAATAACACAGAGACAAGGAAATGAACTAGGGCAATCTAAGGGTTTGAAAAATACAAGGAACAAAACCCTAATTTGCAAGACACAAAGACTCAAATGATTTTTCACTAAACTTTTTCCAAAATTTCTGCATTGTGAAAATTCAGACCAATAGTGGCTTTGTCTAGGGATGATAGACTACTTGAGTCTATGCAAGAATTCAAAATCTTTGGGAGAGAAGACCACATACTTGGTACAAGGATGACAACTTTTTCAGAGAGCATAGAGTAACACACAGGAACAAGAAACAAGAAACAAAACTGTACAAAGAGGCTATTTATAGGGATTTAGAAAATATAAAAATTGTATAGGAAAACCAAGAACCCTAAAACTACTATTCATGGAAAATAAATACCTTTAAGAAAAGTACCTCTTCTAGAATCATCCATGAACTGGAAATTCAAGAATATCTCCAGTTAAATCCTTCAGAAAATATGAATCTTCTCCATTTTTATCACAAATGTTATATCAGCCAAGCAAGATTGGGTCAAATTTACCATGCTTTCCTTTATCTTCCACTCTAGCATTCCACATCAGTGCCATGTCACCTATTTCAAATTTCCTATCACTGGCTCTTTTGTCATACAAATGCTTCATTTGTGATTGTAACTTGGCATTTTGAACATAAGACTCTCTCCTTGCTTCTTCTAGTTGTAAAATATCATCCATTCTGAGTTGTATCTCATCAATGATGTCATCTTCATATAGTTGAAAAAATTTATACATCTCTTTTAGGTTATTTTTTGGAAGCTTGGCATGTATGAGTTGGCACCCAAAACCTAAATGCAAGGAGATAAAGACACGTGGTAGGATCAACGGCAGTAGCAAAATCATAAAATAAAGTTGCAAGGAGGATAAAAATTGCGGGAATGCAGATTTTTGTCATGTGACAACATAGGCCTAATCGATGATGAGGTGGCTTAGATGACCAGTTCAGATGCGATGCACAGGATGCTACCATGTGGCAGATCTAATGGATAGCTCATTTTTGCAAAATGAAGATGTGCACCGATTAAATAATGCGAGATTGCAGAATGGCGACACGTGGCGTGGGTCCCACAGATGATGTTGTGGTATCTGAGGAGTAGTGGCCAGCCAATCATAGGCTGCCATGTGGCAATAAGTTGGTCAAAGCTCGTTGACCCAAATTGAAGGAGAGGGCAAATTTGAAAAGTTTGAAAAAATAAATTTTTTAATGTATTCTGTCAAAAATGCACGTCAAACCTTTTAAATTAAAAGGGGGCTTTTATTATAAAGTCTAAACTTTAGGTTCTTTTTAAATTTGAAAATTTAAAATTTTAGTGAGTTGCAGATCAAGGTTTTATAGCAGGGGAGTTGTTTTTCAAATTGAGATTCTAGGCAATTTCAGAAGGCTAGATATGCACTCCAATATACTGTCAAAACTGGGAAGATCTGAATTTTCTGAATATGAGGTCAGTTTGTGCACAAGTGCTCATTGGTTCGAGCTATAAGCCATTTTTTTTAATCCCCAGGGCTTTCTTAATGGATTGAGTAGATTTGATCATGAAGCATCAGAGTTGGTTACCAGGTAGTTTTGAGGATCTTTTGAAGCCTGAAAATGAAAAAAATCAATTCTTAAATGTTTTATTGGCTTCTTGAAGTCATATTTAACTGATTTTTACTTTTACTTGGTGACTCATTTTTAACATCAGAAATTAGTTACATTCTCATCACCAAATATCTGATATGCTTTATGCTTCTAAGAGCCAGAATCATGGGGATTTGATTTTCAGTTATAGAGAGAAGGTAGAAAGAAAGTTTTTGATCTTTTTAGGAAGGAATTCAGAAGGGACACTTCTCAATTGCAGTTTCAATCTGCAAATTCTTTCTTGTCTTTATCTTCCTGTCTTTCATCCATTTTAAGGGTTCCAATTTTTTGTTACTAAGAGACCATGGTGGGTTGGAAATCTTCAGTCCTTCTGTGAGACCACTTTGTTGGATCCAGATCTATGATTCCACCTTCATTCTTCAGCATATTTCTCTCATGTGAACGAAAAGTGTAAAGATAATATAGATAGTTCTAAAATCTTAGGTTGTTTCATGTTTTAATTTTAGGCATTTGACTGTATAGTTTCAAGGAAATGAATACATATGAGCAACAATTTCACTAGTTTCATTCTGGTTCTTGTCTCCTATCTTAGCAATCTATAAGTCTTATGTGTTCTTGGAACAAAGATGTAAGATCCATTTGCATCCCCTTCAAGTTGTATGTTTGATGTATTTTTCTGTTGGACCCAAGGGCCAAGTAAATGCTTGATATGTTTAACAAGGTTACTGGTTACTTGAGAAGGATATCTTGTGAGAATGAGATCTAAATGAACACTGATATCTAAATCATAAGCTGATTAAATAGATCTGATGTTTGGGTATATAAAATATGTCATGATGTCACAGATGTATGTTTTGAATTCATGGAATTTCCCAATGGATTAGGCACTGATCAGTTATAGGATCACTTGTTATACTTCTACATATTTGAGGATTTGTTGAAACTCAACATCAATAATCAAAAGTTTTTCCCCTTTCATGTTGAAGAGCTATAATTGAATGATTTTCCTCAATTTACTCCTGAAGCTAGAAGGCAAATAATTAGATAGTCTAGAGTCCTTATTTTACCAGAATGTGATATAGTAAATATCATTATTTTTTATTCAATAAGAAAGTAAAAGGATGTCCAATTTAAAATCGAGGAAGAGGTACTACAGGCTCATAGAGGAGTCAAGTTTAGTGATGACCACCAAGCTCTTGTAATTTGGTCCATTGAGAAAAGGGATAAGACTAGGATGTAGGAAATTTCTACTATAGAGCATACTAGTGCATTGACAGTATTTAGGGCTGGCGAGGTTGGTAGTGTGTGCTAAAATGTTGTCACACTTCTATGAATCATTACATGTAAGAAAACTCAAGAATGAGCCCTCACAAATCGATCCATAGCTCTCTACTCATAGAGTGCAAGGGTTTGCAATGGAGGCCCTCAGTTTGACCTATTTTTGTGCCCATGCAAGTACACCATGAGATGAGAGATTCAAAGAGGAAAAGCAAGAATGCTAGTCTCCATGATCTTCAAATATGCATGAAAATAAGATCTAATCTATGAAAGTAAAATCTAATCTATAAATGCAAGATCTAAGTTAAAAGCCCATGAGGGGTGCAAGAGAGAAAGAGAAAAGAAAATAGAAGTTCTCCACAAAAAGCTTTTGTATTCAAACTCCTTCAAAAATTGGTCTTCAAACCTGCAGCATAACGATAGCATAATCATGAGTGTCTTCATGAGGAGAGGGCTCTCCCTTATAAAGGAAATTATGGAGGTGAGAGGCTTCTCACAACCAATATGGGATAATAGAGCTTGATCCATGTGAGACAAAATTTCACCAATGACAAAAGAGGAGTGGTTGAGAAGAAAGTGGTGATCCATGTGAGACAAGATTCCACCAATTAGAAAAGAGGAGTGGTTGAGGAGAAAGTGGAAAGATAAATCACACTTAGATCACATTTTTAAGTGTAGAGAAATTAAATAAAAAAAAATTATTTTATTTCCTTTTTTCATCAAAAGAGATATTTAAGTGGGATTTTTATTTAATTAAAAGGGAGCAAGTTCTTTTTAATTAAATAGAAGATATTTAATTAAATTAAAAGAGAGGTTTTTCTCTTAATTAATTAAATGTGGATGAACTGTTTAATTAAAAGAGAGGTTTTCTTTTAAATAAATCAGGATTTTATTTTATTTAATTAAAAGAGAAGATTTCCTTTTAATTAAATAAGACTTGGAATAAAATGATCAATCTTAGAAATGAAATAAATCGAATTTGATCAAGGAAATTGATTTGAATATATTACAAACCATTGATTCAGAAAATTTGATAAATTGATAAATTGAATAATGGGGGCCCATAGTCTAGGCAACCATTTTTGGGTGCATACATTTGCCCCTCTTTGACCAATGTGTGATCAATTCGGGAACACATGTAGTCAAAGAAAGAAATTGAAGTGTGAGGTCAATTTGGGATCACAAAACAACCCAGATGTGTGGTCGACTCGAGAACACATCAGGACAAAGAATACAAATAAATTTTAACTTGAAAAAGTCGAGGATAAAATTGATAAAATTGAATCAAGGATTGAAATTGATAATTACTGCCCCCTCGTGATCGAAATTGAAATGAGATAGAGGAGAAACAACAAATTGATAAATTTGATCAAATTGAACAAAAGATAAGTTTCTTGATGTAAGATGAAAGATATAAGAATCATAGAACCAAGGTAGATCATCAAGCATGAAATATTATGCCCCAAAGGTGATTTAGAAGAAAAGAAGTGGGGAAAAAGAAAATGGAAGATAGAAGTTTGAAAGATATGGAAAGAAATAGAAATAAGAAAAGAAAATGCTCCAAAAATCAATCAACTGTTTAAGATAGAAATTTCGATTGAGATCACGAAAGAAAATAAGGAAATGAAGATCAAAATGTGACCACAATTGATTAAATGTCCACAATAAAGATGAAAGGAGAACCCTCTCAAACTCATAATGCAGCCTAAAAATGCAAACTAACATGAAGTCTAATAATGCAAGCTACATGAAATGCAATGGTGTACTTGCAAAAGAGCAACTGTAACATAGGATTTTGTGTTCATCATTCATTAGAGAATGTAAAAGAACTTATTTTCATCATTGGGCCATTATTAACGGACATCGAAAAATCACACAATCATCACTAGTTACAAATGCAACTATGAAGATATGAATGCAATTTATATTGGATTGAAATGTGAAAAGATTATAACATAAGCATCAAAGACATAAAGGTCAAGATGACTTCGATGTTAGCTTACCCAATTTAATGTAGCAAAACCATGCTTGCATCAAGGCATAGATGCCAAGATGACCATAAGAATGGTTGTGCAAAAACAATCAAGGATGATACCTCAAATCTCCTAAGTGTTTCAAGGGGACAACAAGAGACACTCTAGAGTTTCAAGACCACACCCACAAGAAAACAACAAATAAAAACATGTCCCATGCCCCAAGTCCTCTAGCGATGCATCATGGAGAGACTTATTAGACAAGGACACTCAACAAAAATCAATAATAGTCAGCACACAAAGAAAAGAATAAAAATCATGACATAAGTCAAGCATTAAGTGTTGCGTTTAAAATTTAAGTGTGTTAACTAATACCGAGTTCCGAGGACAAGGATCAAATGCTTGCAGGAAGGTAAGATCACATGATGATACTGGGTAAGACCAAACCAATAAGTGTTGAAAAACACTCGATGTCAATGGGTGTTGAAAAACACCATTTGCGAGGTGTCCTAAAGACTCACACATCTAAGAAACCAAAGCTAACATAGTTATGCCCCCTAGACAAAGACCAATTCCAAACCAAGGTAACAAGGACAAGGCATGGTGGAGAAAGGCTAAGTGTCGAGGACATGTGCTAAGAAAGAGGGGTGCAAAGGCCTCAAGTAGCGCCCGTTTCCAAGTTTTCACCACTTGGATTTTTTTTTTTTTTTTTTTTTTTTTTTTTTTTTTTTTTTTTTTTTTTTTTTTTTTTTTTTTTTTTTTTTTTGAATTTTTGAATTTTTTTTTAAATTTTTTGTTTGGAATATATAATTTTTTTGAAGATACATCAAAGTGCCTTTTGCTAGGTTGTCACTAAGATGATCATTTTTTCAGGACATTTTTCAATTTTTAGAATTTTTACAATATATCATTTTTTTGGATTTTTTAAATATATCAATTTTTTTGAATTTTTTTTCAGGATCAATAAATATGTACAAAGATACCCCTAGACCGAATGGGCATTAAACTCTTAAGCAAGATCACATCGTGCAGTCCCAATGTCTAACAAGGTGGAGGACATGATGAAGCAATAAGCTAATGGATATTATGGATAAGCAAGGAGTGTATGAAGCAAGTGAAAGTGATCTTCAAAGGTTGACTCCTCAAGAGTACCCAAGCTAGGGAAAATTTGTCATGTAAAGAACATTTGGACAAGAAATGAAAGGCCAGCATAGGATAATTCATAAAAGCATAATGTGAAAGTGGGAAAGATGCAATCCAAAAGAGTAGACATGTCAAGAGGCTTCATAGAATCATATTTTACTCTTTTTTATTAGATCAAGACCAAAAGGGTAAATGGGAAAAGGATAGAGAAATACTAGAATGAATGGAGGAAAATAGATATGAAGGCTAAACATGAAAGGAATGAAAACAAGATCATCATAAGATATCTCACAAGATAGCCAAATGTTTGTCTATAGGTCAACATTGTCAAGATCAAAGAGAGAAGACGAAATGAATGAAAGATGTAGAAGAACTACGCATGATGCCTATTTGTTAGGTTTTCATCATGGTACTTATCCAAGGCACCACAAGGGAGTGGTTTTCACCATAGGATGAATTTATTTCTCTTTACTTTTGCTACCAAGGTGCCTGATTACTAGGTTTTCACCAAGGCACATTTTCAAATTTTTCATTTTTTTTTTTTCTTTTCTTTTTCAATCTTTTTCAATTTTTTTTTTTTTGGAAGAAGTCAAGCTTTTGAGATAATGCTCTTTGAATGTTTAAACCATGATATACAAAGGAATTCAAATGATATGCTCAAAGATGCTAATAGGGAAAGAAAGATGGGAGACAAAAATGGAGGATATGGCTTTATGCGAAGTGAGTGAGATTGAAAAATGGAAATGAAGGCAAAATCAATGTCAACATACACCTTGAAGGGTGGCGAAAGGATGGAGAAAATGTGAATGAAGGAATATGTGAAGGAATATGGTGAGTGGATAGAAAAGGTTGCAGTTTAGGCACATGGAATGGAAGAATGCTTTTGGAAGAAGATGAAGCGGAATTCTTTGGAAGCTTGAATGTCAAATTTAATTGTTGTTCAACATTAGACTCTCTCAAGAGAGATTTTGGAATCCATATAGCCATAGGCCTTTTTTCATTTCTTTTTGATGATGTAGAGATAATATCTTCAATGATGGATTTTGGAACCCATACTTGTCTTATAATTTTTTTCTTAGATATCTCTTTTGACTTTATGCCCCCATGTTGATTAGAGGAGACATGGTGGTCTTCCTTTTTATATGGATTCTTGAATTGCTTCTTTTTCTTGTATTGAACATTCAAGTTACTTCCAAAAGACTTGGGACTTGTGGAAGAAGAAGGATGATATGACTAGTTTAGGTGAGTGGGTGGATGAAAAGGATTCAAGGATATGCATCTATGTTGATCTTGAGGAAAGATAGGAGAGGGAGGGATGTAAGGACCCAAGATGGATGAAGAACTAGGAGAATTGGGAGGGGAAAGTGAAGGGACATAAGGACCCAAGATGGAAGGAAAATGTGAAGGATTTAGTATTGGTGGGGGAGGTCCAAGGATGGATGCGAAAGATGCAAAAGGATAATCAATAAGCTCATTAACATCTATATGACAATCAAAGACATCAACATCTTTAGAGTGAGCATTAGGATTTTCAATAGGAACATAAACATCTTTAATAGGAGCAACTTCGTTGATAGGAGAACTTATAGCTTGAGAAGACTTAGGAAGAGTAGAAAGTGGAAGGGAACATGGAGTGGTAGAACAAGAAGATGGAAGACTTTGATCTTGACAAGGATCTTTGGATAACATAAGCATAGAATTGTTCTCTTGATTTTCAATAGGCTCAACATTGGAAGTAATAGAATCATTTTTAATAACCTTAATGGAAGTATCATCTTTGGAAAGAGAAAGTGTACTAAGGCCATTTTTATTGTCAATAAGCTCAGTAGTGTAAGTAGTATCTTGATCTTGCTTAGGAGAATACTTAAGACATGGTGGAATGAATGAGGAAGGGTGTAAGGGATCAAAAGAACCATGAAATGGACCAGAGACATTATGAAAATAATTGGATGACATGGAAGGTTCTTGATCTTGATCTTTCTTTATATTCTTTTCTTTATCATTTTTAGAGTCCTCTTGACATGAAGCCACTCCTAAGGAGAAGGAAGCATGTTGGAATTGTATGGAAGACTTTGGAGGAGATTGTGAAGGACTAGCTGAAGTAGGCATTATAGCACATGAAGGCTTAGGATCTTTAGATGTAGCATTATCAAAAGTATTTGCAGCCAGGTGAAGGTTAGCTTGAGTTTCTTTAAGAGGTAGCCCTTGAGGATAACTATAGGGAACTGCATGAAAAGCATTAGGATCTTTGTTGGATGAAGGATTGGTAGGAGATTTGAAAGACTTAGAATCTTTAGGGGATGTATTGATAGTGGAGGAAGTAGAAGATGGAAGGGGAGCATCAGAAGACAAAGGTTCAACATTAACATGATCTTGCTCAAGAGTGTAATCTTTATTTTCAGCATGAGGGTTCTTAGAAGAGGAACTCTTATCCCACTGATGTTGTATTTCAGCGCAAAAAAATGCTTTCTCTTCATCAAAAAATGTAGATTTATCATTTAGGTATTGTTCACAAAATTTATCAATGTTGTTTTCAAGATTTGATTCATGTGGATTACCATCAATATCCATCTGTGACTCATCCCCTTTAAGCACAAGCATAGGACTAGGAGGACTTTTAGGAACTGTAGGAATGTAATAATCATCATTATCATAATCATTGTAAATCCCTTCTTAGGAGGCATCTTGGGCTATCCTCTTTAAAACTTAAAAGCTCATAGAGATGATAGCAGTTTTACTTACTTGAATTCTGTCTCAAATCTCCTTTGAATTCCTGCAAAATTTCAACGAACAGATAACTTGACAATTTCTTATCAACCTTGGCATGCTTTTCTTTCAGTAATAGCTTCTGCACAAGAATGGCTTCAAATCTTTTCTCGCGTGAAATGAAACTGATGCAATCTCTCTGTATTATACTCTGTTTTTTCTCACGGACGAAGCTTTCTTGTCTAATTAATACAGAGAGTGGCACTACATTTTTTATTTAAAACTGCGCCGTTGATCTTCAAAGATCCTATGATCATGCGGTACACAGAGAACAACTAGGAGTTATACTTGCCATGTCAGTTACATTACCCAATGAGAGCTTGCCACGTACATAATTCTTTCTTTTGATGGCGCTTACCTTTAAACCCACTGACGACGGAGAACACGTGTCAGCATGTCGCTACTTTGTTATGCATAAAGAACTAGCACCTTGCCATAACGAGGCGGTGACAACCGTTGATCGGACCAAGAAATGATCGAACGATACGCTACAGGACTTCTTAAGAAAGAAGGCGGTGGGCCCATATCGCTATGTCGCTATAATTATCTTCCTTGCAACTCTTCATAACGAGATAGCGAGCTCCGTTGATTCACTTCAAGCTGACGTTCCAGATTTCTTGTACATTTAGTCAGGTAGGCATTAATGAGAATCGGATCTCTGCATAGCTAGCACATGTCAAATTTTATCAGTCACCTATCATTACACGTCATCATAGATCTTGCCAATCTTTTACCATTTTACGGGGCCTCGCTAACTCGCTAACGGTGAAGCACCTCAACTTTCCGATAGCGAGGTAGCGAGCTTCGGCACTTAAAAGGATTCCGTGCCGGAAAAAGCAAGGGGGTACCCAGTAATTACTTCCGTTAATTAAAACTGATTCTGACAACAGTATTCATGATAGGTCATGCCACCTGGTGTAATTATGATACAAGCAAGATGCAATGTCATCATTTTAAGATTTTCACGTGGCCTCGCTACTTCGCTAATGGTGAAGTGCCTGAATTTTCCGATAGCGAGGTGGCGGAACTTCCGGAAAAATATCAACATTCCGGCTCTGATGTCAGATATTCTAGTGGGTCCTTTTCCCCCTTTTTATGGCGAATTGCTAAGTGTACCTGCACAATAAAGCAATTAAATACCAAATCTCTGATCGCCGCACGTTCACTTCATGGTCCCACCGCTTAAAAACTTGACACTCGCTATCTCGCTATACTTAATGAGCATGCAACTTTCAATAGCGAGATAACGCCAGCGGTAGATCTAATCGGATCTGACGGTAGGGACAAATAGTAAGAAAGGTAACCCGGGAGAAAGGAAAAGGAATACGGAAGCATATTCGCTTCTTTTGAATTTTGAAAATTTTCACGCCCGACCATTTATAAATAGGGATGAATGTAAGGCTTACATGGCGAATATTTCTTATAGATGGTTTATCCAAAACCTTATACTTCATTTAGACATAGATCACCTGACCTTTCTATGGTTTAACTGAAAAATTTTTACTGCAGAAAAAGTCAGACCAACAGTGGCTCTGTCTGGGGATGATAGACTACTTGAGTCTATGCAAGGATTCAGAATCTATGGGAGAGAAGACCACACATCCGGGAAATGACAACTTCTTCAGAGAGCACAGAGCAACACACAAAAACAAAACTCAGACTGCACAAGGATTTACATAAAACAGGACGCCAGGAAAACCTAAAACTAATGTTCATGGAAGAAAATAAGTATTTTTTCAAGAAAAATACCTCTTCAAGAACTGTCCATGAACTGGCAATTCAAGAATATTATCAAATACATCTTTGATTATGTAGGAATCTTCACCCCAAGCATTCTCAATGAGATATGGGCCTAACCAAATGGGATCAAATTTGCCATGTTTTCCTTTATCTTCAATTCTGGCGTTCCACATTAAGACTAGGTCTCCATTTTCAAATTTCCTGTTTACAGTTCTTTTATCATAGAGTGTTTTGACTTGTAACTGCAATTTTTGATTTCTCAGAGATGCTTCTCTTCTGGCTTTGGTCAATCCTACCAGTTCATTCATTCTTTCTCTCATTTCATCAGTAGTATCTTCATCATATGACTGGATGTAATTGTATAATCCCATCAAATTGTTCTGGGGCATTCTAGCTTGAATTCCATACACTAAATCAAATGGAGCCACCCCAATTGCCTTCTTTACAGTTACTCTGTCAGCCCATATTGCCAACTGTAACTTGGAATCCCATGCCCTTTTATTATCGTCCAAGGTTCTCTTAATGATTTTCAACAGGCTTTTATTTGTGGACTCAGCTTGTCCATTCCCTTGTGGATGATATGGGGCAGACGTTGTTCTTGTCATTCCATATTTATCACAAAAATTTGTGAATTCCTCAGACCTAAAACACATAGCATTATCTGTGACAACTTTCTGTGGACATCTAAATCTGGAAATGATATTATTCAATAAGAAATTATTTACTACTTTACTCGTTGCATTTCTGGTAGGGATAGCCTCTACCCATTTTGTAAAGTAGTCAGTAGCAACCAGAATCCAGGAATAGCCAGTACTGGACTTGGGAAAAATTTCTCCTATGAAGTCCAGACCCCATTGTTGAAAAGGTGCTTTAGTTTCAACTGGCTTCAATGGAGTACTTCCTGAGAATTTCAGCTTCCTAGCAAATCTTTGACAAGGATCACATTTTTTAACCATAGCTTGAGCATCTTTGAACAGAGTGGGCCACCAGAAACCAGCTCTCATTATCTTATGCGCAGTAGTTTTGGCCATGTAATGTCCTCCACATACTCCAGCATGCATTTCTTTCAAAATCTCTTTTGCCCTTTCTCTGTCAACACATTTCAACAGAACTCCTTCAAAGTTTCTCCACCATAAGTTATTTTGAACAATTACATACCTGATGGCTTGCAATTTAATATTTCTTTTTTCTTTATCAGGCAGATGGGGAGGAACTCCCATGTGTTGCAAATAATGTATAACATTAATGTACCAGTCACACTGGTCCATGTCGCATAAATTAGTTCTGAAATCATCATTTACTAGGTTTATCTGATTAGCTTCCAGGTTAGTTTCGGCCATAAGTTTGGCCAAACCTTGACCTCTTACTAACTTAGTTATTTGCATATCAATGTTAAATTCTTGGATTCTATTGATCCATCTGCATCTCCTTCTTGACACTTCCTGCTGAGAGAAAATATCTTTAACTGCAGCACTAGGTACAAAAGCAACAATAGTAGCACCTACCAGATAACTTCTGAATGCTTTTATAGCCTTTACCAAAGCATATGCTTGTTTTTCATTTATTTCATACTTTAGTTCAGCATGCTGCAGGGATTTGCTAAAAAAGGCAATAGGCTATTCATATCCTTCTTGGTTTTTCTGTAATAAAACTGCAGCCACAGTATGGAATGATGCAAAAGAAAAGATATGCATGGGTTTTGTATAATCTGGGGTCCTCAACACTGGAGCATTTTTTATTGCAGTCTTTATATCCTGGAATGCCTGTGAAGGTTCACCATTCCAATCTATAACAGCTCCTTTCTTGAGCATTTTTGAAATGGGTCTACTGATTTCAGCGAAATTTGTAACAAACCTCCTCAGAAAATTAACCTGGCCAAAAAAGGACTGTATACCTTTCACGTTTTTAGGTTTAGGGACTTTATCAATAGCTATTACCCTTTCTGGGTCTATTTTTACCCCATCCTTGGACACTATGTGTCCTAATAACTTTCCTTCTGTGACCCCAAATGAGCATTTCTTTGGGTTTAGGGATACCCCATATTCCAGGGCTTTTATAAAATTTTTGTTCAAGTGTTTGCAGTGATCTTCAGCCTTATTAGAATACGCTGTAAGATCATCCTAGTACACAACTATAAATTTGTCAATATATTCATGAAATGCTACATCCATGGCTCTTTGGAAAGTAGCTCCTGCATTAATCAAGCCAAAAGGCATCCTCACATACACATATGTTCCCCAAGGGGTTGTGAAGGCTGTTTTGAACTGTTCACTTTCTTTTACCAGAACTTGATTATATCCAGAAAAGCCATCCATCATTGACATTAATTCAGAGCCGGTCACTTGTTGCAACATGGCTTCCATATTGGGTAAGCCATAATTATCTTTTAGAGATGCAATGTTTAGATTTCTAAAATCCACACAAAGCCTAATATCTCCATTCTTTTTTCTTACAGGAACAAGGTTTGAAACCCAAGTAGAATGCCTAATTGGTTTGATTATTCCACCATCTCTCAGTTTTGTCAGTTCTTCCTGCATTTTTGGGGCAAGGGTGGGATTGATTGGCCTCTGCTTTTGCCTAAAGGGTTTTACATTTTCTTTCAAAGGTATGACATGCTGGAAAAGGTCCTCCCTATAAGCTTTAAGGTCTTCATATGACCAAGCAAAAACATGCCTGTACTTTCTAAGTAGGTCAATCAATGCTTTTCTGATTTGAACTGGCAGATCTTGGCCGATGTAAACCTTTTTAGGGATTTCATTCGTTCCCAAATTCACTTCTTCTAGCTCCTGTGGTTTGGGGTCCTTTATTTCCGATCTTACTCTGTCTTGGTTATCAAAAATGTTCTCCAAGACTACCAACCCCTTAGGCATCTTATTTGTTTTTAATTGCATGATTTCTTGACCAAAAATGGTTTCCTTCCCATTTATGGTTTCAATCAGTCCATTGCAGTCCATCTCCTGCCCATAGTATTTGTCTTCATTTAGCAAAAAATTTGTGATATCTTTGTCATCTTCAAACACCTGCCAATTGTCAATGTTGTCAGGTATAGAAGGTCTGTTTTGAATCTCAATCTGGGAGATTCCTGCAAATGATATTTCTTTTGGTTTGATAGCTACATTGGCCAAAAGATCAGCCATTTTATTCTGGGTTCTATCTCTCCATGAGATCCCAAATGCATCAAAGAATTCTATTTGATCCCAGACCGCGTTTCTATATTGTTTTAATCTCCTATTTTTTGAGGAGTATGTTCCTTTAATCTGAGAGATGATCAATTCAGAATCCCCTATGACATACAATTTCTTAATTTTGTGATGTGTGGCCACTTTGAGACCTAGCAACAATGCTTCATATTCAGCAATGTTATTTGTGCAAGCAAACTTCAAGGTGAATGAATACCTGAAGGTGTTATTTTCAGGGGATACAAAGACTACACCTGCCCCTGCACCTTCTTTAGAACTAGCCCCATCAAAGAACATTGTCCATAGTTTTGGTGAATTCATGCAACATTCAACCTCATTTTCAATGATATCAGGTAAGTTTTCCACTTCCTGAATAATTAATTCAGCCCTGAAAGCATTGATCCCCGTGTCTAGGAAACAGGTGGTATCTTTGTCAATGTCTTCACCTAAGATGTGGTTAACCCTTGGTTCCCTATTTACCCTGATAGCTTTGTCCCCTATATGGAAAGTGGCATAAGTAAGGTCACACTGTAGGCTTCCCCCCATGGCGGCACTCCATTTTCTGGAAAGTAGCATCCCGTAATGTGGGGGTATATCCACTACAAGGACAGACATGGTTAATTCCACCTCAGGAAATGCAGCCAATTTAAATGGTAAGGCATTTATAGTACCTATTACTGGAACCTCTCTAGCATCCATCCCTCGGCATCTACCTTGCTTAGTATCCACCTTCAATCCTAGGGCTTCCAGTACTTTAAAAGGCATTATAGTGTTGGAAGCTCCAGAATCTATCATACAATTTTTCAAGGTTTTCCCTTTTATGATTAAACTAAGGAAAAAAGGATCAATATCTTGTATGAACGCAACTGATGAATCATCTAAGAACATCTAAGGAATCTGGGATATAATACCATTGTCCTCTATTATTAATGGGGTCTGTTGGGCTACAGCTTGATTATCAATACTATTGTTGTTTGCTATTCCACCCAACCATGACAAAGCCTTATTTTTATGCTCTTCAATTCTAAAGAGCTCAGACAAGGGTACTTTCACAGTAATTTGAGATAACATGGCAATCATATCAACAGGTTCAACCACAGTAGGTTTTACAATAGTACCTAGGATCGGAGTCTTTTGAGTAGTAAGCACCACTTTTTGCTTGACAACATCCGGTTCTGATTTCTCTGGTTGCACTACGGTCTTTGTTGCTTCAACTTTCTAAAATTGAACCTTCCTTTTTGGTTCCCATTTCTGACCCTTGTTCTCCTTGATCTTAGACACATCTATACTGACTTTCTTGTGTTGATCATCTGTCTTATGAGTGGTGTCTTTGATGAACATACTAGATGGCCTTCCTGCCTCATTACTTATTGCTCTATTTCTCAAATTGTAATTACTGTGGACTTGTGAAATCATTTCGGCTGTAATTCTATCAATTTCCTCCTTGGAGGGGATTCTTAGGTTTGTGAAACCTACTTCAGAAAATGTATTGCATACCTTATCTGTATCATTCTTCTCATCATCTGAAAATATTTGCTGATGATGTAACTGGTAGGCAATTCTCTGGCTGGTAACATCGTTCTCAGGTTCTTCTGAGTCAGAATCTATCAAATCATCAGATGTATTCGCCATATTGCAGCTTATATCATCATGGCTTTTTTCTTCTGTTTCTTCTTCTGCTTGCGCTCCTTGAGCTTGGGCGAACGACTAGGCAACAACACAATAGTCAGCAGAATGAGGTGATTGGCATATAATGCACCAAGGCACATCATCATTCATATTTATAGTGTTCCTTTGCAGGGGGTCTGGGGTACCCTTATCTTTCATATTTTGGATCTGGTTAGGAACTGGTTTACCATCTTTCCATTGGGTGGTGTAAGGGTAATTCTGCATCCTAGGCTGTCTATTGAAATTGCTATTATTCACAGGGGCTCTCTCAGTAACATTTGACTTATTGAAATTAGTGGGATTCATTTTCTTAAGCATTTCTAAAACATGGCCTATAGTAGGTTCTTCAGGCCTTTTTCCCATGGATGTTTTGTCACCTTCCCTTTTATTATTGTTCTTAGGGTTGAAAAGCTTAGGATCATCCCTCCTCCCTAATTTTCCAGAGGCCTTTCTATTATTTTCTATATTCACTGCAACTCTATAGGCATCTCTCAGAGTTTTAGGATCTTTATCTCTCAGTTGGTAGGCCATTTTGCTATCAAAGGCATTAAAATAGGTTGTAATACAGACGTCTTCATTTAACCGCATAAACTGAAACAGTTTGTACATCCCTTTCTGAAATCTCACATTGAAATCAAATGTGGATTCATTTGGATTCTTCTTGATATTGTTGAACTCATTCAACATGAATCCTGCATTGGTATTGTCCCCATATTGTTCCTTGAACAATTTCTCCAAATCATTCCATGAAGTAATACTATCATCAGGCAACCTCCTGAACCAATCCCTTGCATCCTCTGTGAGTGAATGCACAAATAATTTCATCACCATATCCTCATGTTCAACTTCATAATCATTGAGCATGTCAATGAAAATTCTCAAATGTTCTTCACCAGTGACAGCATTATTTCCAGAAAACTTCACCACTTTATCCCTTAAATCAAAAGATATGGGATGGGGGGCACCAGGAATACCGGCAAATGATATTTGTCTATATTTTTCAAGGTATATAGGTTTCTTCTGGAAACCGAGAGCGTTAGAGGTACTAGCTGCATTAGCTTGAGTTAGGAGAGCAGCTTGGGATAGCTATGGTGGGACAAATGGGACTTGAGTGCCAATATTGGAAGATGAGGTAGGAGCAGATTGGGGTGCTTTCTGAGTCGAGATTATGGGAGCATTAACTGGTGCAGGATTTGTAGGTGGGATAGACAAACTAGGCCATGAATTTAATGCAGAATTAGACTTTATGAATTGGATTTTCCTTCTTGTCTCTGCGGTCTGAGCTTCATTTTCAACCTTCTCAAGTTCTTTTGCAAGGTCTTCCTTCTCCTTTCGAGCCTTCTCTAGTTCTAGATCTAATTTTGATATGGAGGGTTGTATAGGTTTGCTCGGTATAGCTTGAGGCTCATTTATTTGGATTCCTACAGCCTTGCCTTTCCCTTTATCTGGAACTGTTCCAGTGGGCTCTATTGGATTAACTTGAATGGGTTTATAAGCTTGAATTTGAGCAATAATTGGTTCTTGTCTTTGATTTAGGAGTTTTTCCTGTTGTTGAACTTTAGCTCTTAGATTATCAATATTTCCAAAGACGTCCTGATGGAGAGTGGGGATATTCTCTTCTAATTTTTTATTTTGCTCTTTCAAAGCAGCCATCCTTCTTAGCAGAGTATCTCTTTCTATTATTGCATCCAAAGTGGCTCGCTCCCTTTCCTTTTCAAGATAGATGTGCTTAGCTTCTTCCTCAGCAATCCATTTCTTCAAAAATCCTATTTCAGATTGCACTTCTTTAGAATCAGCAGAGGTTGCCTCGGAATCAGCAGGATCATCTAGATCTATAAGGTTCGGTTCTATATATGGGGCTACTCTGGGATTAAAAGGGTTATCAGATGAACTCCTGAATCCTAGCCTACAATTTATATCTGCTACAGGCCCTGGTCTGGGTGAAGCAATTCCCATAGTAGATACATCTTTATCTTGAAAAACTCTCTGATCTGGTAATGGGGTACTGAAAATACCTCCTAAAAGTCTTGTATTTTTGGATTCAGAACTAAGCGAAGATGATTCTCTTGCTATTATCGGTTGATAATGGGAATTTACAGAGGCATTACCTCTAGGCTTCCAAGTAGGATTTGGATCTATTCTTTTCTTATTTTGGTTCTTCCTACCACCTTGGGGTAGATCAGTATACATTGATACATCGGGATTGGCTCTCATGTAAGCCCTTGTGTTTTTTCTCTTGTCAGCCATATTTTTCTTTTGTTACAATAAGCACTAGCTTCAAAACCTTGACTAGGTTGCCACCCTTTTTCGGGAAAAAATAATAACACTCGTTACTGACAGAAAGAAAACAATACACGAGCGGGAACAAAAATACGGCACAAAGAGATCAATCACTGATGTTGTAAGACTGCAACTCTTGCTTGTTAGGTAAGACACTCGGATAAGCTGGATGTGTCAGTGTGTAGCAATGGTACTTGGGTTTATATCTTCTTTAGATTCTCAAGTTTTGACACTAATGAGTCCCCAGTAGAGTCGCCATTTTGTTGGTGTTTTATTTTGATGTTACTAGTACTAAAACTACTAGGCGACAAAAGGCTTAGTACCTAGATATCAGTACATACACAACCTAAAGAATAGCCAATTCTCATTATCACTTGCATATGCAAAGTATTAGGACCCAACTTCCATAAAACCTTAGACGGTTTTCTACTCTTTTGGCTCTGTAAAACCAGGGCGGGTGCACCCAGGGATGGTTCAAAGATGAAATAATTGTATGAGAATTATTCTTAGTTTCATTTTGATTCTCATCTCTAAATCCTTAAACATATAGGTAAATAACAGACAAACACATCCCTTGAAACAGATATGGCCAAGAAATCTTCTATAGCTCTGCAGATGTTTCCAACAACAATGGCTAAATGAAGCTAAAACAATCTAGGCAGGCAAGTGCTGGCCAACTTTGAAAATCTTACAGGAAAGATAAATGAAAATTGATTTTATGATGTATTTTGAAAAAAGCTAGTTATAATATACTTCTCTTTTGGCTTAAATACTCTCGATCAGTGCCTAATCCATTGGGAACTCAGAGTCAAGTAAATTCTTAGATCTAATTTGTTTCCTTGCAACGAATTTTCATCAGCAAGTCTTACCAGAATTTATCATTCAAAAATCCTTATTAACACCCAAGCAACCTCATCACATTCATCAAAGCCTTTACTTAATCCATTGAATTAACAGCAATAACAAATGGATGTACAGTCTTACTAAATTGCAATCAATTGCATAAGCTTTTACTCACACAACATCAAGGTAACTCAGTATTAAAAAGGAGACAAAATTCAGAGAAGAATAGATATGGGGATAGTTCATAACTTGTATTCATTTCCTTTGAAAATGATATATCCTTTACAAAAGACCCAGAAAAATCTTCAGAGAAGAAGCACAGTTCTTTTTACATTCATCCATATCTTAGAGATTTTGACAGAAAAAGCATACTATAAATTTCTTTCCAAAAATGTTTGGACCAAAAAAGAACTAAGCACAACACTTAGTGAAAACCAAATTCGGACCCATCTTTAGCCTTGGGATCTCACTTAAATAATGTGAGATGCAACAAGCTTCAGGCTACAGTAGGTGACAGGTGTCCTTCTTTTGAAAAACAAAAAACAAGAATAACAGAAAGGTTGATTACCACAGCACTTCTTGGCAGGTCCCTTTCTGTTATGCTTCTTGGTTGTTATGATCTGTTCTCGCAATCATTCCTCATCTTCAGAGTACATATCCATAAGGTCTGCAAGTGATGTATCATCTTCTGTTACATGCAAAATCACTTTAACCTGGGGATTTTCTATGTCATCATTGCTGACTACAAGAGTAACTATTACTCTTACATCTTCCTCGTCATCTTCTCCTGACATCTGTTCACTAAACTGATCTTTCCATCTGTTGAAAGTATCATCATCTGGCCAATCAAAACTTAGGGTTTCTCTTTGTATCTTTATTAAAGAATTGGCATTTTCTTCTAATTCATCGAATTCTTTTCTTATATCAGCATAATACAATTGTATTTTTACCAGCTCTTCATTTGTCTTTGCCCAAAACCAATAGCCAGTCTCACTGATGATGTTTGTTATTCTGTTATCAAATAATTCATCCATTTCCTTTTTCCATTTGTCCTTTTCCTTTACTGTACCAATAGATTCTAAAGCACAAGGAAATAGGGTGAATTTTTTAGCAAGATATCTTGAAAAACAGAGTGTCAATTTCCTCTGTAAAGAATCTCTTTTATTTTCAAAGTTATCTAATTGATTTAATAAATCAAAAATTCTTTCAACCTGATGGTAAGGCATTTGAACTGCAGAGATACAAACAATTGTGACATCATTATTCCTCTGTCTCCACTTCTGTGCAAGAGAGTCTAGTCCATTCTTTCCTTTATTTAACTCATCTATGAGGGTTACAATCCTGGTCAGCTGGTCATAAAAATCTGACCATTGTATTTTATCCCTCAAGTATGTCACACCCTGCTTCCATTTCTCTTCCTGCTGATTTCTAACTTCTATCTGCCACTCATGTAATTTGGTTTTTTCTGCTTCAAATTCCTCTGCAGTATAGAATTGGGGTCTTTCAGGGGTGTCAGGTATCTCAATAATAGGGGTTAATCCCACAGATGACTGTGGGGGATATGCAATTCTCAATGTACTAGATTCTCCCACTTTTCTCTTTCCAAGTACCTTTTCCAGTTGAGATATCCTGTTTTCTAACTCAATTCTCCTCTTCACCTCTTGATTATAGGCTTCCACCACTACTTCATATTTATTATGCATATCCATCATTTCCCTCTCTTCTCTTTCCGCAGTAGCCAGGAAAAATTTAGAATAATCCACATTCATGTGGGCTGCCTGTACATTTGAAGTGTCAGCAACTCTTCTTACAATGATACTCCCTGTCAATCCTGAGTCATCAGGCTATGATGAAGTAACTCTGGATCCTCTTCTCAGGGACCACATAACAAGGGAAGCTTGATCATTGCTGAATGCTGTACGCAAGAATTCCTCTTTATTAGGATCCTGGAGTCCTAAATTATTTGAAACAGAATTAAAAACTAATGCGTCAGCAATGTCCCAATTGGGCAATAATAAAACATTAGCATTTTTTACCATCTGTCTTCCCTCATCAGGGGTTATATTTTGGAACTCTTGAACCATTTGTTCCTTTATTAGATTTTGAATGGAGGTCTCATCCATTTCTGGATGTTCTGTTCTCATATTATTGCACCATTGCTCAAAAATGTGCATGTTTACTCTCCACGCAAACTGATGGAAAGCCCTAGATCTTACAAAAGTGTTATCAGACAAAAAATGCTGACTGGCTTGTTCCAAAATAGGGTCCAATTCCCTTCCTCTGAAATTTGCTGTAGTTAATTCAAAACTTGGTACAGGGGTTTCCTGAGGGTTGCCTTCATCAATCTCTGCTTGTGTAACAAAAATTTCTCCTTGTGACCCCATTTGTTCAAATTGCTCACTGCTGAGTTGTTCTTCCTCAACTCTTATTGGGGTTTGAGAAGGTGAGCCACTTTCATCAGGGGATTCTTCCTCCCTTATTATTCTTCTTCTTTTGGGGGAAGGTTCAGGGGGTCTTTCTTCTAGGACAGTGCTGGAAGATCCAACAATCTATTTTTCTTTATGCACAACGGGCACCTGCTGTCGGACAATAGTATATCCTGTTTTCTTCCGTACCACCAGTGGACCTACTCCAATGTTGGGAGTGAAACCCAATTTTCTCATAATTTCTCTGGCTTTATCTGGAAAAGAATTAATAAAATGTTGTTTCTTCTCATTCATTACCTCCATTATCTCAGAGAAATTACTCATGAGCTTATGTACTTTATCTGCATTGTTTGCAGCATTACTAAGAGGACTGAAATTTTTATCAAAACAATTAATGAATTCCAAAACTTTTGAATAGACTCTCCATTTTTCTTTCTTTATTTCTTGCTCATGGAGAGAATATTCATTTCTTATTACATCTTCTGGAAAATAGAATTCATGCTGAACTAGACGCAGCTTGATTCTCAATCTAAGGGCAGAGTTAAAGAAACCTTCTGTATCACAAAAATGAGAGTGAGACACTGCCATTTTGTATTGATCCAAAAATTTATGGAGAAAGGCCCACCCTTCTTTAGTTATCACAAATTGGTGGGCTATAGTACAAGTAGGAAAAATTGATCCTGTCCCCCTTTTGTGCAAAAAGGCCTCCTCCACTCCTCCCAACTGCCACAAAAATTCAGCTATCCCTACCTTCAAGGGTACCTGATAGGGTAACACATGGGGTGTTCCTTTGAAACCATAGACCCTGATGACCGTTGAGACTAAATATGGGATAATATCTCCCCAATTATGTGAAACTTTTAGATTGTGGGTTTTGTCCATAGGCCTGATAAGGTGCATTAATGCCTTAGGGATTCTGGGATTATCACTCAATAAGAGGCACCTTAGTTTGGAGGCAAAGTGCCTATCAAATCTGACGAAGCTAGCATTTTTTGCTTCCCAGGTCATGTCTGCACTCCATAATTGGACTGGTAGTGCTTCCCCTTCTTGTTCTCTATTTAAAACCATTTCTTTACCAAAATAATTGGCCCCTTTAAAAAGAAACATATGCATCAGTAAGGAATACTGACCCCAAACCTTTTCCACCTTGCCCTGTGCAATCCCCACCAATCCATGATGGATCTCATTTGCCAAGTAAGATGCAAAATCAAAAATTATTTCCACACCAAAAGAAGAGATTTGGGTGATCATATACATGAAGCTCACCGGAATAAAATCTTCTTCGCCCTCTCCGAAGACTCTGCACAGGGTCCTATATATCTCGACTGCCCTGGCATTAAAACATGATTTCTTGAAGGGCTCTTTAGAAGATGATGTTATGGTTGGGAGGCCTCCAATCCGGCCTATGTGGGCTTTCAGTGCACCCTGTCTAACTACATCCCTCTTCGATATATATTCCTTTTCTAAATCTGTCAGATTAATGGGCACATGATACATGGTGAGGGGTCCCAGACTGAATACCTTCCTAATCTCCTCGGGACTGATGGTGACTAAAGCTTCACCATCTATTCTCCTCACTACCTTAGTGGCTTGGTCATAGTTTTTTGCTATGGCTTCAAGCAGGTCAAAATCCATAAACACACTGGGAACAACAAGCTTCCCAAGATCAAAATTCCAAATGTTGGCATGAGGGGCATATAACTTTCTCTCTGCAAACCATTTCTTGAATAAACTCAAACCAGTCTGAGCTGTTTGAGCATCCCGGACCCAATTACCCTTATCATACAATCCATCAGCTACCCTAAGCCTAGGATTGAGTGAGGTCAACCTCTTAACTTGCACCATTTCTACAGTGGACTCAGGAAGTAACTCAAGCAAATCATCATGCACATTTCTATCCAGGTAGTTTACTGCTCCTGTAAATCCCTTCTTAGGAGGCATCTTGGGCTATCCTCTTTAAAACTTAAAAGCTCATAGAGATGATAGCAGTTTTACTTACTTGAATTCTGTCTCAAATCTCCTTTGAATTCCTGCAAAATTTCAACGAACAGATAACTTGACAATTTCTTATCAACCTTGGCACGCTTTTCTTTCAGTAATAGCTTCTGCACAAGAATGGCTTCAAATCTTTTCTCGCGTGAAATGAAACTGATGCAATCTCTCTGTATTATACTCTATTTTTTCTCACGGACGAAGCTTTCTTGTCTAATTAATACAGAGAGTGGCACTACATTTTTTATTTAAAACTGCGCCGTTGATCTTCAAAGATCCTACGATCATGCGGTACACAGAGAACAACTAGGAGTTATACTTGCCATGTCAGTTACATTACCCAATGAGAGCTTGCCACGTACATAATTCTTTCTTTTGATGGCGCTTACCTTTAAACCCACTGACGACGGAGAACACGTGTCAGCATGTCGCTACTTCGTTATGCATAAAGAACTAGCACCTTGCCATAACGAGGCGGCGACAACCATTGATCGGACCAAGAAATGATCGAACGATACGCTACAGGACTTCTTAAGAAAGAAGGCGGTGGGCCCATATCGCTATGTCGCTATAATTATCTTCCTTGCAACTCTTCATAACGAGATAGCGAGCTCCGTTGATTCACTTCAAGCTGACGTTCCAGATTTCTTGTACATTTAGTCAGGTAGGCATTAATGAGAATCGGATCTCTGCATAGCTAGCACATGTCAAATTTTATCAGTCACCTATCATTACACGTCATCATAGATATTGCCAATCTTTTACCATTTTACGAGGCCTCGCTAACTCGCTAACGGTGAAGCACCTCAACTTTCCGATAGCGAGGTAGCGAGCTTCGGCACTTAAAAGGATTCCGTGCCGGAAAAAGCAAGGGGGTACCCAGTAATTACTTTCGTTAATTAAAACTGATTCTGACAATAGTATTCATGACAGGTCATGCCACCTGGTGTAATTATGATACAAGCAAGATGAAATGTCATCATTTTAAGATTTTCACGTGGCCTCGCTACTTCGCTAACGGTGAAGTGCCTGAATTTTCCGATAGCGAGGTGGCGGAACTTCCGAAAAAATATCAACATTCCAGCTCTGATGTCAGATATTCTAGTGGGTCCTTTTCCCCCTTTGTATGGCGAATTGCTAAGTGTACCTGCACAATAAAGCAATTAAATAGCAAATCTCCGATCGCCGCACGTTCACTTCATGGTCCCACCGCTTAAAAACTCGACACTCGCTATCTCACTATACTTAATGAGCATGCAACTTTCAATAGCGAGATAATGCCAGCGGTAGATCTAATCGGATCTGACGGTAGGGACAAACAGTAAGAAAGGTAACACGGGAGAAAGGAAAAGGAATACGGAAGCATATTCGCTTCTTTTGAATTTTGAAAATTTTCGCGCCCGACCATTTATAAATAGGGATGAATGTAAGGCTTACATGGCGAATATTTCTTACAGATGGTTTATCCAAAACCTTATACTTCATTTAGACATAGATCACCTGACCTTTCTATGGTTTAACTGAAAAATTTTTACTGCAGAAAAAGTCAGACCAACAGGGTGAATACCCTAGCACATATGGACCAGGAGGATGATTTACCCAAATTATAAATAATTAAAATTGAACTTTGATGAAAGTGAATGGACAAGAGATTACTAAGACTCTCCAAGTGTAATATCAAAGGATCCAAGTGTATATCTTTCTCAATAAGGACAGTTTCTAACTTACCAACTCCAAACAAGGTCTCTTGTGAAATCAATGATCACTAATTCAAGAGGTCAAAGCACAATAACCCATGGTGCAAAAAAAAGCTTTTAACAATGAGAAAAGTAGCCTAATCCAAATAGGACCAACCTAGGGAGACTAGAAATAATGGGATAACAAAGTTATTCGATCGTAAAGTCTCAACTCAAGAACTCAGACTTTGTTCATTTTAAATATCCAACTAGATGTATCAATATAGTCTTTATCATAAACCAAGCATGCAAGATAGAAAATAGGGATTTCAAGCAAACAATCTTCAAACAATGAACAAGGGGCAAAGCAACCTTGCGCATGAGCAATCAAGTGACTTAGTTTATGCTAATCCCTAGGAGAGCTAATTGTGTATGTTCTCAAAGAGTTTCACAATCATTGCATACATCCCTAGAAAATAAAAGTTGGCCTCTCTAAGGTTTTTAGTAATGGTTTGACTCTGCAACTTTTATGATTCACAGGGGTGACCTCCAATCCTGGCGCACCGAGGTTTTGACACAGTCTGAGAACTTAATCTTCAAGAGCTGCTAGGGAGATCTGACAACCCACAATGAACCATACCCCATGGAGATTTCTTCTACGAGGACATTTATATAGCAATTGTTGCAACCATGATAGAAGTGGCTATTACCGCTTGAGGTTCCGTTCGCAGTTTTCCCTGTATAGGGATTGTCTGCTATGGTTAACCCTCTCTAAAGGTGACCGACTCACAATAGTGGACCATAAGGGGACTTAGCTTTCAGATCCAAGGTTTTGACACCTTTTCACTTTTAGCCCAATCAAAGCAACCGGATTAATCTGACACGCTAACTAAGATTATCTCAAGATCTATGATATCAACCCCTAGTGATCTATCAACCTCTCCGAAGAAAGGATGCCTCAATCACCAAGTTGAAGATCCATCTATCTAAGAGATTCTCAAAGTATCCTCCCCACCTACAAGGAATCTGTCTTTGAGAGGAGTTTCACTAGGAACTCACTCCCTCAAGATCCACGAATAGTATTCATGGGGCCTAATTACTATGTGTGTACAGATGTTCATTCCCCAAAAGCAAATCTATCCAAGAATAATCAAAAAGCACAAGGTGGTACACTTAACGCTTTAACTAATGTAAGGTGAGTCCAAAGATGTGGAACACTTAACCCCTCACACAAGCCAAAATGAGTCCACAACTCAAAGATTAGTGAGTTCTAGAAAGCACAAGAGGGTTGCCAAGTGGAGCACTTAACGCTTCTATCCTGTAGACCCATCCCCTTTAATGTGGCACTGATCTTGCAACCACGAGGTGGAATGAGGGGCCGGTGGATTCAGCGAGTCCAATAACCCAATATAGCTATCTAAATCTATCACTAATAATCAAGCTTGCTAAATAAAAATCAATGGAGATTACAACCTAGTATCAATTATGCATGTGTTTGAAAAATAAAAGCATGAGCAAAACACACAAGCTAGACACATGAGAGGTTCATTTTAAGGTTCCAAATCAAAGTGTTATCAGCCAAAGAAGAATACCTGAAGTCCTCGCAACGCGCTTAGTAGATCTTACCTATTTTTAACAACTTTAGCACATTTTTCCAATGAAATCACAACTTGCTGCTATGCTGTTCCAAAAAAATCAGAAAACATAGAAAAACCCAAAACAGCGAGCAGTTAGCAGAAAAAACGAGAAAAACACGAAAATCCCTGCAAAAAAAATACGAATAACCTAGTCAACATGATTAGACCCTTTTTTTTCTATGATTTCGGACCCAAAAATAGAAATGAAAAGAAGAAACCCCTGCTAAAAACTAAATAGCTTTCCAAAAATGTAAGAAATTCAAAACAAATTCTTCATTTGTGCCCTAGGGACCCAATTTTTCAAAATAGGCCATATTCATCAAATCGAGTTTTTGATCTTTAATACGGCCTCAAAATTCAAAACACAAAGAAAGAACCCCTACTAGAATTCAAAAATATTTCTGAAAATGTAAATTTTTCCAAAAAATATGCTGATTTGCGATCAGAAATGGCTTTTTATGAAAAATAAAGAGAAATTCATAACTCGCGCTAATAATGTCAAAATGATCTAAAGGTCGAACTAGGACATTTTGGGCACATAACCAACCCACAAGAAAAATTTTAGAACCAAAATCTAAGTGGTTTAAAAGATATGATTGAATCTTTAAACCAACTAGATTTTTCGCTTGCAAACCAATCTATATATGGGTTGGCCTTAAAACCAAAGTGAAAATTTTACAAGAGCACTTGATTAGATCCAATATGCTGCTGTAAAAAACTAGAGATGAAAAATAAAAGCAAATGGAGCTAAAAACTTGATTCAAGCCCCACGGTGGGCGCCAAAAATGTGTGCTAAAATGTTGTCACACTTCTATGAATCATTACATGTAAGAAAACTCAAGAATGAGCCCTCAAAAATTGATCCATAGCTCTCTACTCATAGAGTGCAAGGGTTTGCAATGGAAGCCCTCAGTTTGACCTATTTTTGTGTCCATGCAAGTACACCATGAGATGAGAGATTCAAAGAGGAAAAGCAAGAATGCTAGTCTCCATGATCTTCAAATATGCATGAAAATAAGATCTAATCTATGAAAGCAAAATCTAATCTATAAATGCAAGATCTAATCTAAAAGCCCATGATGGGTGCAAGAGAGAAAAAGACAAGAAAATAGAAGTTCTCCACAAAAAGCTTTTGTATTCAAACTCCTTCAAAAATTGGTCTTCAAACCTGCAGCATAACGCTAGCATAATAATGGGTCTCTAACATGAGGAGAGGGCTCTCCCTTATAAAGGAAATTATGGAGGTGAGAGGCTTCTCACAACCAATATGGGATAATAGAGCTTGATCCATGTGAGACAAAATTCCACCAATGAGAAAAGAGGAGTGGTTGAGAAGAAAGTGGTGATCCATGTGAGACAAGATTCCACCAATTAGAAAAGAGGAGTGGTTGAGGAGAAAGTGGAAAGATAAATCCCACTTAGATCACATTTTTAAGTGTAGAGAAATTAAATAAAAAAAAATTATTTTATTTCTTTTTTTCATCAAAAGAGATATTTAAGTGGGATTTTTATTTAATTAAAAGGGAGCAAGTTCTTTTTAATTAAATAGAAGATATTTAATTAAATTAAAAGAGAGGTTTTTCTCTTAATTAATTAAATGTGGATGAACTGTTTAATTAAAATAGAGGTTTTCTTTTAAATAAATCAGGATTTTATTTTATTTAATTAAAAGAGAAGATTTCCTTTTAATTAAATAAGACTTGGAATAAAATGATCAATCTTAGAAATGAAATAAATCGAATTTGATCAAGGAAATTGATTTGAATATATTACAAACCATTGATTCAGAAAATTTGATAAATTGATAAATTGAATAATGGGGGGCCATAGTCTAGGCAACCATTTTTGGGTGCATACAGGTAGTAAATAGATAATTGGAATGGCATATGAGGAAAGGGGTATGTAGATACAGTCATTGGAAAACAAAGTATCTCAAATGGAGAAGGTACTTGGGAAGAGAAAAGTACAAGAGTCTAGTAGATCTAGAATTGCATATCCCCCAAGATCACCTATTGAACCTTTTAAATCAGCTCCAATTATTGAAATACCAAACACCCTAGAAAGGACTTAGTTCTACACTGCAGAGGAGTTTGAAGAGGAGAAGAACAAATTATATGCACTACATGTAGAACTAAATGATCAGTATCAAGAAAAATTGAGGCAAGGTGTTATGTATTTAGTGGATAGGATAGAATGTCCATCATTTTTTTAATTTATTATTATGGATTGCAATCATCAGGGATGAATTGAAGAGCGATGAAGCTGTATTCAGACCCCTTATCTAGAAGTGGATAGAAAGAAATGAAGATATCACTGCTATGTGTATATCTATCATTTAGCTGCCCTGTCATCAAATAGAAAAAATCTTTGACTTGTTGAATAAATTGAAAGGATTTGATGATAAGAAAAATTATTTTCAGAAAAGATTAATTTTTTTTTTTTCCAAATATGTTGCAGAGAAATTTGATTTATTTCCATGTGCTCTAAATAGTGTTGATAAATTAAAGAGATTAGATTTCCACAATCCATTGCATAATATATTTGTTTCTGGATTTGATTGTGTAGAGATTTTTACCATCAATGTTTTGAATCACACTATGTGATCCATCATTAGGATGAAAAGAGAGCAAGAGATGCAAAACAATTTTTGATAAAATGAAAGAAAAAGAGGAGTGCAAAAGAGAATTAGATGAAATTCTTTTTTAAAGGACGAATAAAATTATTAATGAAGCTGGTCATTTTTTATGGGCAAGGACAAATGAGGAGCTGGTAGAAGTACAGTTATTTTATAATGATGTCAGGAAAAAACTTGTTGATATAGAAGTGGTTGCAAATTCTTTAATAACTCTACAAAGAGAGGTTCTAAGTTTTGATTGGCCAGATGACACTATATATAATGAGTGGAAAGATAAATTTATGTCTATGGAGCAAATGGAAGAGGATGATGAAGCAGAAGAGGATGAGAAGGAAGAAGGTGCAAAAGTAAAAGTTACCCTTATAGTTGACGATGAAGATGAGGAAGATCCTCAGATTAGAGTGAGTGTGCAAGTAATCAGAGATGACTCATCACTTTAAAACTTGATGGCTGCTTACTCTGAGAAATCAGAGTAATCAAAGAATTAGATGCTAACACTTTTGTCTGTTCAGGTGGAATAATTGAAAGGGGCCCACAAAGGAATGTTTGATGTATTAACTTTTCTGTTATTTTCATTTTGTCTTTTTGTGATAGGCGTGTGTAAATATCTTTTGAAGGACACCTATCAATCACATTTGCCCATTGCTTGTTTCAACTTATGTCTATATAAATGAGTTTTCAAGGCAATGTGATGGTCTGAAACTTGTAGAATTTTTCTCTTTCTTTCAAGAAAATTACATTCAATTGGTCCAATAGTATGTAGTTGTTTTGAGTTTTCTTCTAATTTTTCTCTCTGATAACATATTAAAATGATAGAAAAAGCAATCCGTTCTGGGCTTTCAATTAATTTCTATTGGTCATTGTATTAGTCATCTTAAAGGATAATACAAAGAGGTATTTACATTATATTTGTGTCATCAATTTTTGTCTCCATTTTATGGATTTTTTTTTTTTGAATTCATTTAAATAAGGTTTAATTAGTTGAATTGAATCTGGATGGGTTGTACCCTAGTTTTATTGTTTCTTTTAATTCAAGGAATTATGGAAATGTTTCAATAAATTAGTAGGGTTTATGAGTTTATAAAAGGGATACTTCGTAAGAATGGAAATGGGTGATTACAATTGATTAATTCATTTACAAGTTATTTGAATTAGATCTCTTGCCAATAGTTAATTTTATGCCCAATGGATAAGGCACTAGTCACATAAGTCAGAAGTGAGCAATGGTGAATTCTACTGCTACATATCAAATCAATTTTAAAAAATCAAAATCATTTCATTCCAATTTTTTTACAAGTTATAAAATGCTGGTCACTACTCATTTATATCTAATTCCCGAGTCTTAGGTAGCTGCTATTTCTAAGAATATTTGTAAATTCTAGGAGAATTATAACCAGATCTACTTATAAGGGATGCATATAGATCTAAGAAGCTTTTAGAGAAAAATGATAAATTGTGTATGTTCCTAAGGGTAAAAGATGATAATCATAATGAAACTAAGATAATTATATACCATAGTTTGCATTATAATTATCCCTAGGTATACCTGCCTTGGTTTAGCAGAGCCTAAAGAGTAGAAAACCATTCTTGGTTTTGTTGAAGTTGTGTCAAAGTGGTTTATTCATGTAATTGCTACTAGGAATTAGCTAATCCTTAGATTGTGTGAGTAATTTCATTGTGATATTGATCATTTTGTTGCTCAGTAGTTTCAAACACCAATAGGGTGGAGGCTTCTTGAAAACTATATCCTCTTCTTCTTAACCCATCTTTTGTTTCTTCTTAGATGTCCTCCTTGTGAACATAGTAGTAGATGGTTTGGCAAGTTTGGTTATAATAACCTTACCTTTTTTCTTCATATTTTCTTCTTCTTTTGACTTTTCTTCATCTCTTGCATCATCATCCTCAATGTCATCTCCTCTTCCTTTAGTCAACAGAAGAGTGGAACTAATTTTCAATTTTGCAATTCTATTCTTTCCTTTGTTAACTTCCCGAGGGATTTTTATTTCAAGTTCTATTCTTTCCTTTGATTTATCATGGGTGCCAAAGTATGAATCTTTTGGGTCAACAAGCTCATTTAATAGTGCTTCAATAATGTTCTTGGTTTCATGAATGTTAACCTCATAACCTAGACGCTTGACCCATACATTTCTCAGTCTAAATGCTTGAATATATACTTTATCATAGTCAACCATAAAACAAATATCATCTTTGTAACCATCAACAAGTTTCTTTGGTATCTTGAACTTGTTATTCATCTTTTCCTTAAATGCATCAAAGTAGTTATCCATAATAGTTGTATAGTTTTCTCCCATTTCAACTCTATATTCATTTTTCTAATAAAGAACAAGTACATCCTTCCTCCATACAATGGTGCCTTTAGATGGGAAAATCTTTTTCACATAGAAAAATAGACAAGTTAAGAGTTAACCAAAATTACAAGGATTGCTCTTTGAAGTTCTCTCCATATTTTTGCTGAAGTAATTCAGCATCAACTCAGCAAGGTCAAGTGACAAGTTATTTTTGACCACTTTGTATGCAGGATCCACTACTTTGCATTATGTACTATTGAGTCTTCTCAACCTGTATATTTTGTGTGCTTTGACATGTATCTTGTATTTCAATTACATATTTGTAACACAATTAATCTTCATTTCCCTTCCATCCCACTTGGCAAGGGTTTTCTTTTCTAGCTCAACTTGACCTAGGGTTTTGGTCATTTTAGCTTTTTACAACATTGGAAGACCAGTGATCCTATGGATCATCTTCTCGGTTATCACAATAGGTTTCTCTAACCACAACTGACCACTATGCCCATGGTTGAGGGTAAATCTTATCTATTTGATTTGAAAATCTCATGGCATGTGCAGAATGTGAGTCAAACCCTTCACTTCAAGGTGTTGATGCTTTGGTTTTAACACACCATTCACACATAATTCTCTCAAGGATTCATCCATTTCCAAAGTTCCAATATCTTTAATAGCACCTTGGAAATGTGAACACATATCATTTATCAATAGTACCTTTGATTGAATCTGAGATTGTGCTTTGCTCGAATCTAGGGATTCTATGGCAGCCAGACTCAATTTGAAGTTTGGCGCCTTCCATTCCATGCCTTGAACTAACATTTTAACCCTTTCTTAGATTTTCTACTAGTGGATGCCATTTTTCTTGGTAGGGTTTTCATAGTTATGAAAATCTTCAATAGTAATATGCTCAGATTGCTCGGATGCTTAGAAATTGCTTTGCACAAATAGCTCTAAAAAATTTGCAATGACAAATGACTTTGATTTCACCCTTTTTTTAATCAAAATTTTCCTTGCACTCACCATAAATGCCTAGTATGATTGTTCACTCAAGTGTCAAATTGTCTTCCACTTTACTTGCATTAAGTGCTCGATAGAGTCATCCTTGACTCAATGACCACATAACAATTTTAGTAGCTTCCAACCTTGCTCGGTAGGGTCTGTAACCCAACTTCACTTGATAATAACCAGCATCTCCTTGAATGCTCAGTAATCCATTTTCACCTTGAATTCTAATATGGATCTTTCATTTTGTTGACCAAAACTGATGTGAGATGTCTTCTTTAAAATCCTAGTTCCAATTCTCCTTACGAGAGATCAAGTGGAAATACTTGAGTGACATGTTCATTATTTCTCAGACTTGTATTCTCAAAAGATTTTGAAATCCATTGTAGTCCCATCTACTTTCTGATGTTATCATCCTTGGGTTTATTTTCATCTTCAACTCTTCCAGTATTCATATAGTTCTTGGCAAGATGACCAAGTTCTATACAATGAAACATCTTCTAGTAGTGTCTCTTGTCCTCATGTGATGTTTTACAGAATTCATGCCAATGTGTCCAAACTCTCCATAGTAATGACATCTACACCAAGTTTTATAGTCCCAACCAAATATAACTTTTGCAATCTATTCTACTAGGTTCAATATCTTAGTTTTGCATTTTGAAGATTTATGCCCATGCTTCTTACATTTGTGACATTTGCCTTCAATTTAGGTTTCTCTTTTCATTCATTAGCTCTATTACCATGATGATTGCAATTGTAACATTTTCCATTAAATTTATCTTTCCCATTGCTCCAACATTTGTTTGATGTATGGATTATTTTGCCACAGTGACTACAAGTAGGCCTTTGATTCTTTTGAGCTCCTTGCTTGGATGGTTCACATTCTTCTATATATCTAATTCCCTCTTTTCCTTTTTTTCTGTAATGGCTTTTCTCATTAAATTGATCTATTTTTTCTTGAGATTTCATCATCCTCTCATTGGTTTTCTTTTCAGTGTTTAGGTCATTCAACAATCTTTCATTTTCTAATCATAGATTCGTGATTTCTTCATTTGCATTGGTGAGCTAATTAATGAATTCTTCCTGCTAAAGGGATAGGTGCTAAATTTTATTTTTCTTTCCTTCTATCTCTTATTTTCTCTTGTTTTTCTCTTCCATGACTTCACACAATCTTATTGACCAAAATTCTTTCTCTCTTCTTATTTTTCTTACTTCTTCTTGAACATTTCCATTTTTCTCTAATAGTTCTTTGATTGCTTCATTGGCTTCATCTAAATTGCTTGAATGGATATCTTCAATTCTTTCCTCAATGTAGATTTTTTCATTCATCTAGATTGCAAGATCTTTTCTCCTTTTCAAGGATTGAGAGGGTTGTTTCTTTGCTTTCTATAGTTTTCCAATAGCCAATTCCAAATCTAGTTGCTCCTTATCAATAGCCTTATCAAGTCTAAATACCTCCATAGCCTCTAATCTTTTCTCAAGCTATAAAAATTATTTCCTAAGAACCAGAATTCTTTGATACTAATTGTTTGAAATATATGTCATAGGCTATGTTATTAAGAGGGGAGGGGTGAATCAGTAACCTATAAAACCTAATCCTTTATTAGAAATTAATCCTTCAAGTATATTCTGATCTAATTACATGTATGAAAAATTGAAAGCATCAAAACATTCATAACACTTTTGACACATAATATGGTGACCTAGAAACCTTTCAAATAGAAAGAAAAACTGGAGTGGGGATGATACCCACAAGCTTTAGTACTACAATATAAAGTTGGCCTATTAAGGCTTATAATGATCACTTCTGATAATCTTCACTATTAGGAGCAATAAGGACTACTAGGTCTACCTTGCAAAAGGATTTACAAACATACAATGAAGTATGCACTCAGTAAAGAGATTTACAAAAGATTGTTAAGTCTACCTTGTGAAAAGATTTAACTGATCCACCTATTAGGATGAAAGGTTGGTTAATCTCTAATCTGCAACTTGGCTTGTTGAGTGAAATTCCTTTTAGTGTAATGATCACCTTATTATGAGAGATAAATCTTTTTTGCTCCTTATATTTTTGTAGCTTTTCTACTTCACATTTTTGTTCTTCTCTACTTCTTACATTACTTCCATGTTATATATTGGATGTGATACAATCCATTACATATATACCAATCCAATTAAAATTCAAAAAAAATCTACTATAATACAAGTTTACACAAAGTTGGCCCAACTAGAAGAACTCAAGTTTTGAAGAATAGTTCAGTGTGGTTCTAATACTTAGCATCTATTATCAATGATTAGCATCATCATGCATTTGGTAGATATAGAAGCTTGATCTATACTAATCACTTCCAAGTATTCTAAACTTAGTTTGCATTGGTGACTTGGTGAATACTATGAAACTCAACATATAAACTGAATCACTTGATTCACACTGTATAGCTCGATCAATGCTATCACAATGAGCTTAGTATAAACTAAATCTCTTGGTTAACACTAAGTGGCTTGGTCCACACTAGATTCATATCACTATAACTACAAACTTGATAAGCACTACACAACTCAGTTTGCACTAAGGAACTTGCCATACACTGAGATGCTCTATTTACACTACTCAACACCAACTTGGTAGAAACTACTTGATGCAAACTAAATATTCTTCCTTGAAATCAATAGGGACTATACAATAAGCTTGGTAGATACTATCTATCTGAATAATTGTGTGTCACTAATAATAAACATGACCATAAAGTCAACACTAAACAAGAACTTAGGAAAAGCTTCAAGTGTTGATGCTAATCAAATATTTGAATTCACGAATCTTATGAACCCACAAAAATTGTCAATGTAGTGATAATTCTATCTATGAATTAAAAATTTAACAGAATACTTCTAACTCTAATATGAAATGGACTAACTTAAAGAAAAATGTGAAACAGAATCTCTTTAACCTTTGATAATACTATAATTACCCTTAGTTCATTGTATTGGACAAGGGAACAAAGCTTTGTTTATTCCTTAACTCAATTCAACTAAAAGAGATATTTTAAACTATCTAAAACAATGGAATAGTAAATAATTGATATAAAACACATTCAATTTATCTCTACAACATGAATTATCTTGCACCAAAAATTAGCTGACCTTTCATTAATCTTTCAGTTAAGTACATATAGGATTCCAAGATGGTCATTACAAAAGGGAACTCAATCGGTTCATCTCCTAAAAAAATGAAAAATTCCAAGGAGCTAGTTATCAGTTACAATTGCTCATCAAAATACAAAAGGGTGGGAGAGATGTCACTTCAACTTATAGGCCTTGGCAGTGAAAATGATCAAAATAATATCTTCATGTTGGTGGACATGAATGTCGGTGTATCTCAAGAGCCACCTAGAGTGTTCTGGGGCCAAGTCTTTGATAGCATTCAACCATTCTTGTGATTCCTCCATCACCACATGTACACACCTCTTGAGCTATTAGAGATCTAATACTCTATCCTGATGATTGGTAGATTTCTCTATTAGATTATCCAAATAAATAGAAAATTTATTTTGCATGATAGCAAATCCTACTATCCCCTTCCCTTTTCCACTAGTTTGTGACTTAGTGTGTAGGCCTTTTAAAAATTGATAGCTTTTTTTCTAGTCCTCCCTAACTTTTATTTCTATTTCTTTTAGTCTTTCCTCAGCTACTAAAATCATTTCAGCCTTGAATTGCATACTATATTTCCATTCAAGTAAGGTCTCATCTCCCTTTGGTATAATCTTTGCCTCTACTACTTCCTTATCTTTCATTTGGATGACCATCTTCAATAGTTACATGCACTCCTAATTCTTGGCATTGTTTGTTGATAGGATAGCTCGATTAGCTAAGATGTTATCTTTCTTCATTTCAAGCCTCAACACTGCATGTTTCAATAGTTCTATGACTGAAATTCCTTCAAACTTGAGTTTTCCACTCCACTCCCTACCAATTTTCCCAAATTATTTGTCTTCTTGTAGTTGGTAAATGATAGCTTCAATATACGTGGTTGTATGGTCGCTAGTGGATGACACTCCCAAAATACTTGCTAGTGGGGTAATTAATTGCCTAATAAAGCAATTAATCTTGTGAATCTTTTCCTTCATTCTTACTTTGGCTAGTTTGAAACCTTTAAGTTATCCTTCTATCACTTCATTTGTTGATTTCCATAGGACCACTTTGGTGTCATCTCTAACTTCTTCGAGGTCTATAGACTGCAATGTGAAGTCCTCTGTAGTAAGGTCTTCAATTCTTCCTTCCTTGGTGGGCTTAGAAATCTCCATAGTTAAGTGTCATATATTAGTGTTTTGGCTGAGAATCAACATAGTGTTTTTTCTTCTTGACTTTACTCAATGCTGACCCAAAATAGATAGCTAGAGGTAAATTCTAAGGTATCTTCGAGCCATGATTATGTACCAATTACCTTAGATTTTGTTCCTAATGTATCCACACTAAATATTTTCCTCTTAATAGGAGTTAATTTCTTTGAAACTAAAGATAAAGGATTCTTTGGAGCTAGAGGAATGAGTTCTGTAACTTTCGGCACTTTCCCTACTTCAGATGCTTTCTTTGTTTCATATGCTTCTTTTGATGTTTCATTTGACTTTGTAGATTCACTCTCACTACTTCCTCCACCTCCAAGGTCAGCCACTTATATTTGGGGGCTACTTGGAAGGAGTAATGTGGAACTTATGGATGGAATTGGATTTCTATCAAGTGAGAGGGCCACCATGACTAGACTATTCTTCAATTCTTCCGCCTTCTTCTCAGATTCTAATTTTTTTCCAATTACAAGAACTTAACCATCTTGACAAGTTTTATCAAGAGGTATGTTCCTATTAGGAGTTTGATGACCTCCTTTGGCTAGTTGAGCGAGTCCTTGAGTGAGTAGTAACATTGTGCCTAAAGTGCCACTTTGAGAAGATGAATGTGCTATCACATTTGGGGAGGACTAGGCTAGTGTGTGTCTTCTCCTGCTTCATCATGTCATGGTCCACTTGACCCACTTTCCAGTTCTCTTATAGATTATTTCCATCATCATATCTAGATCCTCCACAACATCTTCATAAGGTTTCAAACTTAGGGGAGTGTTCCTCAACTTGGTCAAATAAGTGTTATTATACATATTTTGACCATCCTCTTCGACTCCATTCACAACAATGTTTTCCTTATACATTTTACTTGGTCGACTATCAACCTCATAAAGGCTCAATCACAGATCTCAAACTCATCTTTGCAATCATCCCAATAATTTTCAATGGTAGTGGTGTGTCTCATCATGCTCCCAATCTATAAGACATCTCTAGCATACCCATTCAGGTCAAACATAGGCCTCAAGACTTCATACATCTCCAGCTTGTATTTCCTTTCAAACACCTACATCATGTTCTTAGCATTGCACCAAGTATCATAGTTGAAGGCTCCAACTCTCATGGGAAATTCATAGCATTTCTTCTTTAGGCTTCTACTCAGTATGTTCACTTGCAAGGCTTTTCATATAATCTTGGTCAACACGATCATGTCACTTGGATACCTTGGTAGCTTCAAGGGAAATCCATCAAATTTTGCAAGATGCAAATAATAAAATGGGGAGAACTAAATAAAGTAACATTCAAATTAATTGATGGTAGCCATGGCTTTTATGTTGAATCTCCTTTTTGAGCATTCCTATAGTTTCTTGCAAACCCTCATGATAAATGCATCATTCACTTTAATGTAATCTGCATAACTATTCTATAAATGGATACATGGATAAAAATCATAAGCCTTAACATCATCAAGGAAAGTCTCTAATCTTGGAAGGCCATGCGATAATTGTAATGAGGCTAGCATGTAAATTAAAAAGGAAGACATGTAGAACATATTATAAAACTTGGTCATTGAGAGAGCATTGGACAAAATCTCACTTACCTCTTGTGCCCAATCAATGTACTAGATGTCCAAGCATATAACTTGAACTAGAAATAAGTATTGCTCAATGAAATTTAAGGCTTCTACCTCACCTCTTAACCTACATAGAAGGACTAGAATGCCAATTATTTCTACCTTAAGGTTAGTTCTGAACAAAGTTTTAGGAACTTTTCTCTTATCACTCTATGGCTTCTAGAACAAAGCTCTCAGGATCTCCTTCCTCCAAATCATCTTCTTTGCTGAGAATTCTAATGTGGCCCCACCAATAATCAAGTCAAAGAACTCCTCTTGCTATGTCACATGAAAACAATTCACCACTATTTTCCTATCAATTGAGATTAATACCATGTTATCAAGTAGAACAATTTGTCTGGTTTTTGGATTGTAATGGTGAATGCATTTATAAATTAGCTTCAGGGCTTGCACTACAACTAAAAAACCAGCAGCCTCAACCAATACGCATCCTTAGAGTTTTTTAGTAATGGGGTGAATTCATTCAAATTTCACCCTCCTTTGGAAGTCTTCCATGTCATAGAAGTAGAGGAATGTGTTCGTGAAATTTTGCAATTGGGAGTTGATCTCAGTCAAACCATTAAAACTTGCAAACTTGGTTGCCATGAGTTTTTGAATAAGATTTTGAATTGAAAGATTGAATGAGACAATAAATGCAATAGTTACAAACTGTTCTAAGGCTATGTGTATTGATAGAATAAGGAAGCAAAGAATAGAAGTAACTCATTCAACTACTTGTACATCTCTATATGAGGGTCTTGGTTCATCTTTTATTCTTCAAAATTCACACCACATGGATGAAATTTAAGTAAATACCCATTAGAGAGGAAATGCAAAAGATCAATGGACATTTATGAGTTTTTATCTATTCCATTGAGCTTAATGCTAACTTTCTCTAAGCCTATTACTTACTTTTTTGTTTTCCATTAAGTTTTAGAAAGTTGCCATCAGAATACTCCGTTGATAAAAAATTGCCACGTGAGATCCTAACAATATCCTTTTTCTATAATGGTTTGATTTATTCTAGTATCATTCTAACATGCTCCAGAATCAATGTAGGAAACAAATTTTCTTGTTAGCTCAATGTTTCTTAAATAATCAAAAAACTATCTCATGGGTTGGAAACCCACTAAGAAGAAGGCAATTTTCATTTTTCTACCAATGCTTCCTTCTAGGTTAAATCTTTGACAATATCATTTCTATTAGTTGGGAATGCTTGTTAAGGTGTGAGGACCCATTTGAGAGACATTCAACCTCTTTTTTTTGGCTTCAAACTACTTTACAAAGAACTATTTTCATGGGTTGGAAACCTGTCGAGGAGAAGACAGTTCTAGGATTTTTACTAGGGTTAAATATTGGAGTAATAATCAATTTGAATAATATTTATGAGTCTTATCTTGGATTCAAACATCAATTTTTTTGAAATTTTACATCTTTGGGGACTTATTGAGTTATATGTGTGTCGAAGTGATCTTTTGTGGGAAATTGCCTTCATGAGTTGGAAACCTATTGAGGAGGAGACAATTTTTATTTTTCCACAAATGCTCATTTTATCAAGAGATGGTATGCCACAAGCCAATAGAACAAATATCTAATCTACAATGACTATATTTTCTCCCTACCGGACTAGGTACTAACTTCCCCAACCAATCACAAGGTAAAAAAAAACATCCACCAGACATATAAAGAGAGAGAAGGAAAAAGGGGAAAATTTCATAGAGATCACCTAACCTTTAGCATTATAGACCTAGACTCAAACATTTCAAGGAAAAGACCAATTCTAACCAAAACATGAAACTCAATTATTTCAATAGACTAGAAAAAAAAAGTGGGGCAATAATGGGAAGGGCTAAAAGTGTTGGGGGTAGACCGAGGTAATCTCTTCTTTCTCAGAGGTTTGACATCAGTATTGAAAGACTTAGAGGTGGAATCATGTTTGGGAGGGACTTTATTTTATCTAACTGGAGGTGCTTACTAGTTCTCCTAGTGTTCTATGTATGCTTTTTAGTATTCAAACCCTTCTTAGTATTTGAGTCTGACTCTATGAGGCTAATTTTGGCTTCCGAGCCCATTTTGACTTTTGGGCCATGGGTTTTCTTAAACTTCTCATGGCTAGGCCCAGGTCCAGGCTCTAAGGAGACTTAGAGGGTCACCAAGGCTAGTAGGTTAACAAAAAAGGGTAGGTTTTGGGCTAGGTGTTTGATATACAACTTGTTCATAAGCCATTGGTGGATAAGGTAGAAAGTTCTACCCTCATGTTTCCTCCTAGCCTTAAAAATAGAATCTTCCAACAAATGCAATAATAGAAATGGGAAGGAAATGTGGTCAAGATTCTTGAAGTGATTAAATATAGGGAAGTGGTAATAATAGATTACCTGCAAGTGCTCGTCAAGGGTGATATACTACATAATCACATAGTAGATGGTGTCCCAAGGCTTAGGGAGGGCTTCCCATGAAAATTCTTTGTGCATTCACATTGGTTCCTCCTTGAGTTTGAAAACTTTTTGCAAACTATGCTACTCATTAACTTTAGCCTTCCTTCGCCATTTCTTTCATTCCATAGTAAAATATTTGGTCCTCACAATGATTTCCTTAGAGATTTCAAATTCTATACCATTGATAGTCACCTTTCTATCCTTCCAAGTCTGGAAGAACTATATTGAGAAAATCTCATCATGCTTCCCCATTCCTTCCATATACAGTAAGAGGTTGCCTTCCTACAAGTAGACCATCATCGCCTTACTACTATGGATGCCCTTCTCCACACAAATTGGTTGTATGTGATCACTAACACCCATGTCTTCACCTAATTCAACAACCAAATCTTTAGATGGCATAGCCTCTTTGTAGGTATGAAATATAAAAGAAGAAACCTAAATAATAAAATTGAAATGACATTTCATAGTCATCATAATTCTAAAAAGTTTCCCAAAAGAAAAAAATCCTTCCTCTGTGCCATGTGTGAGTTGTCTCTTTCCCCCCGTAAATGGCTGATGCCAACTATAGTTAGTGCGAGAATACAGTAAGTTGTCATTATGATTATTAGAAGGTCATTTTCTATATCTTGCCAAATCTACCCTCTACATCCTTTTACAATAGTAATCAATTTTTACGGCAGCCAAAATATTAATGTGTATCATCATACAATCTTTCCAAACAAGCCCTTTATGGATCATCTTCTACTCATGCCCCTGTGGAAAAAAGATAGCTTCCCACCTATTCTGATTCATCATATGTCATTTTGAATGTATGCTCCCTTTCCATCACCACTTGTGTTAATGATGGTAACATTTTGATGTCCTCCCATTCCATTAAATCCTTGACAACATGGCCAAATTTGGCCATCTCATCTGCTATTCCATTCCCTTCTCGATATATGTGTGCCACTTGGATGTCATGGTAATCTTTGCAACAATCTTTGCAACAACCTTTGGATTTCCTTCTCACTTAGTGGCCTTAATAATAAGCATAAAATCCCCCTTGATGGAAATCTTATCAATCCCCCAAGCTCTCGTAATCCTTAGCCCCCACAAGAGTGCAATAGTTTCCACTTTATTTTTGGAGCCTCCTCCATAGTTACCAACATAGGTGAACACCACATTTCCTATACTATTATAGAGGATACCTCCTATTGTAGTGTTGCTCATCATGGTTAAACTATCAAATTTTAGTTTGAACCAAGATAGAGTGGGGGAGCTATACTATCTTCTTCCAAGAAAGGACTTTAGAATTATCGTATTATGACATGATTAATTCAACAATCCACACAAAAGCCCATTTCATGTCTAGACCACCTAGGGGATTTAGGGGGTTTCCAATGCCAGATCCTACTGCATTCATTTATGAGCCTAATAACCTATTGGGACACCCCCACACTAGTATTGGCTTGTTCCTTGAAGATCCTATTGTTCTTTTCATTCCAGATATGCCAAATAACATTTGGGAGGATAATTGACCATAAGTTTCTGAGATAAGGATGCACCATTGGTATGTCCCAATGAATTCATTATTTTAATTCATTCTCTATACACCATTGGACCTCCCATAGGGCAAGGAATTCCCTCCACATAGTTGTGGCAAAGGGGCAATGGATAACCAGGTGTGGAATAAATTATGCATCTTGAAGACATAGAATATAGCAATTAGCAAGTTGGTACCCTCTACACTATAGGTTATCAATAACGAGGATCGATCTGTGCAAAGTGTCCCACTAGAAGAATTTTATCTTTGGTAGGATCCAAGGGTGCTAGGCTTTTTTCAATCAACCTGGGAACCCATCTCCCCCATACAACATAGATAAGAAGACTTAATTGTAAACTCTCCCAAGGGTGTGAGTTTCCACACCAAGGAGTCCTCAACCAAATTGAGGATGAACCTATAGGTATGTAGAAGGTCCTATAGCTCCTGAGCAATTCCTAGCTCAACAAGCTCAAGGCTTCAGAAAGTGACCCATTCTCCTTCAAGGGTGATGAAATTTTGAATCTGAGGGCCATACAATCTCATGCACTTCTCCTACAGAGGTAGGAACTTAATGTGTATGAGAGGACTATAATGAATCCATTGATCCTCTAATAAATCAATAGAGTTACCATTCATCATAATCTAGTAGCACCTCTTTTTCAGGATATTTCTAGTATTAACCATATTGTTCCAAATCTTGGAGCCCTGGGGTAGATCACATGCCCAAGGGAATTGGTGAAGAGACAATCCCCCAAGCATTTAGCCTTAATTATGTTGCACCAGCTATCTTGAGAGATCACCAAATTCTAGCTAGTTTTGGTTAACAGGACCTTGTTCAAGTTTCTTGTTCCTCATAAATTCAGACTACCAAGAGCTTTTGGTCAACAAACTTTCTCCCAGGTAACCAAATTCATTCTTGACTTCTCTTTAATTTCAAACCATAATATGTTCTACTAGATTTTATCAATAATTTCTCTAAACCTACTCAAGATTTTGAAAATGGATAAGAAATACACCAAGATGCCTTTTAGGGAGGCAAAGAGAAGCTAGAGTTTCTCAACATTACTTAATATTTTCCCTTTCTAACCTACTAGCCTTTTTTGGAAGCATTGAACTTGACCATTCCAAAACTTGTTGGGAACTTCCTTAATTGTGAGTAGTAGGACAAGATAAGTATTTGGGAGGGATGCCTCCTACCAGCCAAGAATACTTGTCAACTTATCTCTCAAGCTGGCAATGGTGTTGAAGAAAAAGACTTTTCTTTTCTGGTAATTTATGCATTGACTAGAGACTAGTGCATACTGATTCAGGGTGACTTTCCATTCTCTAGCTTTATTGATGGAGGAAATTTTGAATATGAAGGCGTCATCTACAAACTACTATATGATTTGTGGGGCCCAACAAGAGGCTAGTTTAATGCCCTTAATTCTGTCTGAGTTAGTCAAAGACACTAAATTTCTTCTTAGCACTTCTGCGAAAATAATAAAAAGGTAGGGAGATAGGGGGTCATCTTGGCAAAGACCTTGGGAGGATGAGAAAATTGACAGGAGCTCCATTGGTGATCATTGAGAAAGTAACAAAGGAAAAACCAATTTTTATAATACTATTAACCTTCTGATTAAAGCCAAGTTTGGCAAGAATTGCAAAAAGGAATTCACACCTAACCTTATCATAAGCTTTGGAGATATATAGTTTAAGAACCATACCTAGGTTCTTAGATCTATCCATAGATTATATCACCTCATGGGTGGTTATAACCACATCAATAATCTATCTCCCAAGCATGAAGCCACTCTGAAAGGGGCCAATGAATTTTTCTAGGAGAGGCTTGATGTGATTCACTATAACCATAGCAAGAACCTTGTAAATTGTGTTACAAAGGCTGACAGGTCTAAAGTCTTCTAGTCTCTAAGGGTCTTCTATCTTAGCAATGAGAAAATGAAGGTCTGGTTGAGTTCCTTTAGTAGCTTTCCTATTTTGACAAAGTCATGAGAAGCATGGATAACATCATACTTAAAAATGCCCCAAAATTCTTAGAAGAAAGTAGGAGGAAACCCATCCAAGACAAAAGCTTTATATTGATCCATAATGAAAACAACCTTTCTAACTTCCTCTTCTTTGACCTTGCATATCATCTTCTCATTCAGTAATTTTTAAATGTTTTGACTTAATGTTTCATCTCCTTTATATTGGTTAATCCTAATAGTCGTGACTTTTAGAAATTTTAATATTGAATTATGTCATAATATATTATATAATTATTTTTTCTTATGTAATATAACTAATATTTTAATAATTGTGTAATTATAATATTGCTTGATTGTGTTCTTATTAATATATTATTTTATTATTATCTCTTTAGATGGTTCAAAATTATTTATTTAGTTTTATAATTATTAGTTATTATTTATGAAATTAATATAAATATATTATTATTGTATAACGTATTATATTTTTACTAATAAATCAAATATATTAATCTCATATTAACATAATTATAATAGGTTATTTTATTATTTAGTTTTAACATAATAATATTATTTATTCTATTAAGCCTTATTCAAAGTGGGGACATTACAACTCTAATAAGGTATTTTATAAATAGAGTGTATGGATTAAATTATATTTGTATTATACACACTAATTAGAGCTCAGGACAAAACAATAGGAAGGTTTAGGTATGGAATACTAACTCTGGAATCATTTTGGGCATTGCAAGAGGGTTGCTTTATGTCCACAAAGAGCATAGATTAGATTGCATCATCTAGTGCAATATCAATCTAGAAAATATTCTTTTGGATGTTGATTTCTTTACAATTTTGGGTTGGCAAAGCTTGTTGATAGGGAGTTGAGTAGAGTATTGATGTATTTGGCTTCCAAGGCATGCCAAATAGATTTAAGGTGACTGTATACAATTTAAGCATGATATAATTTAAATTATCTCAGACAGACAAGATTTGAAATTATCCCACCATTTATTGACCAAGTATAGTCATTCTAGGTTGAACTACTCATGTCAGTTGGATTGATTCCTAAAGTTAGGCGGCTTGAAAATGACAATGAAGATGGCTCTGATGGACATCCCTTCTTTTCTAGTTATTTCAACTGTTAGATTGTATAAAGTAGGTTCACCATTTCATAAAGAAAATGCCTATGACCTAAATATATGAATTTATTATGAAGATTATATTAACTATAACTATTTAATGCATGTAGTAGGCTTTCTAGAATAGAAAATACACTAGAAATACAAGCACTAGCATCATTTTATATGTACTACTAAGTCAATTAAGAGAAATTATTTCCAATGCACACATTGAACAATTGAATTAGCTTCTTCAAATACTATATGCTGAAGTAATTTACTTAAACTAAACTAGCAATTGCACCTTAGAGTACAACATGTGTATGTCATAGAGATATGAAAGGTCAAAAAAGTATTTGTCCCATTATTTTTCACTCCCTCTTATCCTCTCTTTATTTTTTCATCTATGTATCTCCCTATTAGTCTATCTCATAATCTATATCTTTTTCTATATCTCCCTAGATCTCTTTCTATATTTATCTCTTGATCTATCTCTATCTTTCTATCTATTTTTATCTCATCCTCTCACTCTATAGTCATCTCTCCATCACCTGCTTCTTATACCTTTAAATCTTTACATGTCCATATTTATTCCCCTATTTTTCCATCTATCTCTATGTTTATTTATATATCTATCTTGTTATATCTCATTCCCTCTCATCTCTACCTCTCTCTATACCTCTATAATTATCTTTATAGATCTTCCTCTCTTATTTTATTTTCTCTATATATTTATACCTTCCATCCCACTCTCCCTCCATCTCATTTTTCTTTCCATTTTCTTCTGAGACTCCATTTGTATCTCCCTCTCTCTTTGTCCACCCATCTCCTTCTATTTCTCTCTCCATATCTCTTAGTATCTCACATCTCTTCCCGTCTCTCTCCCTTCCCACTTCACTCTATTTCTCTCTCTACCCCTATCCCATTATCTCTCCTTTCTCCCTCTATATATCTATTCCTTTCTATCTCTAAAAAATAATTTCAAAAACCCAAGATTAATAAAAGAAAAAAAAATTCTACTATATATAGATACATCATTCTTAGCTATTTTCTATTGTCTCCTCATTTATCCTTTCTAAAAATTATTAATTTTGAGAACTTTTAGATTAATAAAAAATTGTGCAAAGACAATTGTTCTATTTTTTATTTAGAGGGCCAAACCATTCATGTGCATGTGCCTTTTTTCCAAAAAGTATCTAGAGGTGTCATGTTCAAAACCACATTTTAGTGTGGCATCTATGTAACCTTGGAAAATCAATGCATTTTTACATGGGTGCTCAATGCCTTATTTTTGGGTAGAAGCAAGAAATCTAGTATGTAGAGGTGATTGACATGTATATAAAAACATAATAGAAAAACTTGTTATAACATATTCACTTTTATATATGTGTATTCTAATTATATTAGTATTTGTATCTACCAATCTGAAATAGAATAAATCTATTACCATAGAGGATTTGAACCTGAGTTTTTGTAAGGTTAAGAGAAAAGTTGTGGTTTATGAAAGAGTAATTCTGGATTACAAAAAAGAGGTTGCCTAAACAAAACAAGACGTTGTAGTGATGATGTAATGAAAATAATATATAATTATGAACCGAGTATGTAAATGAAAGGTAATTTGATCAATGCGCACCCTTCTACATCGTCAATAAAGTGTCCATACATAGTGTTGGTGCTAAAAATTGCATGGCAAATTTTGAGCACCATTGATAAATTTGAGCCCTATAAATGCTTTTTGATGCATATGTACCCGATTGTCAGTATGAGGCCAAAAAGGTGTTCAATGTTTCTAACACCTTCCATTCAGCTCGTCTACCTGTTCTGTGAAGTTAAATCATCAATCCGAGTCATTTGGCGAAGTCCTGTTTTGAGCTAGTGTCAAATCTGCATTCACCTGTGTCAAACAGTGACAGGAGGCCTTGTTTGCATCTGAATATCTCGCACCCAGAAGTGTTTTGTGATTCACCACTTTGGGAGTGTCTAGTGTCCATACCCAAGAACCTATGTTTTAGATTTTGAGTCGTTTCGAGTTCGTTTAACTAGGTTTTGAATCCCTCAAAGTTGGTTAGTTACTATTTTTATGATTGATGCACTTTGCACCTAATTCTGGGAGGCCCTGTTTGACGTGCTATAACTTTGACCCAGTTGACAAAAATCTCAAATTTCTTTTTGTGTTGCATTGTACACGTTAGAGACTTATTAAGTTTCAAGTTTTAGCTCGTGATGAATCCATTTGATATGTTTTCAAATGCGATTCCAAACAAAATTTCTAAAGTTTTACTAGTGTCAGCATTTACAGATTTATCAGTACCTCTGTTCATGATGTTATAACTTGAAATCCGTAATTGGCAAGATCAAACAGTTTTTTCCCTTGTATTGTCCACTGAAAATACTACGAGTGTGCCAATTTTTAGAACTTGACGAATCCATATGCACGCTTTTCCAGGTCAATTCCATTCACAAAAATTGCTTTCTGTCAGAATGTCCAGTTGTAAAATTTTGAGTAGCCTACTTTGAACAGCCGCCATTTGCACCCTGTTATTCTTCATGAGCCTAAATCGTAGATCCATAATGTCCTCATGACAAAGAATGATTGCTCCAGTTTTTGTCTTCCCAAGTGTTCATTTGCCCAATTTTCTGAGCCGAATCCAAACCTAGTTTATTGCTTTCTGACATGTTTCCTTGCAGGTAGATCTGAGAAGGCAACTTTGACAGTCAATATCTTTTGACTGCGATCTTTTCATGAGACAAAAATTGACAGGAGGCAAGAATGTGGAGCAGAGATTCAGTATGCCAATTTTCAAAACATTGTCAGTTGTTTGGATCAGTTTTTAAGGCCAGTCAACGGACCTTCTGGCACTAATTTGATAGTTTCTAGATTAATGGTAAACTAGTTTTCAGTTGATCAGTCAATGATCAAATTTGATTCTAATTAGTTCAAAATGATCAATGGATTACTTCTGCATTTCAGTCATTTGGAAATGAAATTTTTTTAGCCAGACCCACTTTGGGGCTCGACTAATGTTATCAGATTTATAAGGCATAATGAAGTTTTCAACATGATTAAATTGTGATTGGAATGGATTTGTTTTATTAAAGTATCATAATGCAAAAGCAATATAAGAGATGTGGAAATAACTGGCTCCATCTTGGAGTATGAAGATGCCAAAGTTGTGCTATCAAAACTAGTGGACGAAGTAGAATCTATAGATATGTCCCCACTCACAGTTGGCTCTAAGTGTTGAGTGCTCTATATAGAGGGCTAGTGATATAATAGTAGAATGTTTGAAATAGGAGGTGTCAAGTTGGCTAAGGGTGCATTATTGACTTTGACAGCTGACTACATATAGGTTAAGGAACTCAAGGTAGAAAATTGCAAAGAAGGTGATTCAGAAGTGGATGGCAGTGGAATAGAAAGAGGACGTTTTATGGGCCATCAAATTTGTGATTTTTACCAGAAAGGATTCTATAGAGAAAATAAACTTTATATGCATATGCAAATAGAAGATTATACTTGTTACATAAGCCAGAGAAGTCACCCTAGCCGCTATGATTACCATTGAAACTCCAACGGTTTAGAGGCACACTTCAGTTAAGATCACTTCCTATGTGAAAATCTGGAGTGCCTTGCAAAACAAGATTTTATTGTCTTTTCTTTAGATTATATCTTTCGAATTATATTTCTGATTATATTTCTGATGAGCATGAATCCCATGGAGGACGCCATCAACAGAGACACAAGTCATGCATTGAAAGGGAGGAAGGCCATGCCCATTAAACAAAGGCAGATGAGATCGATTAGGAACAGATCAAGTCACCCAGCAGCAAGAATGCATGCAAAAGAAGTTGTAGTTTGTAAAAATGCCCACGCATGAATAGAGGCCCTGGTCAGAATGGGTGCCCACAATGAAACAGAGCACTTGCAGGGAAGGCACATTAAAGAATAAGCTTCACGTTGTCAAAGGAACTCCACTCATGACCAAAGAAGAAAATGCAGTGGTAAAGAGCAGAATAACCATGCGTGGAAAAGGAGAAGACTTACCCTGCGGGTTCAAACAAAGGATGCCTCATGCAAAAAAGGGAAGGATGCCTTGTACCGTCACCCCTAGAATAGTTCACACATCATTTTGAAGCGTTTATGTTTTAAAAAATTTAGTCTGCTCAACACACTTCCCCGTTGGAGATATACGTGGCATGAAGCGAATGCTGAAGGGCTACCCGTGCATAAAAAACCATGGCTAAAACAAAAGGATTTAGTCCCATATTGCCCATGTGCGGCATTTTAAATAAGTTTAAATACAAGTTCACTTCAAATGCATTGTGAATTGAAGGCAAAGGCATTTGAGAAGCATTTGGTCAGAGAGTGGGGCCCGTGGTTGGCCAGATAACGTCAAATTTTGAGCTAGTGCTAAATTTTACACAAACAAATGAGTGCGCTGATGTGGTGACGGAAGCACCAGATTGCGCCAAGTGTCATGATCCAATTGTTAGCGCATGCCCACAAAACGAAGTTGCGCGCAGGTTAAAAAATGTGGGATTACGCCTGGGCACCACGTGGCACAGCGGGTCCCGGGAGTCATGACGTGGTGAGAATGAGCAGATCAAAAAGGAGGCATAGGATTTTGCCACGTGGCGAGATCCGACGGTCCGTGCATCCCCGCAATATGGAGTTGTAGGGATTTAAGTAATGCGGGGATGCATCGTGGCGACATGTGGCACTGGGTCCCGGTGGCACTGACGTGGCATCTGAGAACACTAGTCAGCCAATTAGAGGCCGCCACATGGCAGAAAGGCTGGTCAACTGAATGTTGACTCAGATTGGAGGAGAGGGCAATACTAAAGAATAAAAAATAATAATAAAATATTATTATTTTTATAAAAAATAGTTGACGTGCATCTTTTTTAAAAATTCAAATGAGGCTTTTTTCTAAAGTTTAAACTTTAGAAACTTTTAAATTTTTGAAAATGTCTTGAGTGCAAGCCTGAACTTTCTAGCAGAGGAGTCATTTTCAAAATGACTTTCAGGAGGTTTTCGAGAGGCCAAATAGGCAATGTTATATATCGCTGGAATCGAGAGAAGACGAACTATTTGATTCCAAAGTCAATTTTTGCACAGGTAGTATCTGGTTCAAGTTATAGGAGGTTTTTTATCAGGTACCTAAATATCAACCGTTTTCAGACCAGGAAGTTCAGTTGTGATTTTTGGCAAGTTAATAGCTTGAATATGTGTAAAAGACAAGGAGAATTCAGTTGGGGGCATCTCTGAGTCAGTTAAAGCAAGTTTTATCAGCATTTTGATGCAAACCAAATTTTTAGCAAATCAGGGATTTCATCATTCAGCTGGGGATATTTTGCAAATCAGTTACAAGGCAATGATGGAATCAAATCAGATCAAGAAGGAGAAAGAAGGATGAAGTTCTCACTTGTACAGGATTGAATTTCAAGTGGACACTTGTCGTCTTCAGAATAGATCCAAGAATTCTTTCTCTTCTATATTATTCTTTCTTTCTTCCATTTGAGGGGTTCCAGTTCCTTGGAAAAAATGGGCTCATGAATGTGATACCAAATTTTGGATCCAGTTCTTGATACATTTCCAATACTAAGACACCATTTTCTTTTAGCAATTTCTTCTCATGTGAACAGCAGTAGTGCAGATAATACAGATAGTTCTGAGATATTAGGTTATTTCATGTTTTAATTTTATGCATCTGAATGTATAGTTTCAAGGAAATGAATACATATGAGCAACAATTTCACTAGTTTTGTTTTGGTTCTTGTCTCTTGTCTCAGCAATCTGTAAGTCTTATGTGGTTTTGGAACAAAGATTCAAGACCCATTTGCATCCCTTTCAGGTTGTATGTTTGATGTATTTTGTTGTTGGACCAAAGGGCCAAGTAATTGCTCAATATGTTTAAACAAGGTTACTGGTTGTTTGAGAAGGATATTTTATGAGAATGAGACTTGAATGAACACTGATGTCTGAATCACAAGGTGGTTGGATAGATCTGATGTCTAGGTATATGAGATACATCATGATGTCACATATGTATGTTTTGAATTCATGGAATTGCCCAATGGATTAGGCACTGATCAATTATAGGATCACTGGTTATACTATTGCATTTTTGAGGTTTTGTTGAATCAACATCTTTAATCAAATAAATTTCCCTTTCATGTTGAAGAACTATAAATAGAATACCCTCACTCAGCTTACGAATTTCATTGTTTTGCATCTAGCTACTGCAGATATATGTTATTTCATAAGTTATTAGGAGAAATAAGGGTTTTATCTGCTTCATAATAGATTCAGTGTATGCTTTGACAACTGGTACCATATAAGGAATCTATAGGTTCACCCACCTAGGTTTTACAGAGCCTGAAGTGCAGAAGAAGTATAGCCTTATAGTTGGCCTGGTGTCTGAATGGATGTGTTGATAATGGGAGTTAGCTACCCCTAGATGCATTTTGTTCTCATCAAGGTAATTGGAAATGGGTAACATTTTCAAACTCCAACACATAGAGGTGAGAAAGGTATTTGGTATTCACCCATTTTATCCAAATGTATTCAAGTAATATAACTACTCAATCTCCACAATAAAAAATAAACGTCTAGATTTAAAGTTTATTATATATGAAGAAGCTTAAATCTATAAGGTTGTCTCAATTTAGGAAGTCAAACAAATTTAATATTAACAATTTTGAGACTAAATCATGCTCAAACACGATAATTAATAGACTTTCTACATAACTTATTTTAAAGTGAACATCATATTATATTTTTGCTAGTTATATTATTTTTACATTTTTTTAATTTTTAATTTTAGTTTTTTAATTAGTTATTAGTTATATTACATATTTAATATGTAAGTATCTCTTAAATAAAAAATTAATATCTAAATTATCCATTTTTTGATGGGTGACTAATGTTGATCTTGAATTTCCTTGAATTACAAGTCAGGAGGTAATAGTTAAAATCGCGTTGAAATAATGCTTTGCATACAAAATTTCGTTGACACTATTTTAAAGTGGGATATTCTATTGTATTAGAATATTGCAATTTGTTGCCACAGCTACGATGACACCACATGAAACAATGCCTGCACATGACGAACTGATCACCATATTTTTATCTTCGTTCAGTCCTATTTGAACACTCGGGTGATTGTTTTACAAATCCAAAACATTAAAATAATAAAAAATACGAGAAGAAAGAAAGATGAATAAAAATACCATCATTCCCACTTATGACATCATTATGACATAGATGATTATCGTACCACATCCAATGTATTATGAGTTGTAGACAAATATAGTCAAATTTTGATTGCCATTTACGACTAGGCCAGATGTAGAGGAGCAGTCTTATCATCCTTAACTGCATTTGAGAGACTGTCCTAGTCTTATAAGCCGGTGGTGAATGGTCATCCATCCCTCTTGTTCATTGACAACCCTTGATTTCAAAAAAATAGGTCTTCCTTTTCAAATATGACTTATTAATGTATGTCAAACAACCCACTAGATGTGGAGATTGGAATAGGATTGTAGGCATAAAACAATTGCATATATTAGCATGACATAAACTAAAAGGCTAGGCAAACTAGGATATCGAAAAGATAATAGATTCAAATAAATATAAATCATGATTTTACAGTATTATTATTTTTATTATGTGTATTAAATTATTTATACAAATGATAATAGAGATATTTAGTTATAAAAGAATATAAATTAAAATTATTAACTCAAATCTTTTTCAAGAAAATATAATTTAAAAGTGATTGAGTCTAAAAATAAATTTAAGGTAATTAAAGTTAATTTTAAGAATAAAATATAAAAAGTGTGCATATTTGAATTTATTTGAAAGAATCTAAAATAATGTTTTTTTTTTTAAAATAAAATAAAAATAAGAATACATTTAAAGAAAGTAAAAATCAAAGCTAATATAAGAAAGACTATATTAGGAAAAAAAATCATCAATCACATCTAAAACAAAGGTCAACACTCAAAGTTATTTCTTTCACCTAGTTAAAGAGGAAAACAATAAATTATTATCATTCATCAACTATTTTTTTAAAGTACAAGCCAATAAAAATTATTCTTGTTTGTGCTAGTTTCAAATGCCTTTCAAAATTGATACGTAGAAAAATGAGGGCATCACTAAGATGTATTGCATATATAAGATGATATTTTTTTTAAAATCAAACATGAGCATCTTTAACAATCTTAACATGTACTTATTTTGGATGTAGATTTGAGTACATTGAATAGAGGATATGAAAAGTTTTTGAGACCTCAAACTTGACCACCTTGCACAAATAGAAATGATAAAGACTATGGGTTCTCAAAATAAGCATAGTAATTAGGAAATTAAGTGATTTCTATAGCCATAATGTGGCATCACCAATTGGATTGGATTTGCTACATAAAACTTAGTTTACAATAGATTTTGATTTATCATGATGTCTAAAAAATCTAAATTTAGATATGAAAATAATAATTGTTAGGATTTAACCATAGATAGAAATAACAATTACATGTAAATATAAACAATATCATAAAATAATAGATCACATAGAAGAGAACACAAGACACCAAGATTTAACATGGTTCACTCAAACCCTGGGCTATGTCCACCAAACAATGAGTCTAATATTATTATGATCCAATGATTACAACTTGATTACAATCTATAATCCCTTACAGCTCGATATTGCCACAAGAAGCAATTTCCACATCACACCTTATGAAAAACCCCTAACCCTAAGCCCTTTTATACAAGTATTTTTACCACTTTAGGGTTATAATTAATAATTACATGTTGGTCCAAAATCTTGATAAAATAGGGCCCAAAAGAATTTTCCAAGCCGATGCCCTATGCCCTAAAGATTTATGAAGAATGTACAATACTTCTATGATTATTTACTATAAACTAACAATCTCCCTCTTGGGGACTGATTAGACTCAACTCTAGACAAAAATCTTCCACTTTCAAACTAATCTTGTAGCAATATCGCTACCACATGGGACTCCCACTAGATCAAACCACCCTGAGTTGTGTTGTTCTTTTATTATTGTTTAGTCTAGAACACCAATTGAAGCAGAAGAGGAATTCAACTTCTCCCTTGTCATTGCCTTTATAAACATATCTACTAGATTGTCATTTGTATGTATCTTGTCTAGCTTTAACTATCCATCATCCAAAACTAACTAAATGAAATGGTACCAAAACTATATGTGTTTTGTTTTTTAATGTACAGCTGAATTCTTCACTAGATGAATAGCACTCTGACTATCTATAAATAAATAATTATCCCTCTAAGAGTGTCCCAATTCTTTCAAGAAGAATTGAAGCCATATCATCTCCTTGGTTGCCTCTATAGTAGCAACATACTTTATCTTTGTAGTAGATAAAGCATTAACCTTCTGCAAATGAGAAACCCATCTCACTATTGTCCCACCAATAGTAAATACATAACCTATAGTACTCCATGTGGTATCAATATCCCCTACCAAATTGGAGTCAAGATTTCCTTATAAGTCAGTAGTAGAGTCCCCAAAGTGTAAACACTTACTGGATGTTCCTCTCAAATATTTGAGAATCAATTTAACTACATTCCAATGCTCAATTCTTGGATGACTTATATAACTTCTAATGACTCCCACTACATGTGCAATATCTAGCCTTGTATATACCATAGCACACATCAAGCTTCCTACAGCTAAAGCATAAGGTACCTTGGACATCTTGTCCTCCTCTACTTGTGTCTTGGGACACATCTTCTTAGTCAACTTGAAATGACTAAATAAAGGTGTGCTGACAACTTTAGCATTCAACACCTTCTCAATATAATCAGCCTAAGATAAAGTCAATTTCTTGTTCTTCCTATCTCCGTGGATCTTCATGCCAAGGATTTGTTTTGTTGTCCCCAAATCTTTCATAGCAAATGCATGTGCTAACTGATGTTTCAACCCTTTAATGTAATCCATGTTAGAACCAACTACAAGCATATTATCAACATATAAACATAAAATAATGTAATTGTCACCATCCAACATCTTAAAGTAAACACAATGATCTGAACGGCAATGACTATATCCATGTTAATGCATAAAACTATCAAATTTTAGATATCATTGTCGAGGTGCTTGCTTCAAGCCATATAAACTTTTTTTCAATTTTCACACTAAGTTCTCCTTACCTTTGAACTCAAATCCCTATGGCTAAGCCATATATATCTCTTCATCCAAATCAACATGAAGGAAGGTTGTTTTAACATCAACCTGCTCCAAATGCAAATCTTCAGTAGCCACAATACTTAAAATAGTGCAAATAGAAGTCATTTTAACAACAAGAGAGAATATCTCATCAAAATCAATGTCTTTTTCTATGCAAATCCTTTTACAACTATCTTGGCTTTACAACTTTTCTTACCTCCATCCTCTTCTTTCAACCTATAAGCCCAATTATTCTATAAAACCCTTTTACCTAAAAGCAACTTGCATAAATCCTATGTCTTATTGTTCAACAAAGAGTCCATTTTGTCTTTCATTATAGACTCCCACTAAATCTTAGTATCCACCTGCACAACTTCTTCATAGCATTCAGGTTTAGCTACATTAGATAGTAAAATAGAGTGCAAAGAGGGAGAAAGTTTTTTTAGAGGTCTACTTAGCGTTGTTGACCATCTAACATTCATTGGGGTGTGTGGTACTTTTTGTTGTGGTTATTGCACATCATGATGAATTGATGGAAAATCATCTTTTGGAGTATCATCCAAGACTACATAATCATCTTCTTTCTTCTCAGGTTGCTGCAATAGATCTTTGTACAACACTTTCTCATTAAATATGACATCCCTGCTTCTTACAATTGTACAATTTTCAAAATCCCAAAGCTCATAACCAAATTTATCAATGCCATATCCAAAAAATACACATTTCTTTGACTTAGCTTCTAGCTTGGTTCTATTTTTAGAATCTATATGAAAAAAGCTTCACAACCAAGGGTTTTGAGAAAGGAATAACTCAACCTATTAACAGTCCATGCTTTCTCTAGAATACCATAGTCCAAAGGAGTAGAGGGACCTCTGTTAATTAAATATGAAGAAGTATTGATAGCCTTTTCCCACACATTTAAGGGCAACCTAGCACGTAACCTTATGCTTTGTGCACACTCCATTATTGTCATATTCATGCATTCAGCCACTCCATTTTCCTGTGGAGTCCTTGGAACAATTTTATGTCTATTAATACCATTAGTGGAGTAATAATCTTTAAATTCATGACTATAATACTCATCACCATTATCAAATCTGAGACATTTTAATTTCTTACATGTCTTATTTTCAACCAAGCATTTCCATTTCTTAAAATTTTGAAATACATCAAATTTTTGTCTAAGGAAATAAACCCATACTTTTCTAGTCCCATACATAATAATAAGAGCCACTAAGGGAAGATACCCAAGCTAGTCCCCATACATATGTATGGACAAGCTCTAATCTCTCATTTTTCTTTTCCTTCCTATTCTTCACAAAACTCACTCTCTTTTGTTTTCCACACACACAAATTTCACAAAAATCCATATTAACAAATTTTAGACCTGGTAAAACTTTCTTTGAATGAACTACTTTCATACCTTTATTCACTTGGTACCAAGTTAGTTGTGCCACAATGCTATATTAGAATCTACAACAACTATTTGTTCTCCCTAGTCAACTATAGTAACTATTCGTGAACATTATTTTTTATCTGAAACAATCAAAGTAGAAGGAACAATATGACTTGTAGAAAGATATAAGGTGCCTAATTTCACACCTTTTTCTACTACAAGGTAACCTTTTGAAATCTTCCAGTTTTTATAATTAAAAGTAATTATACATCCCTCATCACCATTTTTTCCTACTAAAATTAAATTCCTACCCAGCCTTGGAACATGTCTTACATCATAATAGTAGCCATTGATTCTCATTCTACAACTTAATCTTAACTTTTCCCTTTCCAACAATCTAATAGGGTTCATTATCCCCCAAATAAACAAGTCCAAAATACCCTTGGACATAATCAATGAAATAACCTCTATGAGGTGTAGCATGAAATGAAGCACCATAATCTAATACCCATGAATCATCAACACTTTCTAAAGATAGAAGAAAAACATCCTCTTTGGATTTATTACTTACCATATTTTCCTCCTTGCTCCCTTCTAGTTTATCTCCCTCATTATTTGTTCAAGTCTAGCAATCTTTCTTTTTATGCCCTAGTTTCCCACAGTATTGGCAATCTCTTGGTCCTCTAGATTGAGACCTCTTCCCTTTTGATTTTCCTCTTGATTTCCCATGGTTTTCAAAATTACTTCCTCTCTTAGTTATTTTGCCTCTTCTTTGTGCGTTCAAAGCACTTCTTGACGTAGATTCACCTAAGGTTTTCCTAGGAGTTTCCTCACTCAAAATAACACTGATCACATCATCATATTTTAGGGTATTAGATCCACACAAAAAAATTACTCACAACCATTACCAAGCCATTCCAACTTTTAGGGAAAGAACACAAAATCAAGAGAGTACTAATTTATTCGTCAAAATTAATACCCATAGAAGATAACTGACTAGTAATAGTATTAAACTCATTTAAATGATCTACAAGAAATCCACCTTCTACCATCTTCATATTAAATAAATGCTTCATGGGAAATACCTTGTTTGAAGCAGAGGGCTTTTAATACAATTTCACTAGGGTTTCCATCAACTCTTCTATCATCTTCACTTTTGTAATATTGAATGCCACTAATAGTTCCAAGTAAAATCGAATGCTTCCAAATGCATTTCTATCTACAAGATCGCAATTATCATTTGTCATAGATCCCTAATTCTTTATTTTTCCTTCCAATGGCTCCCATAAATCCTTCTAATAAAGATATTCTTCCAATTACATCTTCCGTAACTAAAATTTCTACCCATTAAATTTGTCGACCCTCAACTTACCCTCATCTACCATCACTCACACTCAACTGTAAGACTTTACTGTAGAGGATAACTAAAAAACAAAAAAAAAAAACAACAACAACTTCTGCCTGATACCACATGTTAGGATTTAACCACAAATGGAAATAAAAATTACATGCAAATATAAACAATATCAAAAAATAATAGATCACATAGAAGAAAACACACGAACTAAGATTTAATGTAGTTCACCCAAACCCTACCCTACATCCACCAAACAAAAATTTCAACATTATTACGATCCAATGATTACAAGCTGATTACAATTTGCAATCCCTTACAACTTAATACCACTGTAAGAAGAAATTTTTGAATCACACCTTATGAAAAATCCCTAACCCTAAGCCCTTTTATACAATTATTTTTACCACTTTAGGGTTATAATTAATAATTACACGTCGGCCTAAAATCTTGATAAAATAAGGCTCAAATAGAATTTCCAAGCCAATGCCTCAAGCCCCAAAGAATTATGAAGTATGTAAAATACTTCCCTAATGAGTCACAACAAACTGACAAAAATAAGAACTATAATAAAGATATAGACTCAAGTTTGATTGTATGGAGTCCCCATAGACATCAAGAGCCAATGAGGTTTGGAGAAAATATATTATATAAGTTGTTGAAGGCTTACAAATCCCAATAATCTAATAATTTAGAATCAATTTGGTTTGGAGAAATAAGATAGTCTAATATATCTACAAAACATAATGAAACTTGTAAATTTAGACTCCTTCTAATTCACATTTGATGGGATAGATGAATCTTGGACTACTAACAAATTTTAAGTTGTGATGAAAGTGAGGTTGTTATGCAAAATAGGCTCAAGTCCATTAATATTTCAAGAACATGTGATAGTCAGTATGAATCATATATTTAATATTCATAGTCAACCAAGACTAGTAAAAGATGTACGATCTCACGATAATAGTTATTGGAAGGAAATATGAGGATCTAGACTTGTGTTTTGTACCCTAAGGATTTTTAGTATTATAGCCTTTTAAACTTGAATGCATTTCTATTAATGTAAATAAAGAACAATTTTTGGATCAAGATTATTTAAAAATTAGAGTTATAATACCAAATACCACATAAGTTAATAATTCAAGATTATTTTGTATTCATTATATTCAATCATACATTTCATCCCTTATATCTCCATTTTCTCTTATTTAAATTTAACTTGTCTTGCTCATTAATCAAATAACTTTTATATGCATGATATCTATGCTACTAAAAAATAATTAGAAATAAGAAAATTCAATCCCTTATACTCCTTGAACAAATTATTTTCGATGAAGGGTTGAAACAAGTTTTTTACAAGTAACCTAAGGCCCTAATAAATTTACAAAATATTTAGCAATGAATTGCCAAAGCTACTAATAAAACTAGCTAAGAAACAACACACCCACTACTAATAAAACTAGCTAAAACTACTAGCAAGTAAACAACAAACAGCTAGAGAAAACCAAATCTAGACATAGAAAATATAACACAAAAACAAAAAATATAACCAACCATATTGCTAGAACTCATCTTGGACCTAAGACTAGCTCCTCCTTTAACTCCTTGAGTTTATCAATGGTGACTTTTAGTTCATCTTTGTTCAGCTTAGTGCCCATTGACTTTTATTTCCTCATGCTAACTCTAGCTCATTTACCTTTCCCCAAGGAATTCTCTACATACTTGGGATACTCTAAATCTAGAATAAGAATATTGTTAGGATTCTAGTCCACTTTTCCCACTAATCTATTTAAGCATTTAATAGTGCCTCCTTGAACAAATTGTCAAAAGAAAGAAATTTCAATCCATTAAGGTTTCCTACCAAATTAATATTTTAATATAATAACATTAAAATTAAAATAGATAAATTAAATTAAAATTAAATTATTTTAAATTTCTCCAAAACCCACTTTGATCAAAGTATCATGTGTGTTATAATTCTATCCACCCATAGGATTCTAAATATAATATACCATACATAGAAAATAAAATGAAAGATGATTAGATTTTTTTTTGTTTTTTTTACAATTGATGTGGATTTTCACTACTTACATAGTAATATGTTATCCTTACCCTATAAATCTTTCAAGGAGATTGGTAGCATGAACGCGAGATTGGTTCATCAACCCTCCTTTTCAGAAAATAATGTAGAGAATGTAGAACATGAATAAAAAACTGAACAAGAGTGATAATGAGCTTGAAATAATTTTCAAGATGAACCTATTGAAGAACAAAGAAGAAAAGAGCTTGTACTATAAAAATATTTGAGAATACATAATGCACCTAAGGAAATCATTGGTGATAAAGAATTTTGTGTTATGACAGTAACAAGACTTGGAAGTGAGACATGGTTACTTTGTGAGTTTGAGCCCAAATATGTAAAAGATGCTTTGGAGAATGAAGATTGTATACAAGAAATGAATGAAGAAAATTACTAGATAGAAAATAAAAAAACATAGATAGTAATACCCAGACCCAAAGAAAAAAATGTTACTAGAATAAATCGGGTATTGAAGAACAAGTTGAATGAAAATGGTGAGGTCACAAAGAACAAGGTTAGATTGGTATGCAAAGGATATGCACAAGAAGGAGGTGTTGATGTTGAGATAATGGGTGTTGCACACATTGCATAATATTGCTATATTTTATTATTTTATTTTATTATGTAATGTGCATCTAGATGGACGTGCAACATGTAAAGATTCTCATGGAATATTTTTGATGAGTTGTATTGTAACATTGTAATAATATTTTATGTAATTATTTAATATTGGGGAAAAGAATTAAATGCCCAATATTAAATGTGGGGTCAGTGGGTTAGGTAGCACATGGTTTATGTAATACCACTTAGTGGTTTTGTGGGACTTGCTACTATATAAGCAGCCACAAGGGTAGTTGTTGGTGTGATAAGAAGGAGAAAGGAAAGAGTTGAGCGAGACAAGGCTTGGCAGGTTAGCCAAGGGATTATTTGTGAAGGTTGGAAGCATGGCATGGGATGTGTGGATTCATGCTTGTTCACATAGTTTGCTCATTTGTGGCTATGGCCATGAAGGCTTCCATGGTTGTATTGCAATGGTATTTTTGCTAAACAATACATGGTGATGGATGCTTTTGGAGGCTGATTTTTTTCCCTCAATGAGGGTTTCCCAGGGTATATCTTGTGTCACAATTTTGTGGGTATGTTGTCTATTCTCTTGCATGTGGATTTTAATTTTGTATTTATTTCAGATCTATCATGGGTTATGTGGAAATGGTTATATTCTTTATTACCCAGTTTCCTTACAAGTGGTATCAAAGCTATGGTTTTATTATTGTAACCCTAGATTGAATCCATGGGAATGCATGAGAGGTTAAAAGAAAGGGCAAGATATATGAGTGATTTATTGCAAATCTGAGGGTTTTGGGTTTGGTCTTATGATGAGATGTTAAAATATTTGGGCATGTGAAATTGTTGGACAAAATAATTTTTTGGATGTTTCATTTAAATGAGATTTTACGGGTAGCTTATAGAAATGACCTCCTGGGTAAAAACAGACCTCACCATTGGATTCAGGTTGACATTTCCATAAATTTTGATGTATAATATGCCCTAGTTTGGCCATGTTTAGAAAAAATAAAAAAAGTTTTTTGATTTTAGCTAATGATGGCTGTCAAATTTAATCCCGTCAGAATTTTCATCACAAAAAAAATAAAAATAAAAAATCGTAGTGAAAATGGTAAAAAGACTGTCTTAGTAAAATGGTCATAACTTTCTCTCAAAATATTAGATTCCAGAGTTCTTACAGGCATTGGAAAGCTAATTCAGAGCACTACAACATGGTATAGGTTTGGTTCTATGATTTTGATATTTTTTTAGGTTTTAAGAGCCCTAAAGTTAGATGTTATTTATTTTTAGTACGAATTAGGGCATAACTTGGGCATATGGAGTTAGATTTTGGATTTCGAGTAGTCAATGGAAAGCTCTTGGAGAGCTCTACACATAGGTTTGGATTTGGTGGAAGTTTGGCATGATTTATTTGGTGTTATATTGATCTAAATAGTTTATATATATATATATTTTGACTATGGTAACATTATGAGTTTATGGCATTGGAGATTTAAGATTTGATGTCATTGTATACTCAGTTCATTATTCAGTTTGGTCTCATGATGATATGGTTATTAGTATTTGATTTGGATATGTATGATGACTTGTTGGATCTACAAGTTGTGTAGTGTTATAAGTGGCCTATACTTATAGGTTGCATTTATGGCTTGGTTATGGGTTGTCTTTTCCTATTGATCTTTCATTATTGATGCATATTCAGATTGGTGGCTTGGATTTGGGTTGTCTATGCCCTAAGTCATATGATTTTATGATTTTATCTTCATGTAGAAGGGATGAGATGTTGTTACTAGGTACAGTCATGGTGGAGGATTATGGTTGACTATTTTATGCTGACAGGTTAGACATATTGAGATCCAGATGCTTAGTTCATGGATGTGATCATGGTGCTATAGATTTTGGCATGACATGATTTGGTTATATAGGTACATCTTTCATGTTCATTAGCTTGGATTTTCTAATTTAGTTGTGGTGGTATATCTTCTTGGTTGAGGATCATGGTTATTTGGTTTCTTTTGAGGAGCTCATGATGTATACTTTGAGTTCTTTGATGGTTTGATGCTTTGGTTGATTCTCATGGTTAGAGGATGGTTTTTCATCATTATGTCATGGGATAGCTTGGATACATGGTTTAGTGGAAGCTTGTGATAGTGATAGGGTGACAATCCAAGATTAGTTCCTAGTTTGGTTTGGATCTTCAAGTAGGAGATGGATTTTATGATGCCATAGGTGACTTGGTACCACGGTTGAGTGGGAGTTGTTGGCATTGATATATTTATTGAGTGTTTGTAGATGTTGGAGGTTTTTCTTAGATCCTATTGCTGTAGAAGCATCTTTGAAATTTGCATACTACACTTGTTATCTTCATGGTGTGTGAAGATGGTTAGATCTTAAGGACTCATTGGTTTCTTGGTTATCTTCATAGTATGTAGAGATGGTTTTCTTCATGGTGTATGGAGATGGTTGCATCTTGAGGACTCGCAGAGTTCTTGGTAAAGGTACAGCTTATGTTTTTATTTGGCATGTTATCCTTGCTGTGAGGATGGTTTCATTATTATGTTATGGTATACTCTTGATACGCATTTAGAGTTGTGACATGTTATAGTATGTTCATGTGGAGCACGTTATCGCTTTGGTTGAGATGGTTAGATCATGTTCTCATGTTTATGTTCATGAGGCCATGGTTTGAACTTTGACATTAATCTTGGTTTAGTTTCTTGGTATTGAGTACACTTATCATAAGCTAGATACTTCATGATATTGCTATGTTGCATTTGGAGTTGGCATGGATTGATTGGTTATAGGTGCTCAAGGATACTTAGAGATGGTGGTGATACTGATTTCTCTTGGATTAGAGAATTATTTGTTGGGATGGTTGATGGTTTCAATAGGAAGTTTGAGGGGTAGTCACCTAATATAGACTTGAGAGGAGATTGTTCTTAGATGAGTCTTGGTTGGAGACTTGGGTATCTTGATGAGCATTCTCATTCCCCACTCTTGGTCTACTCGATGGTTCGCTACTTGAGAGGTATAGCCCATTATTTCTCTCAGTTGCCTTATCTTTATGCTTTTTTTCATGGATATGGATCTTGAGCTATGGTACATGAGTTAGTTTTGGAGGGTTCATTTGAGAGATGGTTTAACATTGGTTATCTCCATGTGCATATGTTTTTATGCTGGTTGAGTTTGGAAGATGGTTTTATATTAGGCATTTTCTTTGGATTAGGAATGGTTTATGAGTTTGATCTTCTTATGAGAGGCTTACATCCATGATTAGTTATATGGTATGGTTTGAGTGTTGTTGAGGCTTCTTGTTGGGGTTTTATGGAGGAGATCATACTTGCACAGTTTACATCTAGAGGTGTGTGTAGAAGGACATGATACATGTTATGATTTGCATAGTTTCTCTAGTCTTGGTTATCTTCTTGGATGTTTAGTTTTTCTTACATTGGATTTGAGATTGGTTGGAGATTGTGATCACTAGTTTGTGCTCATGTATGTTATGTGAGAGATGACATGGTTATTCCTTTATCTCTTACTTCTGCTGGTTGTGGAGAATCTGGGAGACTATTGGAGACTTGTTATGAGAGTTATTCTTACAAGATATTGGATTATGTATTGTGGATGTCCTTGATGCTACATGGATTTACTTCTTTGAGATGTTGTGAGTGGATTGGTTATAGATTTGACATTATCTTTTGTAGTGGGATCTTCTTGGTATATATGTGGCAAGTATTCCTCTTGAGGCTTATGATTGTAGGTTATAGATTGGATATGTCAGCGATATGAGATTCACTTGTTGTACCTTTGATGTATGGATAGTTGGATGGGTTTGGCACTTGTTGTGGGTGCTATTTCAGCTATGGATATTTTGACAACTATGGATACATGTGATTACCTTTGGATCAAGTTTTTTTTGTGTGCTTTGAATTTTAGTTGGTACAGGATTTTATGATCTTTTAATGTGACAGGTTGGGTGGCTTTCTCTTTGGATGGCTTCTATGTATATCTAGTGGAAGTGGCATAATAGGAGGTGTGATCATTCATGTTTGAGATGCTAGATACTTTGAATTTTTTGCGGGTACTAGGATGGAGCACTTGGTGTATTTTGATCCATGATGGTGGATGTTCTAGGAGGGATTGTTCCCTTGTTCATTTATGTGGCTACAAATTGACCCTATGCAATGCATACAAGAAGTGGGAGATTGTTGAGATAATGGGTGTTGCACACATTGCATAATATTGTTATATTTTATTATGTAATGTTGTATCTAGATGGACATGCAACATGTAAAGATTCCCATAGAATATTTTTGATGAGTTGTATTGTAACATTGTTATAATATTTTATGTAATTATTTAATATTGGGGAAAAGAATTAAAATCCCAATATTAAATGTGGGGTGAGTGGGTTAGGTAGCACATGGTTTTAGCACATGGTTTATATAATACCACTTAGTGGTTTTGTGGGACTTGCTACTATATAAGCAGCCACAAGAGTAGTTGTTGGTGTGACAAGAAGGAGAAAGACAAGAGTCGAGTGGGACAAGGCTTGATAGGTTAGCCAAGATAGCATTTGTGAAGGTTGGAAGCATGGCATGGGATGTGTGGATTCATGCTTGTTCACATAGTTTGCTCGATTGTGGCTATGGTCATAAAGGCTTCCATGGTTGTATTGTAATGGTATTTTTGCTAAATAATACATGGTGATGGATGCTTTTGGAGGCTGGGTTTTTTTCCTCAATGTTTTGTTTCCCAGGGTATATCTTGTGTCACAATTTTGTGGGTATGTTGTCTATTCTCTTGCATGTGAATTTTAATTCTGTAATTATTTTAGATCTATCACGGGTTATGTGGAAACAGTTATATTCTTTATTGCCAAGTTTCCTTACAGTTGATTATGTAGAAAAAATTTCCCCTATAGCAAGACTAGGAGTTAGAACATTATTTTCATCATATGCTTATAAAAGATTTAAGGTATATCAAATGGATGTCAAATCTACATTTTTGAATGGGGTACTTGAAGAAGAAGTATTCATAGAGCATCCTAAAGGATTTGTGGATTGTAGCAAGAAAAATATGGTGTGAAAGCTACACAAGAATTTATATGATTTGAAACAAGCCCTTAGAGCATGGTATGAAAGACTACATAACTAGTTGGTGAAGATTGGTTTTGCAAGGACAAATGATAACAACAACCTATACTTGAAGATTGGCAAGAACAATGATTTATTACTATCTAAAATTTTTGTTGATGATATCATATTTGGAGGCAAGGAAGCATTATGCAAACCATTTGTTGATGAAATGAAGGAGTTTGACATGTTAATGTTTGGTGAGATCAAATTCTTTGTTGGCTTACAATTTTATCAAATGAAGCAAGGTATCTTCATTGCTCAATCAAAATATATCAAGGAGATACTAAAATTTTTTGTAATGGAAGACTCAAGACTAGTTAGTACATCTATGGTCATTGGACACAAATTATCTAAGAATTATGATTTTGTTGATGTGAACTAGACATTATATAGATCAATGATTTGAAAACAGCAATATGGTGTTCATAGTAGACCTAATATTTCATTAGTAGTTAGGATAGTTGCAAGATTTTTTGCAAGACCTAAGGAAAATCACATAATGGTAGTAAAAAGGATACTAAGGTATTTGAAAGGAACACAAGACTATGGATTGTATTACAAGAAGAACGACAAGTTTGAACTAAAGGTATTTACTAACTCTGATTGGGCAGAAAATGTTGATGACAGAAAGAGCACAAGTGGAGGTACATTATTTTTAAGAAAGAGACTAATTTCATGGACAAGAAAGAAGTAGAACTATATTTCTCAATCAATAGTTGAAGTTGAGTATGTGGCATCAACATTGAATTTTTCAATTATTTTATGGATCAAGCAATTGTTCAAAGGTATGAAGGAAGAGATCATAGATCTAGTGGCTATATATTGTGATAACACTAGTGTTATTATCATGTCAAAGAATCTTTTAATGCACACAAAAACCAAACATATTTCTATCAAGTATCATTACTTGAGACAACTCTAGTTCAAGACAAAGAAGTGAGGGTGGAGTATGTGAACGCTATAGAGAAAATTGCCAATATATTCACTAAAGATTTACCTAAAGATTCTCATTAATATCTTAGAGGTAATTAACTAGGGGTGATTCCCCTAGAAAAGATACTTAAGTTGAAGTGAATCTTTGCATCAGATGTAATGATTAGACTATCTTACAAATTGATGCAGAAAGTTCTACTTTAGGAGTCACCTAAGGTAGTAGTGAAGAAGAAGAAAAAAATGATGGATCAGTCATACAATGATGATTGATGAAGAATTTAAAACTAACATGAATGTATCTACATGAGAAAGATGCATGAGTTGAAATGTATTCGGCATTATTGTTAAAGAAGGAGAGATTATTCAAATGGAGAGAGTAGTTCAAGGCATCATCTTACCCCTAGACCACCTTCTCTTATTAATGTGGGAAACCTATTTGAAAGTTTTCTTTTCCACTAAAATTGAAGTCAAGATTAGCATCTAGGGGATCCTGCAAAAAGCCTCCATTTTCTCATTTGCATGCCTCAAACTCCCTTTATTCATAGATAATTGGGAAAAAATGTAACACATGGGAAAGTTGTAGAGAACTAAATAGATTGTTTTATTTTAAATAATTCTTTTTATAATTGAAAGATATTTAGTAGAGTAAGTTATTTTTGGATGAACATTTTTTTTGGATTGGTAAGAGGCTAAAGCCAAGATTAATTAACTATTTTTATGTATTCTTATTAATTATTACTATTATATATTAAGCTTCAGTGGATTCAAACCCAAGACCTCATAGATAAGAGCCTCACAATTCAACCATTATGTTTTAGGCTCTTGCCCTTATAGATAAACCCAATTTATGGTTCATAGTTTACAAATTTTAATTTTAAGTTTTAAATTTTATGTTCTAATATTTTAATTTTTTTATGGTTTTAGGATTTCAAGGTGTATTGACATTAAAAAATAGTATTTTGTACAAGATTCTTACTCTATTGAATTATCTATTTAAAAAAAAAAAAAAAAAACTAGTTCACATAGAGAAAGAATATAAGATTACAATGAGGTTGAGAGATTTGGGCAAACATATGGATTCTACTCCACTTCCAAGCAATGTTTCATCTTTGAAATGAATATAAATGAGATTGATAAGTCAAAAATAAAGGTTAATATTTTTTTTCCAAAAAATGTACATAAGTTATGAATGAATTCCTAATAATTGTGGAACTTCAATACCTGATGCGGGAGCATCATGGGTTGTACTGCTATCCTACATGTTCTCAATTTTTTCCTAGTTTTTTTGAGTTGTAATTTCTTGCATTACCAATATTTTAGTAGTTTTCAAGCATTGGAGGCACATTGGGGAACCTTGTCCTATGTGCACAAAAGGATTGGAGTTATCATGTTAAGGTTTGAATCATTTATCCTTGTTGTTGCAATTGTGTTTCCTTTTTTCTGGGTACTTGTTGCAGGATGTGTAGCTAATTTTGTGCAATGAGTTAGAGGACATGAAGCTCATGGATTTAATAGGGCCTAGAGTACTATCATTGGTTAAGGTTTCAAGTCCTAATTAATTACAAGTTGGGAGATATGGGAATTCTCCTGGAGTATCAATTTTTGCAAGTTTGCACAATGGGTTTCTGTTAGATTATGGTGACTGATCAGGAAAGTACTGTACATACTTCATAAATAGTGGCCAACATATGGCCAACATGTTGTAACCCTAAAATGAATAAAATACTTGTATAAAAGTGTTTAGGGTTAGGTATTCTCATTATGTTGTGATGCAAAATTGCTTCTTGCGGCGGTATTGAGCTGTAAGGGATTACAGATTGTAATCAGATGTAATAATTGGATTGTAATAAGATTGGACTTGTTGTTTGGTGGATGTAGCCCAAGGATTGGGTGAACCATGTTAAATCTTGGTGCCTTGTTTTCATTTTTGTGTGATCTATTATTTTCTATTATTGATTATATTTGCATATAGTTTTTATTTCTGTCTGTGGTTTATCCTAACAAGTGGTATCATAGCGAGGTTGTCTTTCAGTTATCCTCTGCAGGAAAGTCTGACAGTTGAGTGGGAGTCTCATGGTTGAGTGGGAGCAATGGTAGATGAGGGTAAGCTAAGGGTTGACAGGTTTAATGGGTAGAACTTCCAGTTATGGAAGATGCAAATGGAAGACTATCTATATCAGAAGGATTTATGGAAGTTGTTGGAAGGTAAAGCCAAGAATCAGGGAACTATGTCAGAGGCTGAATGGGATCTTTTGGACAGAAAGGCACTCAGAAGCATTCAATTATGCTTGGCACCATCGATGGCATTTAATATTACAAAAGAAAAGATGACAAAAGATTTGATGAAGACCCTAGCGAAACTGTATGAAAAGCCCTCCGCTTCAAACAAGGTATTTCTCATGAAGTGTTTATTTAATATAAAAATGGTAGAAGGTGGATCTGTTGTAGATCATTTAAATGAGTTTAATACTATTACTAGTCAATTATCTTTTGTGGGTATCAATTTTGATGAAGAAATTAGGGCTCTCTTGATTTTGTGTTATTTGCCTAAAAGCTGGAATGGCTTGGTAATGACTGTGAGTAATTTTGTTCTTGGATCTAGTACCCTAAAATATGATGATGTGATTGGTGTTATTTTAAGTGAGGAAACTCATAGAAAATCCTCAGATGGATCAACATCAGGAAGTGCTTTGAATGAACAAAGCAAGGGCAAAACAACTGAGAGAGGAAATAACTCTGGAAATCATGGGAAATCAAGAGGAAAGTCAAAGGGGAAGAGGTCTCAATCAAGAAGACCGAACGACTATTGGTACTGTGGAAAACTAGGTCATAAAAAGAAAGATTGCTGGAATCGAAAGAAAAATGAGGGAGATAAATCAAATGGAGACAAGGAGGCAAATGTGGTAAGTAACAAATCCAAAGAGGATGATTTTCTTCTGTCTTTAGAAAGTGTTGATGATTCATGGGTTTTAGATTCTGGTGCTTCATTTCATGCTACACCTCATAGAGGTTATTTCATTGATTATGTCCAAGGGGATTTTGGACTTGTTTATTTGGAGGATAATAAACCTTGTCAAATTGTTGGGAAGGGAAAAATTAAGATTAAGTTGTAGAATGGGAATTAAGACATGTTCAAAAACTAAGTAGGAATTTAATTTCAGCAGGGCAACTTGGTGATGAGGGTTGTGTCGTTACTTTTAATGATAAAAATTGGAAGGTTTCAAAAGGTTCCCTTGCAATAGAAAAAGGTGTGAAAGTAGGCACCTTATATCTTTGTACAGGTCATATTGTTCCTTCTAATTTGATTGCTTCAGAGAAAAATGAATGTTCAGGAACAATTGTTGCAGTTGAGCAGGGAGAACAAATAGCTGCTGTAGATTCTGATATAGTGTTGTGTCACAATAGACTTGGGCACATAAGTGAGAAATATATGAAAGTACTTCATTCAAAGAAAGTTTTACCAAGTTTGAAATGTGTGAATATGGATTTTTGTGAAAGTTATGTGTATGGAAAACAAAAGAGAGTGAGTTTTGTAAAGACTAGGAAGGAAAACAAAAAGGAGAAATTAGAGCTTGTGCATACAGATGTATGGGGACTAGCTCAAGTATCTTCCCTTGGTGGCTCTCATTATTATGTTACATTTATTGATGATGCAACTAGAAAAGTATGGATTTATTTCCTTAGACAGAAATCTGATGTATTTTAAACTTTTAAGAAATGGAAATGTTTTGTTGAAAATGAGACTGGTAAGAAATTAAAATGTCTCAGATCTGATAATGGTGGTGAGTATTGTAGTCATGAATTTGAAGATTATTTCTCCACTAATGGTATTCATAGATAGAAAACTATTCCAAGGACTCCACAGGAAACTGGAGTGGTTCAACGCATGAATAGGACTATAATGGAGTGTGCAAGGAGCATGAGGTTGCATGCTCGGTTGCCCTTACACATGTGGGCACAGGCTGTCAATACTGTAGTATATTTGATTAATAGAGGTCCCTCTACTCCTTTGATCTATGGTATTCTAGAGGAAGCATGGACTAGTAAGAAAGTGAGTTATTCTTTTCTCAAGACCTTCGGTTGTGAAGCTTTTGCTCATATAGACCCTAAAAATAGAACCAAGCTAGAAGCTAAATCAAAGAAATGTGTCTTTGTTGGATATGGCATTAATAAATTTGGTTATAGGCTTTGGGATTTTGAAAATCATAAAATTATAAGAAGTCGGGATGTCATATTCAATGAAAAAGTGTTGTATAAAGATCTGTTGCAGCAACATGAGAAGAAAGAAGATGATTATGTAGTGCTAGATGATACTCCAAAAGCTGATGTTTCAGCCATTCCTCATGATGTGCAACAACTACAACAAAAAATACCACACACACCAGTGAACGTTAGATGGTCAATGAGGAAAATTAGAGCTTCACAAAGGTTTTCTACCTCTTTATATTCTATTTTACTTACTGATGCTGGTGAACCTAAAAGTTATGATGAAGCTGTGTAGGTGGATACTAAGATTTAGTGGGAGTTTGCAATGAAAGATGAAATGGACTCTTTGCTGAAAAATAAGACATGGGATTTGTGCAAGTTGCCTGCAGGTAAAAAGGCTTTACAGAATAAGTGGGTTTACAGGTTGAAAGAAGAGGAAGGAGGTAAGAAAAGATTTAAGGCCAGGTTAGTTGTAAAAGGATTTGCACAGAAAAAGGGAATTGATTTTGATGAGATATTTTCTCCTGTTGTTAAAATGACTTCTATTCATACTGTTTTAAGTCTTGTGGCTACTGAAGATTTGCATTTAGAGCAGTTGGATGTTAAAACAACCTTTCTTCATGGTGATTTGGATGAAGAAATATATATGGCTTAGCCATAGGGTTTTGAGGTCAAAGGTAAGGATAACTTAGTGTGCAAATTGAAGAAAAGTTTATATGGCTTGAAGCAAGCACCTCGGCAATGGTATCTGAAATTTGATAGTTTTATGCATGAGCATGGATATAATAGGTGTCATTTAGATTATTGTGTTTATTTTGAGAGGTTGTATGATGATAGCTACATTATTTTATGTTTATATGTTGGTGATATGCTTATAGCTGGGTCTAACATGGATCATATTAAGGGGCTAAAATGCCAGTTAGCACATGCATTTGCTATGAAGGATTTGGAGGCAGCAAAACAAATTCTTGGTATGAAGATTTGTAGAGATAGGAAGAACAAAACCTTGATGCTATCTTAGGCTGATTATGTTGAGAAGGTGTTGCAATGTTTCTCTATGGAGAATGCTAAAGCTGTCAGCACACCTTTACCTGGTCATTTGAAATTGACTAAGGAGATGTGTCCCAAGACACAGGAAGAGGAGGATAAGATGTCCAAGGTACCCTATGCTTTAGCTGTAGGAAGCTTGATGTATGCTATGGTATGCACTAGGCTAGATATTGCACATGCAGTGGGAGTTGTTAGCAGGTATATGAGTCATCCAGGATTTGAGCATTGGAATGCTATCAAGTGGATTCTTAGATATTTAAGAGGAACATTCAATAAGTGTTTACACTTTGGGGGCTCTACTACTGATTTACAGGGCTATGTTGACTTAGATTTGGCTGGGGATATTGATACCAGGCAGAGTACTACAAGTTATGTCTTTACTATTGGTGGGGCAGCCGTGAGCTAGGTTTCTAGGTTATAAAAGATTAATGCTCTATCCACTACAGAGGTAGAGTATGTTACTGCTACAGAGGCAGTCAAGGAGATGATATGGCTTTAGTTATTCTTGGAAGAATTGGGACATCCTCAGAAGGATAATTATTTGTTCACCAATAGTCAGAGTGCCATTCATCTTGCAAAGAATTCAGCTCTGCATTCTAAGACCAAACACATACAGTTGTGATACCATTTCATTCAGTCAATTTTGGAGGATGGACAGTTAAAGCTGGAGAAGATACATACCAATGACAATCTAGCAGATATGTTGACAAAGGTTGTAACATGAGAGAAGTTGAACTCCTCTTCAGCTTTGGTTGATCTTTTAAACTGAACATGAATAAAAGAACAGCAGAGTCCAGGGTGGTATTATCCAATGGGAGCCCCATGTGGTAGTGGTATTGGTACAAGATTAGTCTCCAAGTGGGAGATTTTTGTTTAGTGTGGAGCCTAATCAGTCCCCAAGTGGGAGATTGTTAGATTATGGTGACTGATCAGGAAAGTATTGTACATACTTAATAAAAAATTTTGGGCCATGACTGACATGGTAGCTGACATATTATGGCTGACATATGGCCAACATGTTGGAACCTTAAAATGAATAAAACACTTGTATAAAAGGGTTTAGGGTTAGGTATTTTCATTATGTTGTGATGCAAAATTGCTTCTTGCGGTGGTATTGAGCTGCAAGGGATTATAGATTGTAATCAGTTGTAATCATTGGATTGTAATAAGATTGGACTTGTTGTTTGGTGGATGTTGCCCAGGGATTGGGTGAACCACGTTAAATCTTCATGCCTTATGTTCATTTCTGTGTGATCTATTATTTTCTATTATTGATTATATTTGCATATAGTTTTTATTTTTGTCCATGGTTTATCCTAATAGTTTCTATCTATGACTTCCAAGATAAATCTAAAGATATCCTTAATGAATCAGCCTTAGCAAGATTAATGGGTTTAAAAGGACCTAAGCTAATACCTTTATTTTGAATCAAAAGTTCTAATTCAATTTGATCTAGGAGATAGGACAATTTTCTCAGGTATTGATTTTTAGACATTTACTTTCTGTTGGAGGCTGACTTGTGGCTCTTCAAGTATTTAATGTTAGGTTTATTTAGTTTTTTGCATTTTGGGCCAACTTGTGGCTTATATTGGTATAAGTAGGGGATATTGTGTAGAGTCTTAAGCATAATTTTGGGTAGAGGAATCTTAGGTGGAGCATCTTGGAGGTAGAAGTTTATATTTGAGTTTGGAGATTTGTTCTTCTTTGTAAGATGTATTCTTCTTTGTAATGGCCAAAACCTAGAAGGCTTTATAGCTAGGCACAGATGATGATATTTTCATGAATCAATAAAGAATATTGTTATTTCTCTACATTTGAGTTCTCTTTTGTGTTTTCTTTCATTGTGTTAACTCTTGCATGGAAGTTTGGGTAGCTGAGTGTGCCAATTGGCCTTAGTTACTCACACCCTTCCTCTATCAGGTAGTATCAGAGCTTGAGGTTCATCCTTGTGGTGATTCGATCATGTAGAACTCTAAGTGAATTGGGTTGTAGGGTTATAGATCTATGGATTTGACCTATAACTTGTAGAGGGTTACGATCTTGCAAGAACCTAATTTGTAAAGATAATTTGTGGCAGAGGCAATGCCAATAATGCTATATTGGATCAATTGAGACAAATTTTAGCCAGATTAGATGTTGTGAAGGCAGCCCAAAGGAGAGGAGTGCATCTTGATGATGTAAGTGATGATGAAGCAGTAGCACCAAACCTTAATCTGGAACTAGAAGAAGACCAAGATGAAGTAAGGTTGTTAAGAGTGTTGTCTAGGGAAAATTCAAAGCCTATTATAGATGTAGTTCCTTATTATGGAAAATTGGATACCAATGTTGTGTTAGCTTTGATATCAGATATGGAGAAGCTCTTTGAGCATGAAAACATTCTTGATAATAAGAAGGTGAAGATTGTAGTTATTATGTTAAAAGGTCATGCCTCACTATGGTGGGAGCATTTGCAAATGGATAGACAAAGGAGAGGAAAGGAGAAGATTAGAACTTGGCCAAAGATGGTGAACAAGGTAAAGAAAAAATTTATTTGTATTAATTACCATGTTAGCTTTTTGAGAAAGATGCAAAATTTGAGATAAAAGGACATGACTATGAAAGAGTACATTGAGGAATTCTATAAATTGGACATGATGATGTTGAGAAAATTGCAAGGTACATAAATGGATTGAGATCTAGAATTCAAGATGAAATAAGTTTTGTGAAGTTGGGAAGTATGGAAGAAGCATATCAATATGCCTAGATAGCTAAGGAGATCTTGACAAAGAAGCATGAACAAAGACAAAGAGGTAGAGGTGGTAGATTCTCAAGAGGTAGAGGAAGATCTTATGGTGAAGGTGGGAGATCTAATAGTTTTGTGCAAGGAAAATTTGAATGGAAGAATGACGACAAAGAAAAGAGCAAGTGGAAAGGTGGTAGTTCTTACTAAGAAGGTACTAGTTATTACTAAGGAAGAGGTAATTCTTATTCTAGAGTTGTTTTTTGTGGTAATTGTTTTAGATGTGGTAAAGAAGGGCATGTATCCTTTGAATGTAGATCCTCTGAAAGTGGGCAAAATAATAGAAATGTGGTGATTCAAGGAGACATTGAGAGTTCACCAAGCGGACCTGAGGCTGGACAAAATCTAATAGTGAGAAGAACCTTATGTAATAATGGAATTGATGAGGAACTTGTTTTGAGAAGAAGTTTTTTCAAGACAAGATGTAAGATGGCTAAAAAATGCTGCAAGTGATCATTGATAGTGAAAGTTCAACAAATTTGGCATCAGAAGAGCTAGTTAAAAAGTTGTAGTTACAGAGGCTAAAATGTCCCAAACCTTATCATGTTTCATGGATCAAAGATGAGCATAAGATATTGGTAAGTGACCAATTTATTGTGAAGTTCAAGATTGGACATTACTTTGATGAAGTGTTGTGTGATATTATGCCAATGGATTGTTGTCATATTTTTTTGGGTAGACCTTAGCAATATGATAGATATGTTGTACATGATGGAAGATTATAACAATATATACTCTTTAAGTAAATGGAAAGAAGAAAATATTGTTGCCTTTGATTGAAAATCCAGATGAGGTCAGTTGTATGGCAATAAAAGGTTGCATGGCTAATGGAAAGCAATCTAAAAAAGAAGTAAAGAAGAATCAAGTTTGTTTTGCTATAGTTCCTAGAGGACCAAGTGTTGGTAGTAATGACTGAGTGGAAGTAGATAGTGGTAGCCAAGTACCAGAATAAATTATAGAATTGTTGAATGAGTATAAAGATATTGTTACTGAGGATATTCCAAATGGTTTATTTCCAGTAAGAAGTATAAGTCATTGTATGGATCTAATTCTTGGAGCTAGTTTTCCAAACAAAGCACCATTAAGATTGACACCTATAGAGAATGAGGAACTTAATAGACAAGTGCATGAATTTTTGCAAAAAGGTTTGATTAGAGAAATTTTGAGTCCACATGTTGTACCTATCATATTAGCACCTAAAAAGAATGGAGAACGAAGAATGTGTACTAATTCCAAAGCTATTAATAAGATCATAGTGAAATATAGGTTTCCTATGCCGACGATGGATGACATAATGGATTGTTTGTGTAGAGCAAAGTATTTTACCAATATTGGTTTGAAGAATGGCTATCATCAAATCAGAATCAGAGAAGATGATGAGTGGAAAATTTCTTTTAAGACAAAAGATGGTTTGTATGAATGGTTGGTTATGCATTTTGGTTTGACTAATGCACCTAGTACTTTCATGAGGTTGATGAATGAAGTTTTGAAAAGATTTTTGGGTAAGTTTGTGATTTTTTATTTGGATGACATTCTGATATTCAGTAAGACTAAGAAAGAAAATCTTGAACATATTAGACCAGTATTGCAAAGATTGGAGGAGAAGTTGATGATTAATCTGAAAAAGTGTTCTTTCATGCAAGAGGAGATTGTGTATTTGTGATTTTTGATTTCAATTAGTAATTTGAAGATGGATCCTAAGAAGGTTAAAGCAATTTTGGAATGGCCTACACTTAAGAATGTGGGTAAGGTAAGATCATTTTATGGTTTGGCTAGTTTTTATAGAAAGTTTATAAAGAATTTAAGTGATGTTTGTAATGCTATTAATGAGAAAATGAGAGGAGATAACAAAGAATTCAAGTGGACACATGGATTTGATAAGAGTTTTGAGACTTTGAAACAAAAGCTTGTTGAGTTACCTATATAGGCTTTGCCTAATTTCAATAAGGTATTTCAAGTTGAATGCGATGCAAGTGGTAATGCAATAGGAGCTATATTAATTCAAGAAGATAAGCCTATTTTTTTCTTTAGTGAAAAGTTGAATGATGCTAAAAGGAAGTATTCTGTGTATGATCAAGAATTTTATGCTATTGTCCAAGCATTGAAAAAGGGATGCTTTATGTGATTCCTAAAGAGTTTGTGTTGTATACTGATCATAAAGCTTTATAATACTTGGGAAGTCAACCTAAATTGAATTAGAGACATGTGAAGTGGGTTGAGTACTTGTAGAGTTTTACATTTGTGATTAAGCATAAGAGTGTAGTTACTAATAGAGTTGTTGATGCATTGAGTAGAAGATATTCTTTGTTGACTAAAATCAATGTTGAAGTTCTTTGTTTTGAAGACATGATAGAGTTGTATGATACCAACCTTGATTTTTTTAAGGCATGGAGAAGGTGTAGAGCACCAAATCTAACAGATCACATTAGTAAGTATGATGGGCATTTCATTCAAGAGGGTATGTTGTTCAAAGATATTCAGTTGTGTATTCCTAAAAGTTCTATGAGGTTGTATCTGATTAAGGAAAAGCATAGTGGTGGATTGGTTGGAAATTTTGGAATTTCTAAAATATTGAGTTTTTTGAAGGAGAATTATTATTGGCTGCAAATGTATGAGGATGTTCAAAAATTTGTAAAGAGTTGTGGAGTTTGCAAGTTGCAAAAGAATTCAAAATACTGGTTTGTACAAACCTATTACTATTCCTGAGAAACCTTGGAGTAACATTAGCATAGATTTTGTTCTTGGATTACCTAAGACAATGAAAGGGTATCATTCCATATTTGTTATTGTGGATAAATTTTCTAAGATGGCTCATTTTATACCATGTAAGAAGACATCAAATGTTGAGCATGTTGTTGAACTTTTCTTTGAAGAGATTGTAAGATTGAATGGATTACTGAGAAGTATTTATTTTGATAGAGATAATAAGTTTGTTGGTTATTTTTGGAAGACTTTGTGGAAGAAGATTGGTACTGAGTTGAATTTTAGTTCTACATTCCATCCACAGATAGATGGATAGACAAAGGTTGTGAATAGAAGCTTGGGTAATTTGCTGAGATGTTTAGTTGGAGACAAGCCAAGTAATTGGGAAATGGTATTAGCACAAGCTGAATTTGCATTTAATAATTCTTTCAATAGGAATACAGGGAAGAAACCTTTTGAGATTATTACCAAAATTCAGCCTAGAGGAGTATCAAATTTGAGGGATGTTGTTGGTGAAGAAAAGGAAAGTGTTGCAAGGGAAGTGTTTGCTGAATTTATGGAGTCTTTGCATAAGGAAGTGAATTTGAGGTTAGAACAAAGTAATCAGAAGTATAAGGAGAATGTTGATTAGTCTAGAAGACATCAAGATTTTCAAGCCGGTGATGAGGTGATGGTTCATCTGAAGAAAGGAAGATTTTTTGTTGGAACATACAGTAAACTAAAGATGAAGAAGTTTGGACCTTGTAAGATCTTAAAAGAGTTTGACAGTGGAAACGCTTATGAAATTGAGTTCCCTAATAACATGGATATATCTCCTATATTCAATGTTTCTGATTTATACAAGTATCATGAGTCAAATGATGAAGTTATTGTATTAGAGAATTATCCTAAGAAGCAAATTGAAGAAGTTAAATAGATATTGGATCAGAGATTTGGTAAGAGCACAATGGGAAATGATTATTATGAATATTTGGTGAAGTGGAAGAATAGACCTATGGAAGATGCTTCACGAATTTCTCAATCTGAGTTGGATTTAGCTTAGGTTATGACATCTCAATGATTCAAGAGAATCATTTCTTTCCAACCCTAGTTGTCTGATGTAGGAGCATCCTGGGTTGCACTACTATCCTGCATGTTCTCATTTTTTCCCTAGTTTTGTCAAGTTGCAATATATTGCACTAACAAGCTCTTAGTAGTTGCTAAGCACTAGAGGCACACTAGGGAACCTTTCCTATGTGTGCAAAAATATTACATTTTTCCTTACTATTGGAATTGTGTTTTCTAGTTTTTGGGTACTTGTTACGGGCTATGTAACTAATTTTGTTCAATGAGTTAGAGGATAAGTAATTTGGGATTGAAGTGGGCCTAGACTACTATCTCTAGTTAAGGTTGCAATTCCTAATTCATTATAAGTTGGGAGATATGGTAATTCTAGTATCGATTTCTAGTAGTTTGAGCGATGAGCTTCTATGCATGACTTTCAAGATGAATCCAAAGATATAATTAATGAATCACCCTTAGTGAGCTTAATGGGTTGTAGAGGACCTAAAATATTGCCTTCAGTTTGAAGCACAAGTTCTAATTCAATTAGAGCTAGGAGATATTGTGATTTTTATTAGGTATTAATTTTTGGACATTTAATTTCTGTTGGAGGCCTACTTGTGGCTCTTCAAGTATTTAATATTAGGTTTATTTATTTTTTAGCATTTTGTGCTGACTTCTAGCTTGGATTGGTATAGTTAGGGGATCTTGGGTAGAGTCTTAAGCATAATTTGGGGTACAAGAGTCTTAGGTGGAGCAGCTTGGAGGTAGAAGTTTGTATTTGACTCTAGAGATCTATTCTTCTTTGTAAGATGTATTCTTCTTTGTAATAGCCATAAACTAAAAGGCCTTATAGGTGGGCATGAATGATGATATTTTCATGAATTAATAAAGAATATTGTTCACTCTTTATGGTGTTGTTCTATTTTGTGTTTTCTTCTATTGTGTTAACTCTTGCATGGTAGTTTGGGTAGCTGCGTGTGCCAATTGGCCTTTGTTACTCACACACTTCCTGTGTTAATACCAAATGTATACATATATTATTCTAAATAAACATTTATTCCTTTCATCTTATGAAATGTCACACTACAATTTCTATACACACATGTATAATTGCACATGAAATTGACCTTTTTAATTATTCTTTTTCATCTTGACTTTGACGTATTTGAATATTTTTAATGCACAATCACACATGTTCTCATATATGTGATATTTAAACTTTTTTTAATATGTTTATCAATCCTTTTTTATTGGTAGGAAGCATATAAATTACAAACAATATTTATTGACATTCTCATCTAATTTCATATATGTGATATTTCTTTAAACATTTTCTTAGTTTTCATGTTTTGATTAATTAAAGTAGGAAGGGCTCAAACCTATAACAAAAACTAACATTAAATTTTAAACAAATAGCCAATTATTTGAAAATAAATAAGGATGTGCTTAAGAAATTATCAAACATATAAAAATAAGTCTAAAAAAATGTCAAATATATGAAAATAGATCAAAAATATAAAAATAAGTCAAAATAAATGTTGAATATATGAAAATAGATGTGAATTAAAACTATTCAAGTGAATCAAAATCTAGATATCTAAAAAAGATAAAAGAATAATGAAAAGACAATTTTATACCAAATAAAATTCTTGCCACTATATATAATTTAATCAAGCCATTTCATTAAAATGAATTCAAAAGATAAAGCAAAATTATCGTGAATAAATTTACATTTAAAAGTCAAAGTGACCTTAAATAGTATTAGATGAAAGAAATTTAAATCGAATATTGGTTTAATGTTTCTAATCTTCCTTCTATCCATATTGGTTTTAGTTATCCTCATTTAGATATGCATATAATATTCATTTTAATTTATTTGTGCTTGTGATTATGATAATTATTCATATAATATCCACAATTTAGTGTTTTTCAACATTGACCCAACCTACTTGTCTGCACATGATCATGTTTGTGGCATGTGTACATCTTCATCTTAACAATCTTGGTTATATTAAATGTAAAAACTAAGACACAAATATTTATCTAACTATTCATGTTAGATTTAGTTTAGTACACCATATTAAAATCTTCTTCTAATAAATAATTCTTGACATGTTGGAATTTTGAATCATTCTAAAAATATTAAAAATAAATAGCAATAATTATCCAAAACATGTATCAAGTATGCTTATAATATGAATTATATAAATAACACTTCAAAATTTTTGAATCCATCAAAGTCGATTAATAAATTATAATAATTAGCTATTCAACTAGTTGTTTAGCCATTTTGACATATATGAGAACACGTGTGATTGTAGATTAAAAATATTCCAATACATAAAAATCAAGATGTAAAAAAAGGTGATTGAAAGCTAGATAGATCAGGTTTATTTTTCTCTGCTAGGGTTTTATGCAAACTTTTAGTTTTCTTGTGTATGATTCTCTGTCTGAGCTCTCCTTCTATTGTATCCACTTGTCACACCAAATTTACTATGGGAGCTTTTAGGCTAGGTTATAATGGCGTCAGCGAATGGTGATCCAATTATTATTCGTGTTCACACTACTACTTCAGATTGCCATGGCACCTCCTCAGAAGAAATGCTCTCAAAAGTTTGTCCCAAAGGTTTTTGACAAGGTGACCCTTATATTATCCTTCCTTTACAAGAATTTGATGCTGCTTGTGATTGGTTAGTATAGCACACCTTAATAGGGTATTTTGTGGGTAGGACTCCTCCTAAAGCTATGCTCCATGAATGGTTTAACAAGAGTTGGATTCCTTATGGAGCCCACCTTGATGTTGTGCAAAACCTTACTAAATGTTTTTTTTTTTTTTTTTCCTTCACCAACCTGTCGCAAGAAGACACTTTTTTTAACAATGGTCCTTGGTTTGTACATGCTTCCCTACTTGTTTTTCAAAAAAGGGTCATGAGGCTTCATTGTCTCTGATGAGAAAAAGCTTAGCATTCCTATGTGGTTTGAGTTCCCAAATTTACCTTTTCCATGTTGGCATTTTATTGAGTCCATTAACAATACTCTTGGCACAGTCATCACAAAGGAACATGAGAAATTTCTAACATTTTCCCTTAGAGACACATTTGCATCAAAGTTAATCTTTCCAAGGATCTTAAGGATTCTATGGAAATCCATGTGGGGATTTAAATATTCTCTTCGAAGGTGCTTTATTTGAACCTTCCTAGCACCTATTATAGGTGCCAATTAGCGGAACACAAGATCAAGGATTTCCCTTTGGCTATGCCTAGGGTTAAACCCCCACCTAAAGAAGCTCCTACCAAGCCAACCAAAGGGAAAAAAGAATAATGGATTACTATGGGGTGCAAGGGAAAGGTTCCCTTAACTCCATTGGCTCCTAAATAGTCATATGTAGTAGTAGTTGCAGTTCCTCCTGTTTCCTATTTCAATAGGAGTGTAAACCCCAACCAGCTTTTGGAGGCAAGCGATTTCTTGTGGACCCAACCCAAGGGGTTCACAGGTTTCAAACCCTACTAGTTCTTAGGGGATTAAGGCAGCCACCAAGGCTAACACATCATCTATGGTTCAAACCCCTCTTGCTTCTTCTTCCATTGCACCTTAGAATACATAGAGTTCTCATAGTCCTCTCAGACATGATAAGAAACTAGAGGTGGAACATCAAGTCATCAATCTAGAAGATTTTCCTTCTAACTTTAACCAAGTTTCTACCTTCTTGCAAAATAGCTACTCCTGTCTTGAGGATGAGAAAGATATGGAAGAATTTACATTAATTTTCTTTCATGGAATGTACAAGGTCTTATAGACCTCTCTAGAAATTACTATGTCTGGGACACCCATCATAGACTTGGTAATTTAAATTTTCTTTGCATGCAATAAGTTAAGATTTCTAGTTTCATGCTTTCTTCTACATGTTGCATCATTTTGCAGGATGGCATTGTGTTTTCCTCTTAACATGAAGCTAGTAGAGGTGGTGTAGTTACTCTCCTATCACCTCATCTTCATTCTACTATTATTTTACATAGTTTTGACCCTTTCCATAGAATTATTTGATTGTTGCTTTCATTAACAATCATTCCTTTGGATTAGTTAATGTTTATGCTTCCAATGATGCAGTGGAAAGGTCTCAGATGTGGGGCTAGCTGGCTAACAACTTGCCTCCAGCTACTTGGGTTATGTGTGGTGACTTCAATATGGTTGAAGTGGCCTCTAAAAAAGATGAAATTTTTCCCTTTCATTGGATAGCTAGGAAAATAGAAGCCTAGTACTAAATGCATAATAAATTGGGCCTTTTGATCCCAATATTAACCACTACAAACATAGTGGGGTTTGGCACACTTGGTCCAACTTTTGAGTTGGCTTTGATTGCATTTTAAAGCATTTCAATCATGTCATTATTACTACTGAATGTTTTTCCTCCTTTTCTGATGATCATTATTTACCTATCATTTCCCTACTAGATGTGATGTTATCTAACCACTATCCCATTTATTTTCTCATTTCATGGCAAGTACCTGTCTAGAAAGTTTTCAAGTTACAATTCTTCCTGAACATGTCTATGTTGATGCATGCTTCCACTATTTCTCATATCCTATGTGTATGTAATTTGGAGCCATGCATGCATTCTTAGATAGGGTGGATCTAATGGTGGAATGATGCCATTACTAGAATTGCTTGCTTTTTGTGCATCTATGGGTTGCAGTTGGAAGTTTTCAAAAACTAGTCTTATGCCTCCACTTATTTTGCACTCAAAAAATCCTTTGACACTCTTACCCTTAATTCCTTTGATGTGGATTTGCAAGTCCAACTTACCAAACTTTTCCATGATGAATAGGTTGTTGATAGCTATGCCACTCAAGGAGCCCAAATCAAAGCTTGTCTCCACTAGTTTGAGGTTGGCGATAACCCTTTGAAGGAGTTCTTACAGGCTCTTTGACCTCATCATACTAATCATGTGATTAAAATATCAAACAAGGCACTTCTATTCTCTCCTATCTCCCTGACATCCTGCAACCATTTTTTCATTACTATGAGAATGTTTTTGCCTTATAGGGAAATTTGGTTTCTTAGGAGGAAGCTCTCAAAAAGTGTATCTCTATTACTCCTAACTACTTAGTAGTTGAACAATGTGCTTTCTGTGAGCAACTTCTTACCCTCCAAGACCTTAAGGTGGTGGTCTACTCCATGGCTGATGATAAATCCCTAGGGAGTGATGGGTTTCCCTAAGATGTTACAAATACCTCTAGGAGCATATTGGTCCTGACTTGCACAATATTTATCTTGAACCTTATCATGCTAAAAGCTTTGGAGCCATTATCAATAAAGGAAATATTAAATTCATACCTAAATCTAGAGATCCTGAGGATATTTTCAATTGGAGGCCCATCACCCTTTTGAATGTTTCTTATATGATTATTGCTAAGGCAATCTCTCTTAAAATCTGCCATCTTCTGCGTTTAATTGTGCCACCTAAGAAAACTAGCTTTATCAAGTCCAAATATATTCTTGACAACATTATTTTTGTTTGGGAAGGAATGGAGTGGGCTCACAAGTCCAAACAACCAGCTTTTTTTTTGAAGATTGATTTTGCTAAAGCCTATGATCACATTGAATGGCCTTTTATCTTGGCTATGCTTCAAGCTCTTGGTTCTGGGCCCAATTTCTTGTAGTCTATGGAAATTCTCTTTGGTGATATTAATGCTTGAATTACCATCAATAATTCCCATTCTAATGCCTTTGGGATTTTTCATTCCATCGAGCAAGGTTGCCCTCTAGTTCTGGCACTTTATGTTCTTGCTACTAAATAGTTTGGCTATTTGGTAGCCCACTCCATGTCTTCACGACTAGTTTGTGGCATTTCTTTGCAAAATGATCTTCCCAATTGGTCAATGGTCATTTTGCTAATAATTCCTTTCTCACTCTTTTGGAGGGTGAAGAAAACATCAAAAATGCCTTAATTTTCCTTCTTTTTGTCAAGCCTCTAGATCTACTATTCAATGGCATAAAATACTCTACTACCACTGGTCTTTCTTGCCAGTGCCACCTTGGCTTAGCCAATCTGAATGGAAATGAGTTGCTCATAGGGAGATCTTCTGATTTCTTGACATTCCCTTTTCCTTTCAAGCTTTTCCTGTTGATCTTTGGAATGTTGTGCTTGCCAAGGGCAAATTCCAAATTTTCTCATAAGTTCTTGTGGCAACTCATGTCTATTATTCTTCTTGTTGGGCTCCTTCTAAAGCCTCCTATTAGAAATTGGAAAGATTACTCCATGATTTTTTTTGGACTTTTAGTTCTAACCATCATGGATTTCACAGAGTGGCTTTGGATTTTTGTTGTCTCCCAAAGGAATTTGGAGGCCTTGGCTTGCTTTCCACACAAAAGTAGGGCCTTGCTATATGTGCCAAATGGATTATTTTTGCCATCATGGGTGATGAAGCTTAGAAGATTTCGGCTCAGCATTGCGTCTCTTTTGTATTTCTAGTTAATAGGCCTACATGGAAAGGAATTTTCTTTCACACCCTCTGCATTGTTGGTATAATTTTTCACAGTACAAAGGAGTTCTATAAATTTTGGTGAAAAAATCATTTAAGTCATTGTATCATGCAGAATAGGGTTTCTTTCCTTATAATTTTTAAATTTTGTGTTACCCTAGTTTTTGTATTATTTGAATTTTATTAAATTCTGAAGATATTTCATCAACACAGTCATTAAAATACCCTAAGTCTATTGGAATCCTAGGTTATTTTTCAAATTTTGAAAGGGTTTGTAAAGCCCCTAAGTTCCTTCTTTTACGGTCTTACAGTGTTAGGGTTTCCTATAAGAACAAAACTTTTTCTTGCTCATGTTTCCATGGCCACGCTTCACCAAGCAGCATAAAGGCATAAGGGAATTCATGCTTCACAAGGATATGGTTGTGTATTTCATAATAGTGAAATGGTCCACTTTGGTGTCCTTTGGCCTTACGATTGGTCATCGAGCATATACCAAAGATGGTAGAAGATCATTTTCCCTTGAGTAGGTTTAAGAATTACTTCAAAAATACTATTTATGGATTACAAAAAGTTCTGGGAAGTGATGGTGCAGAGGACTATGTATATGGGTCCTTATTTTTAATGGCATGTGATATACAGGACCCTTTCCATAATAGAGAATATGACTATGTGGGATCCATCATGGAGAGCATGCACCATCAAATTGTTAATGCAAAGAAAGGAGAATTGAAGGATTTCAGGTTCCATCATTAATCATTACTAATGCACTTGATCTTGTATTACAACATTGGTTACATCAGCCAGGACTTCATCAATCATACTTCTGATGAATTTGGTGAGTTACTTGTGAAACTATGGACTCATATCTAGTATAGAAATTTCCATTATTCAAATACACTTGTGTTCTTTAATTTATTCAGTTATGTGATTATGAGGCAACTAGACGATACTTTCTTTAGGGCCCAAAATGTTTTCAAAACATCGCTTAGACCTTACTTTTTGGTTGAGAATACTAAATTGGATCATAATTTGGGGGACATATTTCTATTTAAGGAGTGCACATTGATGAGAGAGTATGCATGCCTAAAACCTCCTCACATATTGCCAAAATATTTACCCCCTAAGATAGCTATTATTGAATTCTTTTGGCAATTTCTATTAATGAACAAAGAAATGATTCCTCCCTCTCTACAAAAACCCACATTTTTTTGTAGAAGTTTCAATGTAGGAGATTTTGAAATTGCAAAAATGCATATGAAGAGCTGAGTGAGTACCTAGGTCAATACAACTTTTCTACTGGGCCTTTTAGGATGTATGACCTAGAGAACTACATCAAAAATGAGGTTAAAGTCATCAAGGTTACATCCTACCTCCTAGCAAGCCAATCCTTGTAGAAGATTTGATTGCTAACATAGTAGCAATAGGGGAAGTTGATGAGCTATTAGAAAAATATGGTGAAATAAGGAAGGTGGAGAAGGCCTTAAAAAGGACCAACCTTGATTTCAAAGGTTTCTATATAGAAATTCCATACCTTGGTTACTAGAGAAAGATGGTAAAAAAATTTGATTATATTATGTCTCAAATGCCAAATGAGCAAGAGGGAGAGGAGGCCACTCTAAAAAGAGAATCCCCTAAGCTAGATGTGCAATTCAAGGTTGATGTTGAGGAGGAGTAGCCATCATCTTCATCTCGGGTGCCAAAAGGAAACAAGATTCAAAAAATAATGCACATCCCAGAGAGGGTAGTGAGTAGGGCCTTACAAGTAATGCCTAGAAATGATGAATATTTTTTTTACATTAGACAAAATTAGTTGCATCAAAGGGAAATAGAGGCAGAAAAAGCCTCTAGTGATCTACAAATCACAACTTCTAGATTGAATGATAGACTCATCCAATCTGAAAAATTCATGGAGGATGATGATTTCATTAAATCATTAGAATTTAATTTTTTTTTATATAAAATAAAGAAAAATTATCTCACATTGGACCTCATGCAAGGAGAGGATCCTAAGAAAAACAAAGAATTGGTTGATAAATTACCATCTTATGATCTAGATAGTGAAACAATGATCCTTGCAGAAGCCAGGGAGTTAATGCACGTGAATGGTATGATTCTGATAACAAATTGGGATATTGAGAGAGCTTTTTTTCTTTATCAAATGAGGAGACAAGACAAAGAAATTAGGTATGAAGCTAGTAGTAGTGAAGGAATAAGAGAGGTTCATGATTCAATATAGACACAAAGACCCTAGTAGTGTGGAGTGTTGCCCCTGATACCAAAAAGCCTAAAATGATGGACATACAGGAGACTACATAGGGAAACAAGCTTGTTTCAACATTAGATAATATTACTAGAAAAGAAATCTCTAGCCTAGTCAAACACTTTGCACTCATGAATGAGGCAAAGGTAGATCAAATTGAGGATAGGTTAGCTGCTGCATACAATGAATGTCTAGATGTCAAAAAGTTGTATGAGAAGGAGCTCAAGATGATCTATATGCAAAAGCAAAGGATAGAGGAGTTGGAAGGGAGAATTTAGAGCCTAGAAGTAGAGGTGGCATCGCTAAAAGGCCAATTCAAGATTGCAATGCAGGCAAAATGTGCACCTGGACAAGTGGGAGAGGAAAGGCACACTATGGAAGTAGAAGCCCAGATAGAAGATATACCTATAGGGGTAACAGTGCCAGTGCCTATGGTTAATGTGAAGGCAAAGGCTCCCCAATCTGAAAATGCAACAAGGAAGAGTGTTATGATCAATGTGCTAAGTCACATGATAAGAATCTTGAAGAGAATTTCTCAAGATGAATATGATGTATTCATCAACTTACAATCAACAGAATAGATGTGCAAAGAAGTAGTAGGATGGCTTGATCCAATTTTCAGACAATGGGGACCCTACATGAAATTATTTGATACGTTAATACCATTGCTAGCCAAGAAGCTAGAACTTCTTGATAAGGTTATTACTATTAAAGGGGGCATGGACACAGTAAAGGATTTATTGTAGTTCTTCACAAGAAAATTGGCAACAATTCAAAATAATGTGAAAGTGCTTCCCAATTGCTTTTATTCTTTAATTCATTCTATCCTTGATTATGACAACAAAGTAAAGGATTCAAATGAATGATCTAATTCTATTGACCATATTGTAGACTTTCTACAGGTGGAATCTATTTTTGAGGGTGATATTGATGAAATTTCTTTTAATGAACTTTTGATACTCTATTCAAAATTGAAACTGAGATGAATAGGTTTATCACAGAGGGGAAAGTGATTACAGATGCCAGATGGAAAACTTTTGTTGGAGAATTAGAACTAACCAAAACATGCGAGTGGCCCACCAAAAGAGAAGTCATTGTATGGGAAGGAATTGCAAAAATAAAGGATTTACCAATAGGGGGAAACTAGAGAAAAGGACAAAATTAAAGATTTGATGCTCCAACTATCATCTACAACTTTTTTTGTTGTTTCCTTTTAAATTAAGATGTCATGGACATTTTGAAAAAGGTTGGTGTGTTTCTTGTTGTAAAAGGACACCTATCCATCACATTTTCCCTTTGCTTGTTGCAACTCATGCTTATATAAATGAGTTTTCAAGGCATTGTGATGGTCTGAATGCCTGTATATTTTTCATTTTTTAAGGAAAGTATAGTCAGTCTAGTCATGTGCAGTAGTTGTTTTTTATTTTACTTCCAATTATGTAATCTTTGATGATAAAAAGAAGTGATAGAATCAGCAAGATATTTTGGGCTTTTCATTAACTTTCTATTGGTTATTATATTAGTCATCAAAAAGGATAATGCAAAAGGGTATTTACACTAGATCAATGTCACCAATTTTTATCTCCATTTCATGAGTTCATTAATTTTGAGATCATTTGAATAAGGTTCAATTGATTGAATACAGTCTAGATGGGTTGTATATTGGTTATATTCTTGCTTTTAATTCAATGGATTATGTAAATGCTTCAGTAAATTAGTAGAATTCATGAGTTTATGAAAAGGATATTTTATAAGAATAGAAAATAGGTGATTATAGTTCATAAATTCAATTACAAGTTAAATTAACAAGATATCCTACCAATAGTTGACTCTTTACTCCCATGGATAAGCACTAGTTACATAAATCAGAAATGGTTGAGAATAAATTCTTCTTCTACATGTCAGAACAATTATAAATTCAAAATCATTTTCATTCCATTTTGTTCAAGGTTATAATGCTGGTCAACACTCAATTATATTTTATTTCTAAGTCTTAGGTGGGTGCTATTTCTAGGAATAATTGTAAAGTGAAGGAGAATTGTGACCAAATTTTCTTATGAGGGATGTGTATGAATCAAAGAATATCAAGAAATGGATAAATTGTGTATATATATATGATAGAGGATGAAAATTAGAATGAAACTAAATTAAGTCTCATACAACAATATCCTTGTGAATCATCCCCTAGGTATACCCACCTTGGTTTTGCAGGACCTAAAGAGTAGAAAGTTGGGCCAAAGTGGTTTGCACATGTAATAGTTAATGGGAAATAGTTGATCTTTAGATTATGTGGGTATTATCAATCTGGTATTGGGCATTTTATTGTTCAATAGTTTCAAACACCAAAAAAATGGTGACTCTACTAGGGAAATAACACTTTATGTGTCATAAACTAGTGTATCATTTAAGATCTATGTTTCCCTTGGGTAGAGTCTGAGGTAGGCATTTTCACGTGAACTTTTCTATGGTTTTGAGGGTTATTTGTATTTTTCCTATGATCATTAGTGAAGTAATTGTGATCTATTTAGAAATTTTCCCATTCTGATAGGGTGGGTGGTGACTCTGAAGGTTTTAACCAATGTCAATACTTAGAAGTTTGGTGTTTGAAATCATGGAGAATAAGAAGAACAAATAGGCAAATGTGAAGAAAAACCCAAGAATCAAATTGCAAACTGATCTCCCTCCTAGGGGAAGATAAAATTGGTCTGTCAAAAGATCTCAAATGCAGAGAGAAGACCATCCCTAAGAGCAAGTAATAAGGGGAGAGAATGTTCATTTTTCTACTATGGAAAGGGAATCATCTTGCCAAAGTTCTAGATCCCATCCTTGATTATATAGTGATGACATTTTTAGCACTCCCAAAGTTATATGTCAAGAAACTGTTAGGCAGTACAATACACCCAGTTTAGACAAAAGAAATAGCAATAATATTTTTCAACAAAGTACGAACCCTTTCCTGCCTGATTATTCTCAAGAAGAAGTAAGACCAAAACATCTAGATCTTGAGAGTTTTAATGATGAAAAAACTACTAGTTTTGAGTTTACTATCCCTAATCTTGATAAGATTGAAGTCTTGAGAATGCATCTTGCTAAGCAAGAAGCCATACTTAAGAAATTGCAAAATGAGAGGGAAGAGAAGATTAGGAAAGCCTTTGAAGAAAAAAAACATTACTTAGGTGAATTTTTGCCCTAAAAAAGAAAAAAGAAAAAGCAACCAATGCATGGCAATAGGAGATTATAGGTCAAGTTGAATAGCTTAAGATACAAGAACAAAAATTATTGAAAACCCAGAACATGAACCTAGAAGGACTTGTAATAGAACAGATTAAGAACTATAGTGCTCTATATCAAAAGATGTAGGGTATGTGGTTGAGGCTAAAGATAAAGGAAAATAGAAGGATATTGGTGTTAAGATTAAAGAACCAGCAAAGATTTTTCAGATCCATGATTCCATGTCACCTTTCAATATTAAGTTGGAGAAGAAAAGGAAAGAAAAGGGTGCTTCGGTTAAGAGGTTGGAAATTGTAGAAAATGAAGCAGTTATAGCTAAGATAAACAACAAGATTAAGTTCTTGGAAAAGGCCAGGAGGTAGTTTGTAGTTATGCCCAAAGATGGTGATGGATCTAATGATGCAAATCAAAATACTACTAGGGTATATGTTTCCTTCTTATCTTCATTTTCACATAAAGTAGATCTTAATAAATCTATTGGTGATGCTAGCACTAGTAATACCATGGATAATACTAAGGGAGATGTTGACCATCACCCTAAGATTCATTTACAAAGGAGACCTATCCATTTAGAGGGTTATAGGCAGATATATTTTGATGGAATCCATAGTTACCTTAACCCAATCCCACAAAAAATAAGGAAAAGATTGCCTAAGTTTGCTAGGAATAATGCTTTCACTTTTGAGGATCATTTGAGGAGTTTTCTTGATATGATGATTGATTATGAGGTTGAGGCTGAAGATGTTATCATGAAGTTGTTTGTTTAGTCATTTATTGAAGATGCTAGAGAATAGTTCAAGAGACTTCCTGAATTATCTATTGTTGATTGGAAAGATATTGAATACTATTTCAAAGAGAACTATGGTGAAAAGTAGAATCAAAGCTATATCCTATGTGAATTTAGTAATATTAAGTGCTTACCTAATGAGTCTGTCACTGAATTCAATAATAGATTCCAAAAAAGCATGTATAAGCTCATGCAAGCCATGCAAGTTGATGACAAGATCTATTTGATTACTTACATGAATGATTTTGGTGGAAGAATGACATATCAACTTAGGGATAAGGAACCTAGGACTTTGAGAGATGCTTTCAGAATCGCTATAAATGTAGAGAATAATTTGAGAATTTCTAGTAGGTTGGAAAGTAAAAGAGATGATCCTAGATTGTTTGGAAATAAGTGAAACAGAAAGGAGGATAACAAAGGTGGAGGTGGAAAAAAGAAAGAGCCTATTGAGATAAGTCAAGTTCTAAATGCTATAAATAATCTAAATATCCCTCAGGTAAAAAGTGATAGAAGTCCTACTGAAAATAGTGTCCCTTATCAATCAAATTTCAATAGACAGAATAGGTTGCAAAACTCCCATAATACTACTTGGAAAGATGGTCAACCTAGTGTCCCTCCTCCTAAAAATACCAACAACAAGGTGATCCATGATCCTTTACCTAAAACCTCTGTAAATTTAGTGGATGATCCTAAGTTTTCTATTGAACTTGGATGGTTATTTGTATGTCAATTACTCTATGCCCCTGAATCTTGTGCAATAGCCTTGTCCTTTCCTAGAAATCAGACTGTAGTAGAACAATGTCAAGAACATGAAGAAAACAATGATGATGTAGGATGTAATGTGTTTGAGTCACATAATGATTATTCAGATTATGAAGATTGTGACAGAGATGTAAATGAGCAAAGGCAATTTCAGAATAAAGTGTAGAAGCAAGTACTCTCTGATGAGAGTGATCTTGAAGACAATGTATGCAACATTGTAAATGCCAAAGAAGAGGTCATATTAAGGAAACCCTCTAAGGAAGAGATTGATCAAATTACTACAAACATGATAACTCAAGTGCAAACTAGAAACATGGCTCAAAGACAGGGTAATGACAAGGTGGTCGGTGTGTTTATAAAAGGAGTTAATCTTAAGAAGGGGGAAATTGTGAAGCCTAAAGAAATCCCTATTGTGAAAGTTAAAATTTTTAGTAAGAAATGAGAACCAAAGAAGGTCAATAATTCTAAGGTTTTTGAGTCCCCAACTGATGCTCCCAAGAACTTAGATGAGAAGATGCCAAAAGCAATCACTATAAGTGGCAAAAATCACCAAGATGTAAACATATTGGATAAACATCATGAAAAAAGGAGTATTGTTATTGATAGCCCATCTGATTCTTCTATAGATATGACTACAGTGTTATTACAAATCATTTTCAAAGTTCCTTTGTGTAAATTGTTAAGGATCCATGAACATAGAAATAAAGCTTTAGCATGGTTGGGAGATACTAATATGAAGGTGAGACATGAGTGTAATGAAAATCACAATCCCAAGGAAAGCAGTAAAGAAAAAGTAAAAGACAAAGAAGCTAAAGTAGTTGTGTCTCAAATCCCTCAAATGTTTTTGGATAGCTCTGTAAATAAATGTTTGGGAAATGTTGAGCCATTTTTCTTGAGTATTTTAGTAAATGGTAAAACATTGAAAAATTGCATGATTGTATCTGGTGCTTCCAACACTGTGATGCCTTTTGAAATAATGAAGAAATTAGGCCTGAAGGTAGATACTACTCAAGGAAGATGTTGTGCTATGGATAAAAGAGAAGTGATAGCCATAGGTACTATTAACTCTTTACAATATAGAGTGATAGCTTGTCCTAACAAAGAGCTTACTATGAGTGTGTTGGTTGTTGATATTCTACCTCAATATGTCATGTTGTTATCTAGAAAGTGGAGTGTTTCCATGGGAGAGAGTCTATAGTGTGATTTATCATTTTTTACTTTTAACATTGAGGGGAATTTGATAAAAGTAAATAGGAAGCCTAAAAGTGTATTCATGATAGAAGAAGATGTATAAGATGATATGAAAAACTTTGTGGATACAGATATCAATGCATTCTGAGCTGAGGTTTTTGACTTTGAAAAAATCCAAACATAAGTCTCATATGGAAGTAGAAGCTGACACAAAGATTGGCAAAGGTGATCTATGGACTATTTTTTTGATGGTACATGCTACAAAGATGGATCTGGTGTAGGTATTTTGTTGATATCTCTAGCAGGGGTAACATACAAATTTTCCTTTACTTTAAGTTTCCCTTGTCCCAACAATATAGCAGAGTATAAGGCTATCTTGTTAGGCCTTAGGTTATCTCGCAAGCATGGGATAAAATGTTTACATGTTATAGGAGACTCCAAATTGGTTGTGTTCCAAGTAAGGAATGCTTATGTGTTAAAAAATGAAAGATTAGAAAAATATAGGAATGTTGTATGGGACATGTTTGAATGTTTTGATGCATTTGGGATAACTTGGAAAGATAGGACTAATAAGAAGATGGCAGACTTGGTAGTAAATATAGCAATAAAGCCTGATGATATAACATTTGCTAGTATATCCAATGTTGAGATTCAAACTAGACCTTATGTCCCTGATAATGTCTAGAATTGGCAAGTATTTGGAGATGATAAGGATATTGAAAGATTTTTGAATTGTGAAAATATGTTGTCAGGACAAGAAATTGATTGTGCGGTCTATGTAGAGAATATAAATGGAAAAGATATTGTTTTTGGGTCGAAATTTGTGTAATTAAAGACAAAAAAAATCCCCAGGGGTTTAGTTGTTTTAGAAACTATTTTTGACCACCAAGACAAATCATAGGTTGATCCTAATAAGTATGATGCTAAAGATCTAGAGGATGTAAATTTGGGAACTAAGGAAATGCATAAAAAGGTATATATTGGTAAGAAATTGCCTCCTAAAATTAGAAAAAAATTGATAGACCTACTAAGGAAATATAGACATGTGTTTGCATGGTCATATGATGACCTAAAAGCCTATAGGGAAGATCTTTTTCAGCGTGAGATCCCTTTGAAACCAAATGCTAAACCTTTTAGGAAAAAAAAAAGGCCAATAAATCAAACCTTGGCTCCCAAGATGCCAGAAGAATTGATCAAGTTAAGAGATGTAGGGATCATAAAGCCCATTAGACATTCCTCTTGGGTATCCAATTTAGTGCTAGTAAGGAAGAAAAATGGAGATATAAGGTTGTGTGTTGATTTCAGTAATCTTAATATATCTTCATTAAAAGATAACTATGGCTTGCCAAACATCGAGGCTATGTTGCAAAAGGTAATTGGTTCAAAACTTATGTCTATGATGGATAGATTTTCAGGTTATAATCAAGTGGTTATTAAGGAATTAGAACAATTTACGACTACTTTCACTAATCCATGGGGTACTTATGTGTATGTCAAGATGCCTTTTGGGCTTACTAATGCTAGCGCCACTTTTCAATGTGTAATGGATGTAGCTTTTATTGATATTATTGATAAGTTTTTGGCTACATATCAGGATGATTTGACTACTTATTCCAAGGATGAGAATGATCATTGCATGCATCTAGAGAAGGTATTTATAAGAGCCCTTAGGTATGGTATCTCTTGAAACTGTAAGAAGTGCAATTTTGGTGTTACTGAGGGAAAGTTGTTAGGACATTTAGTTGGAAAGCATGGAGTAAGGATTGACCCTGAAAGGGTATAAGCAATAGATAAAATCTAAATGCCCAAGAGTGTTAAGGGAGTTTAGTCATTTTTTGGACATATTAACTTTGTTAGAAGATTTGTGACAATTTTGCAAAAATTAGTAGGCCTATATCAAGGATGCTAAAGAAAGGATCTAAAATAAAATGGGATGGTGAGCCTAGCACTGCATTTCAAAAGATTAAGCAAGCTATTAAAGATGCCCCTATTCTCAAAGCACCAAATTATGACAAGCCAATGCATATATTTTAATTTGCTTCATTTCACACTATTGCTATAGTGTTGTTGCAAAAAAATGAGGAAGATTATGACTAGCCCATTGCATTTTTTAGCAAATCTTTGCAAGCAATAGAACTCAAGTATGATATAAATGAAAAATAGGCATATGTGAAAGGGGTAAAAGATTTTAAATGTTACTTAATGGGAGCCACTATTACTGCTTTTGTTCCTACTACTATTGTAAAGGATATTTTTTCATAACAAGAGGTATTTGGCAAGAGATGTAGATGGATTAATAGAATATAAGAGTTTAACATTGATATTCAGATTACCAAACTCGTTAGTGGTAAAGGTTTGGCCAAATTGATGATAGAAGCTAATTTATAGGCAAACCAAATTAATCAACTTGATGATGATTGCAAAAATAATCTTTGTGATATGGATACCTCTGATTGGTATAGAGATGTGATCTATTATTTGCAAAACATGAAATCTCCATCAGAGTTAACAGACAACCAAAAGAGATCCCTTAAGTTGTAGGCTATAAGGTATGTTGTAGTGCAAGGTCAATTGTGGTGGAGAAATGTGGAAGGTGTCCTTTTGAAATGTGTAGATGAAATTGAGTCTAAAAGGATCTTAAGAGATATGTTAGTGTAGTTTTTTATTTTTCCTATTTTGCTAGGTTTTTCCTACACTTTTAATAATCTCGCTTAGGTTAATAAAGCATGTCTTATTAGGTGAATTGTTGTGAGGTGTCACCTTCCTACATGTGAGCATCCATTAGCTATCTTGGGAAGATACTTTTCTATCTTTAGTCCAATAGATGGTTGCTCCTCATTGGTTGGTGTTGCCACCTCCTCTCTCTTCCTAGCCTATATAAGCATGCTACCTGGCTTGTATTTGCATCTCTTGTTTTTGCATCCTCTTAATGCTATTTTGGTTCCAGCATTTGCATTACTCTCTTGGAGACTAACTCTATGATGCTATTTTGATTTTGTATCATTTGCATTCATAGTTTAGATATTTACTCTTTGCACTAGTTTTCTGGGTTATTAATCTTTTCATATTCTAACATGGTATCAGAGCTTTTCTATGTGCAAAAGTATATTTTTTCTATGTGCAAAAGTAGATTTTAGTTTTTTTATTTGAGAGATTTGGGGGGGGCAAATAAACTTTATTGTAGTTTTTTGAAAAATGAAGTATGCTCTTCTCTTGCATCTTTGGATGATCTTGAGAATCAGAAAAGTTTTGACAAAAACAGTTTTTCTCTGGGGTTTCAATCTCAAATTTGACAACCAACTTGCATATTTGGAGTTTTCAATCATTTTTGCAGGTTCCAGCATGCCATTGATGGACTTAAGAAGTTGATCCAACATTTGCATGTCATATTTTGGTTGCTGGGGTCATTTTTTAATTTTTGGAGCCATTTTTTACTGTTAAAGGCGTTTGATTTACACTACAACAACATCTTCTGTACATCAGCAAGAAAAATGCTTTTTGGGTTTTGTTAGCAACCCCAAAAAACCATCTGGGTATTTTTTAGATTTTGCATGCAAGCTGTATATTTTGCAAGATCTAGTGCGAAAAGCTATAGCAATACCCCTCTCCGTTGGCAGTCGCAGATTTGAACATAGTTTTCAAATGTCTCATTCTTGCTCATACAAACTCTGATTTTGATGATTCTTGTTATGAAATTGGCTATTTTTTTGTGCTCTATCCACTAGTGGAGTTGTTTTTTTTAATTTTCATGCATGAATTCTTCAAAAATTGCAGATTCTCAGCCGTGACTGTGCACAGTTCTCGTTTTGGAAACTTTGGAGGATCATAAATTTCTCATACGACCTTGTATCGAGGCGATTATTTTTTTGAAAGTGCATGATTTTTTGAGTAGATCGCAGTAGTGTTATTTGTTTCTTTGATTATTGTGCCCAAATTTCACTTTTAACATATGCTCTTCATGAGCGTTTGTAATGCATTGAAATCAAGACCACTAAGTATTTATTTCTAGTGGTAGTTGTAAACGCACTAAAATAAAGTGCCAAATCATATTTCTTTGGGGGGGGGTTCTTTGATTGAGTAAAGAGGGGGGGGCGACATTGTCGTGGCTGGGTTCTCTTCTTTCTAGCATTTCTTCTCTGCATTTCTTCATCATGGATCAAATAAATATGCCCATCCTAACTCCATACAATTACTTTGAGTGGAAATCGCGCATAACAATTCACTTAAGGAAAGCTGGATTAAATAGGATAACTATGGGACTTGAAACTGAAACTGCTAAAGATGAAGATAAGCCTAAGTGGTTTAACAAATGTGATGAGGCATTTGGAACATTTTGTTTGTCTGTTTCTCCTGACTTGCTATTTCACATTGAGTCTTTGGATACACCAAATGAAGTATGGACAAAGCTAGAAACACTATTTGGCACACAAGATTCAATGAGGGGTCATATGTTGGAAAATGAATTAATTAGTTTGAGTCCAGGCAATTTCAACACAATCCAAGATTTCTTCACCAAATTGAAATCACTAAGGCTGCAGTTAAAACAATGTGGAATTGAAAAGAAATATGAACAACTGATTCTTAGTATTCTCTCTAAGCTAAGTTCAGAATATTTTGTGTTTGTCTCTACCTACTATGCTACTAAGGGTGCACTTGGTACTCAATTCACCATGCCATCTTTAGATGATTTTGCTGTCAATCTCACTCGAGAAAAGGACAAGCTAATCCAGATGGGCACTCTTAAGTCCTCTAAGTCACATGTCTTGGTTGCCAACCAAGGCACAAAAGAACAACAAGGACAAAGTAGTAACAACAATAGTAAGGATAAGAAACAAAAGAATAACAAGGAGAAGAAGGATCAGATATCGATTTCTTCAAAAGCAACTATTGATACACCATCTTCCAAGGGCGATAAGCCTAAGAAAGAAAAGGTCAAATGTGCCTATTGTAAAAGACCTGGTCATGATGAACATAAATGTTTGTAGAAACAACTTGATCACTTGACATACATTCTTGAGAAGAATAATATCAGTGTTCCTGAGTCTATCAAACAAAGTTCTGTTGAAGGGTCTAACAAAGAAAAAGAAAATAGCAAGGGGAAACGAAAGGGCAAGGCTCTTTTTGCAGTTGCTTGCTTCCTCACCATCCACTTGGGTTCTTGATTCGGGTGCTTCACACCACATGGCTTCATCTAAGAAAGAAATTGCATCCTTAGAGCCATGTACTATGCCTTCTATGTTGGTGGGTGATAACACTCCTATTGAGGTGTGTGGGAGAGGGTCTATTGATGTGGGGGATGGGACATTCCATGATGTTCCTTGTGTACCCACAATGTCAACTAATCTCCTATCGGTATACCAGATCACTCACACAAGTTTAGGCAAGTAGGTTGAGTTCACTCCTAGTTCAGTGGAGATATGTGAGGTTCACAATGATTCTATAGTTGCAGTTGGGAGAGTAGATCATTAGTCACGACTCTATATGTTTTCTCACTTTGTTCCTGATCCTCTTTTGACTGTTTCACTCACTCACTCTAATGATGTGAGCAGATTATGGCATGAGCGGTTTGGCCATCTTAACTTCCACTACTTGCATCAACTTAACTAGTAGAGCATGGTCACAGGGTTGCCTTCTACTTTGACATTGGAGTCACTTGGAATACATGATAGATCTTCTAATGGGACGACTTCACTTGAGCAGTCTTCTACCTCCACTTTTGATGCAGAGAGTGATTCAGAGGACTCACCTCCTTCCTCTCCTAGTCATTATTTACAGGTTGATGATTCTCCTCTAGATTCTCCATCTTTTGGTCCACTTTGGGCTAGACAGACCTTGCAGTTTGCAGGTGATTGGGTTGGAGATCCATCAGACATCAAGAAGATTCATTCACAATTCTAGGATGCTCTACATATCTTCATTGCTACTGCCTCAAATCCATAGTCCTTTCATGAGGCTTGTGGTATTTCTAAGTGGGATACAGCTATGCAGGAAGAGTATAGTTCCTTTATGAGGAACCACACTTGGGATCTTGTCCCTTTTCCTAAGGGAAGAAAACTTGTTTGATGTAAGTGGATCTATCGGACAAAATTTGCAAGCTTTGCTGGAGGTGTGGGATGCTTCATCTTTTGGGGGGGCCTCTTCCTCTCACTTGGAGTCCTAATTTTCTTTGGGGAGTCTCTTTTCTCTCTCTTTTGGGGGAATTTTATGTACATGGGTACCTCATCAGGCTTGACTTGCTGGGACCCATTTCTACATCCACCTAAGCTTCGCTTATGGGGGGCTGTTAGTGTAGTTTTTTATTTTTCCTATTTTGATAGGTTTTTCCTACACTTTTAATAATCTTTCTTAGGTTAATAAAGCATGTCTTATTAGGTGAATGGTTGTGAGGTGTCACCTTCCTACATGTGAGCATCCATTAGCTATCTTGGGAAGATACTTTGCTATCTTTAGTCTGATAGATGGTTGATCCTCATTGGTTGGTGTTGCCACCTCCTCTCTCTTCCTAGCCTATATAAGCATGCTACCTGGCTTGTATTTGCATCTCTTGTTTTTGCATCCTCTTAATGCTATTTTTCTTCCAGCATTTGCATTACTCTCTTGGAGACTAACTCTATGATGCTATTTTGATTTTGTATCATTTGCATTCATAGTTTAGATATTTACTCTTTGCACTAGTTTTCTTGGTTATTAATATTTTCAAATTCTAACAAGATATGCATGAAGGTTTATGTGTTGGTCATTATATGGCTAAAACTACTACTCATAAAATTCTCAGGGCTAGCTTTTGGTGGCCAACACTTTTCAAAGATGCTCATGAGTTTGTCAAGACATGTAATGCTTGTTAAAGGTTTAGTGGAAATTTAATATTTTTTGTGAATTTACCATTAAGACCTATTGAAGTCTAGGCACCATTTCAACAATAGGGAATTGATTTCATTGGTGAGATTTCAAATAAGTCCATTGGTGGACATTCTTGGATCCTGGTGGCTACTAATTACTTCACTAAGTGGGTTAAAGAAATTCCTACTAAGAATGCAACAAGTAAATTAGTGATTAATTTCATTCTAAATAATATTGTGACTAGGTTTGGATGCCCACAAAATATTGTAAATGATAAAGCTATGTGTTTCAGATTTGAGGAATATAATTTTTTTGTAAGAAGTATGGCATTATAGAATACACATCATCACCTTATCATCCCCAAGGAAATGGTAAGGAAAAATCAAGCAATAAAAGCATATTGAAAATCATCAAGAGGATTTTAGGAGAGAACAAGAAGGCCTGGGACACAAAATTTCCATTAGCTCTGTGGGCTAATAGGGTTACTATGAAAAAGGCCATTGCCATTTGGCTTATGGAATACAAGCTAGACTTCCACAGAATAACCTAAAAGAAATGTATAAATTCGTTCAACTTTATGAAGATGATATCATTGATGAGATGCAACTTAGAATGGATGATATTTTGCAATTAGAAGAAACAAGGAGAGAGTCTTTTGTTCAGAATGCCAAGTTACAATCACAGATGAAGCACTTGTATGACAAGAGGGCCATTGAGAGAAGATTTGAAATGGGTGACATGGTATTAATGTGGAATGTTAGAATGGAAGATAAAGGAAAACATGGTAAATTTGACCCAATCTGGCTTGGCCCATATAACATTTGTGATGCAAATGGACAAGATCCATATTTTCTAAAGGATTTAACTAGAGATATTCTTGAATTGCCAGTTCATGGACAATTGTTGAAGAGATACTTTTCTTAAAGTATCTGTTTTCCATGAACAATAGTTTTAAGGTGTTTTGTGTCCATGTACATTATGTATATTTTTGTAAATCCTTGTAAATATCTCTGTATAGTTTGGTTCCCTATTTTTTTTATTTTGTTGTGTACTCTCTGAAGAAGTTGTCATAGCTATATCAAATATGTGGTCTGCTCTACCATAGATTCTGATTTCTTGCATAGACTCAAGTAGTCTATCATCCCTAAACAAAGCCAATGTTGGTCTAATTTTTCACGATACAGAGGAGTTCTAAAATTTTTGGTGAAAAAATCATTTAAGTCATTGTATCTTGCAGATTAAGGTTTCTTTCCTTATAATTTTCAAATTTTGTGTTACCTTGGTCACGCCCTAGTTTTGGTGTTGTTTGAATTTTTTTAAATTCTCAAGGTTTTTCATCAAGACATTCATTAAAATTCCCTAAGTCTATAGGAACCCTAGGTTATTTTTCAAATTTTGAAAGGGTTTGTGAAGCACCTAAGTTCCTCCTTTTACGGTCTTATGGTGTTAGGGTTTCCCATAAGAATGAAATGCTTTCTTGCTCATGTTTATGTGGCCATGCTTCACCAAGAAATGTAAAGGCATAAGGGAATTCATGCTTGATAGGGATACAATTATATATTCCATAATATGAGAACAATCCACTTTGGCATCCTTCGACCTTACAATTGGTCATCGAGTAGAAAGGTGTAAAGGTTTATATTGCTTTGGAGATGAGCTTATGGTTCCACGGTGATAAGTCAAGTGGAAGAGCGAAAGGAGTTCATTTAAGTATTTCCAGTCAGACTTTGTTCTGTTAAGCATAAGAGCATAACATGTTTAAAAGTGACCCTGTTAGATGGTTTTATAGGAATATGAATAAAGCGTTCAGAAGACGAGTGAATATTTCTTGTGGTTTGATCTATGTACTCATGTTACATTGAATGACATAAAGATATAATATCTTGGGATGGCATAAAGCATGGCTCATGAGAAAACATAAAGTGGTTTTACAGTTCTATGTGTAAGAGGGACTTGTAAGAGCGAAGTAAAGTTTAATTTTGTTTACGTGCCTTCACTGCTTTGATTGGTAGGTAACTATAAAGCAATTTTATAAAGAGGAGTGTGTTGTGTGGGACCTGTTGAGTTGTCAGATGGGCCTTGATGAGATAAAATGAAATGGTGATACATCATACATGTCAGATGGGCCCAACCTGTGTGGCAAATGACTTAATTTCTTCATTTTGTATGTGCCTAAAATCAATGGTGATATTCTTTTCTATTTCCCTGAGATCTAATCAAGGTTGTTGATAAGTGAAAAGAAAAAATCCTCATTACATCCTTACAATTTCATGGTCATCATAGGAACAAAGAGTTGTTTCATCCTTATTTCTATGGTTATGAGTTAAGTCTAAGCGTATAAGTGTAGAACATAGATGGGGAGATGAAAAGAAGGCTTTACGCTGATATGAAAAGAGTGAAATGCAAGAACATGATGTGAACTATAAAAGCTTTATGATCTTACAAGTATGAGGTAACCGAGGGAGGCATAAAGGAGAATAAAGGAGCAGTAAAAAGCATTACGATGCCACAGGTAAACATCTAAGTGTATGAATGGAAGATGGATGTGTAAAGTGTTACGATGCTCCAAATGTTGAGACAAGCGTAGAAGCATAAAGAAGGTTTCTAGATGTTTCGGTGGTATGTGTTCATGTGAGCATAAAGGGTAAAGTGAAAGTTGTAACAAAGGCTTTACGCTAGTACAAGGAAGGTATTGAGGCATAAGCACATAAGGATCTGATAAGAAGGTTTGAGATTCTATAGTATAAAGGGCTACATAAGAGCGTAAAAGGAATTTCAATATAGTGCTTAGGAAACCCTAGTGTTTCTATGCTTGGAGCATTTTGAAGTGTCACTGGGTAGATGTAAAGGCTTGCTAAGTTTATTTCCAAGACTACAAATATTGAAGGGTTTTGACTCACCATGCAAATGGAAGACCAAAATTGGAAAAGAGAGTGGCTGAGGTGTCATGCCAATTTAGATAAAGGACGAATTCACTATGGCCAAGTAAAATAGAAAGCTAAAAAGTACGTCACATTTGAATTACATGGTTGATATCCTTTGTTGACACCCTAAAGGAATGGTTTTAAAGCTTGTGCATGCAAAATTTATTTAAAAATCTAGTAAATTGTATGATTAAACCATAAATATTTGATTGAACATTTAGAATATTGCCATTTCAAAGAATTTTTGTTCCTCTTCTAAAAAATTCTCCAAGTATCCATAGCTTTGTGATTTCTATGTTACTATTACAAGAGTTCAAGATATAATTTGAAGAGAAAATGGCTGACAAAGAGAGTCAAATAGGTTCTTGCAGAAGAAGTAGAGGTTAAAGATGAGCGTGACAATGTTGTAGAGGTTACAACCAAAGGAAAAAGGAAGAAAACTACTATAAAAATAGAGAAGAAGTCAAGGGTTAGGAAACCAAACAAGCATGTAGAATATTGGCTAAAAATTCTTCCACAGTTATGCAATGCCATTTCAACAAATGGCCATATTTTCAAAGACCCTTACTTCTTGGTTAGGGATGCAAAATGCCCTAAGATTGATGGTTTTAATCTATTTTTATATTTCTACTAGAATAGAATTGAAAACATACCAATCTAAAACCCATGGAACAAGAACATGGAAAAATTAATCTTCCTAGAGGTATTTGTTGATGTGGACTTGTTAAAGGCACTAATAAATTCTTACAATCTAGTCACGAGGACATTCCAAAGGCATAATAGGAGTTTTTTGTGCACAATGGATAGAACTTCTTTCATAGAAGCTTTTGGATTAGAAGGGAAAATGGATGTACCTATTGACATTGAAGATTTACAAGGGAAATTTGGGAGGAATAAGACCCAGTATTTGAATAATGTGATGCTACCCCATATTCCGTACAATGTCAAGAAAGTAGGGTAGATACCAAAGAAGGTAGAAGATCATCTTCCCTTGAGTAGGTTTAAGAATTACTTCAAAAATACTATTTATGGATTGCAAAAAGTTTTGGGAAGTGATGGTGTCGAGGACTATGTATAGGGGTCCCTATTTTTAATGGCATGTGATATACAGGACCCTTTCCATAATAGAGAATATGACTATGTGGGATTCATCATGGAGAGCATCCACCATCAAATTGTTAATGCAAAGAAACAGGAATTGAAGGATTTCAAGTTCCATCATCACTCATTACTGGTGCATCTAATCTTATATTACAACAATAGTTACATATGCTAGGACTTCATCAATCAAACTTCTGATGAATTTATTGAGTTATTTGTGCATCTATGGACTTGTATCTGGGATAGAAATTTCTATCATTCAAATGCACTTGTGTTCTTTAATTTGTTCAATTTTGTGATTATGAGGAAACTAGACCATACTTTTATTTAGGGCCTCAAACATTTTGAAAACATTGCTTAGACCTTCCTTTTTGGATGAGAAAACTAAATTGGATTATAACTAGGGGGACATATTTTTGTTTAAGGAGTGCACATTGATGAGAGTGTGTGCATGCCCACAACCTCCTCACATATTGCCCAAATATTTACCCCCTAGGATAGCTATTATTCAATTCTTTTGGAAATTTCTATTAATGAACAAAGAAATGATTCCTCCCTCTCTACACAAACCCACATTTGTTTGTAGAAGTTTCAAAGTAGGATATTTTGAAATTGGAAAAAATCCATATGAAGAGATGAGTGAGTACCAGGTCAATACAAGTTTTCTACTAGGCCTTATAGAATGTATGACCCAAAGAACTACATCACAAATGAGGCTAAAACCATCAAGGGTTACATCCTACCTCCTAGAAAGCCATACTAATACATTTGGTACCAAATTTATTAGTGCTAATCCCTGTAGAAGATTTCATTACTAACATAGTAACAATAGGGGAAGCTGATGAGCTATTAGGAAAATATGGTGAAATAAGGAAGGTGGAGGAGGCCTTAAAAAGGACCAACCCTAATTTCAAAGGTTTCTATACAAAAATTCCATAACTTGGTAACTTGAGAAAGATGGTAGAAGATTTTGATTATATCATGTCTTAAATGCCAAATAAGCCAGAGGGAGAGGAGGCCACTATTAACAGAGAATCCCTTGGCTAGATGTGCAATTGGAGGTTGCTATTGAGGAGGAACAACCATCATCTTCAACTAGAGTGCCAAAAGGAAACAAGATGCAAAAAACAAGGCACATCCCAGAGAGGGTGGTGAGTAGGGCCTTGTAAGTAATCCCTAGAAATGAGGAATATTTTCTTGATATCAGAAAAAATTACTTGCATCAAAGGGAACACAGAGGTAGGAAAAGCCTCTAGTGATCTAGAAATCGTAGCTTCTAAATTGGATGATAGACTCATCCAATCTGATAAATTCATCGAGGATGATGATTTCATTAAATCATTAGAATTTTAAAAAAAAATTAATATAAAATAAAGTAAAATGAGCTCACATTGAGCCTCATGCCAGGAAAGGATCTTGAAAAAAATAAAGAATTGGTTGATAAATTACTGGTTGATGATCCAAATAGTGAAATAATGGCCCTTCCAGAAGCTAGGGAGTTAGTGCACAGGAGTGGTATGATTCTGATACCAAATTGGGATATTGAGTGAGCTTTTGTTCTTGATAAAATGAGGAGACAAGACAAAGCAATTAGCTATGAAGATAGTAGCAGTGAAGGACTAAAGAGGGGATTAGGATTCAATATAGATAGAAAGACCCTAACAGTGTGGAGTGTTGCCCCTGATACCAAAAATCCTAAAATGATGGACACACAGGAGATTGCGTAGGGCAACATGATTTTTTGGACATTAGATAATACTACTAGAAAATAAATCTTTAGCTTTGTCAAACACTTTGCACTGATGAATGAGGCAAAGGTAGATCAAATTGAGGATAGGTTAGTTGCTACATACAATGAATGTATAGATGTCAAAAAGTTGTATGAGGAGGAGCTAAAGATGGGCTATGTACAAAAGCAAAGGATAGGGGAGTTGGAAGGGATAATTCAGAGCCTAGAAGCAGAGGTAGAAGCCATAAAAGACCAACTCAAGATTGCAATGGTGGCAGAATGTGCACTTGGATAAGTGGAAAAGGAAAGGCACACTATGGAAGCAAAAGCCCAAATAGAAGATATACTTATAGGGGTGACAGTGCCAGTGCCTTTAGTTAAAGTGGAGGTAGATGTTCTCCAATTTGACAATGCAATAAGGAAGAGTGTTATGATGAATGTGCTAAGTCACAGGGTAAGCATCTTGAAGAGAATCCCTCAAGATGCATATAATGCATTCATCAACTTACAATCTACAATAGGATGGCTTGATCCAATTTTCCAACAATGGGGACCCTACATGCAATTCTTTGATAGATTAATAACATTGCTAGCCAAGAAGCCATACCTTCCTAACAAGGTTATTGCTACTAAAGAGTGCATGGAGATAGTAAAGGATTTACTACACTTTTTCATAGGAAAATTAGTAGCAATTTAAAATAAGATGAAAATTCTTACCAATGGTTTTTATTCTTTAATTATTTATATCCTTGATTCTAACAAAAAAGTAAAGGATTTAAATGAATGGTCTAATTGTTTTGATCATAATGTAGAGTTTCCATAGGTGGCATCTATTTTTGAGGGTGATGTTGATGAAAATTCTTTTAATGAACTTGTTGATACTCTATTCAAAATTAAAACTGAGATGAATAGGTTTATCATAGAGGGGAAAGTCATTACAGATGGTAGATGGTAGAAGTTTTTTGGAGAATTAACAACAACCAAAACTTGTGATTGGCCCACCAAAAGAGAAGTCATTTTATGGGAAGCAATTGAAGAAATAAAGGCTTTACCAATAGGGGCCAGTTAGAAAAGAGGACAAAATTAAAGATTTGATGCTCTAGCTATCATCTACAACTATTTTTGTTGTTTCTTTTTGAGCTAAGGTGTCATGGATATTTTGAAAAAGGTTGTTGTATTTCTTGTTCTAAAAGGACACCTATCCATCACATTTTCCCTTTGCTTGTTGCAACTCACTCTTATATAAATGAGTTTTCAAGGCATTGTGATGGTCTAAATGCTTGCATATTTTTCATTTTTTAAGGAAACTATAGTCAGTCCAGTCATGTGTAGTAGTTGTTTTTGAGTTTACTTCCAATTATGTACTCTTTGATGATAAAAAGAAGTGATAGAATCAACAAGATATTATGAGCTTTTCATTAAGTTTATATTGGTTATTGTATTAGTCATCAAAAGGGATAATGCAAAAGGTTATTACACTTGATCTATGTCACCAATTACTATCTCCATTTCATGATTTTTTTTAATTTTGAGATCATTTGAATAAGGTTTACTTGATTGAATGTAGTCTAGATGGGTTGTATATTGGTTATATTGTTGCTTTTAATTCAATGGATTATTTAAATGCTTCAATAAATCAATAGAATTCATGAGTTTATGAAAAGGATATTTCATAAGAATAGAAATAGGTGATTATAGTTGATAAATTCAATTACAAGTTAATTGAATAAGATCTCCTATGAATAGTTCACTCTTTTCTCACATGGATAAGGCACTAGTTACATAAATCAGAAATGGTTGAGAGTAAATTTTGCTTCTACATGTCAAAACAATTATAAATTCAAAATCATTTTCATTCCATTTTGTTCAAGGTTATAATGCTAGTCAGCACCCATTTATTTTATTTTTTTGAGTCTTGGGTGGCTGCTATTTCTAGGAATAATTGTGAACTCAAGGAGAATTGTGACCAAATCAGCTTATGAGGGATGTGTATGAATTAGAGAATATCAAGAAATGGATAAATTGTGTATATGTCTGAGATGGAGGATGAGAATTAGAATGAAACTAAATTAAGTCTCATACAACAATATACTTGTGAATCATCTCCTAGCTATACCCACCTTGGTTTTGTAGGACTTACAGAGTAAGAAACCATCCTTGGTTTTGTTGAAGTTAGGCCAAAGTGGTTTGCATATGTAATTGTCAATGGGAAATAGCTAATCCTTAGATAATGTGGGTATTATCACTCTAGTATTGGGCATTTTGTTGTTCAATAGTTTCAAATACCAACACTCATCATGTAGGAGTCATTGATCATCCGGGCTCTTTTGTTATTAAGAGCACGTGGAAAGCTTGGGAAGCTATCAAGCCTTGGCTTCACTGGTCTGGTGATGAGTTCCACAATGAACTCTCTTTGAATCAGCAGAACATTTGGTAGTCACCCCTATTTTCTATCCAAGGTACCCCCATTACGAAGACACTATTGGTAATATGTCCAATCAAATAGATAAGGTAAGTTATGGTTGTCATCTATGGCAACATATTTTTTTTGCAGATCAGTCTTGCTCACCTGTGAAGAAAATTGTCAAGGTGTCAGCTAGTGTTGCAATAACATAACAATTTTGATGATAATAGAATATTCCCTTGGAATATTCCCCTACACAATTAACTAGAGATTCAAGACATCATAATGATGATGTATACTAGTATGCATGTCTGTACGATCAACTGAGTTCAAGTTATGAAGGAATTAGTAACATAGTAATGATTCAGTGTAGAACATAACATGTCAGAAAATTGTGTTAAATGACTTGATTTATTATTTTAATTATTATTTCTTAATGAGCCAACTCTAATGATTATTATGTGAGCCAACTAAGGAAGAATTTATCAATATGTTGGTATAAGTAAAGGACTTCATTTGCAAAGTTAAATGAGATGAAGTACATGATAATGATGTGTGATCAGTGATTGCGAAGTTGATATGATCTTGTGAAATGTGAGTAACAAGTGAATGCAACACTATGATATATGATGTAAAGCATGCTTGTGCTGGATATGATGTAGATTAAGCTATGTATAGTCACTCTTGTATGAAGAATTATCAATCAGAAGATTTGCAAAGTACAACAAGTATCTCTGAATTGTATGTATACTTATTTCCTGAAGATCTCATTCTATAGTTGCATGTTAGGGTAGTAAGCTCTTCTTCCACACATTTGTATATGATCCACCAACTCCTAATAGGGTTAAAGAAACTCCTAATAGGGTTGAGACTTCTAACAAATCCTAGTCTTCTAATAGGGGCTCGAGACATTATACATTCTTTATAGACTCCTAACAAGGTCAATATCCTTAACCGGATTCTTTATATAGTGAATCATCTAGTGGGTTTCATCCCCACCAGGGTTTTCCCTTGGCCAGGGTTTCCCTAGTTAACAAAATATGGTGTTACAATCTCTCTTTGTGTATGGTTGTTTATACTATTTAGCATTATTGGTTTACTTTCTTATGCATGTGGTAAAGTAATTAATAATATCCAGTTGTAGGCAAAAAGAGTGAAAATACTAATTCACCCACCCCCTCACTCTTAGTATTATCTATTTCTAACAATTGGTATTAGAGCCTAGTTATTTAGAAGAGACTTAATAGCTTGAATAAGATCCCTATGTATATGGAACAATTGAAGAAGAATCTTGAAGAAGCAATTGAACAGATTGATCTCCTTACTGATGAAAGAGATGGCTTTAAAGACAGATACAAGGATACAAAAGCCTACATTGATGAACTAAAGGACAAATAGATGACCTGAAATAGAAAGGACTATCAAACTAGTGATGATGACATTGAAGATCTAAAAAAAGAAAATTAGATCCTAAAACATGAGTTGAAGATAGTTGAACTTAAGCTGAGTCTTAAGAAAAATGGAGTAAAGAATGACTGAAACTAAAGCTGAAACTGCAAATCTAAGATCCTAGTTAAGCAAGGTAACATCTGAATTGGAATCTATTAAGATAGAGTATGTAGAATTAAAAAAAATACAAAACCATTGTAAAAGGTGATTTGATACAAACCAAACAACAACTTGAAAAATTATATACCAACAACGATAAGATTGAAGAAAAAATATGTGCACAAAGACCCAGTTATGATAAGACTGGACTTGGATTCTTTCCTAGTCAATCCACCACAAAATCTGTTGAGAGAAAAGAGCCTAACATTGGAATTTATAGGTGGGAAGATTTACTTCAAAGAGGGGGGTTGAATCATAAGTAACAAACTTTATCCTCTAAAACTTTTAATTGAGATCAATCACAGGCATCTAACACATCTAATAAACATGAAAGTAAAGGTATGCATGAAAAAAGATAACACAAGATTTGGTCACCCAGAAACCCTCCAAAATGAGAAGCTAAAACTAGGGTGGGGGTGAAACCTACAACTTATTATTGCAATAGTATGTAACTTGTCAAGGTTACAAAGTTTGACTATCAACAATGCTCTGCCTTGTGAAAGGCCTACCCTATTAAAGGCTTTACACCCTATTAAAAGTGACCTGTCTAAAGGATTTACAAACATTCACTTGGAATGTCACCCTGTTAGAGGATTTATCACCTTGTTAAAGGTTCTACAAAATAGCTATTAATCCAACCTATCTTCATAGGGTTTTCATTCTCCTAATACAATGGTTAGAAAGTGTAGTAGAATGTGTTGACCTGATGACATACAATCTTCAATTGCTAATTCCAGATCCTTGATCTGTTCAATCTGATTTGATCCTTCCTGATCTGATATATCTCTATTTGTAGTGTTGATACTCTATTCTTGACCAACTAATTCTACAATTTTTTTCTTCCTCTAAGTCTTGTCACCCCTTCCAAAACTTCACTAGCATTGATTCATGCATTCCATACACTTCCACACACACTAAATTATGGGGTTTTGACCTCTTTAAAATAGTTTCAAGACTTAGGGTTAGGTATGAATCTATGATCAAGATTCATCAATCTTTTCTCGCTCAATTCTTTCCATTTTTTTAATTGGTTGCATGCTTTCTCCATTTTTTTGATTGGTTGCATGTTGATTACATAGGGAATGTAATAGATTCAATCTTATCTTTTAGATCCTTTGAGATTCATCTTGAGTCAGCTCAAAAATGGTTTACATCTGAGTTTGTGAGGGCACAAACTCATATGTTGATTCTATGTTACTTGACACTTACTGATTGTTGATGCGTAGCACATATAGGATTTCTGTCTTGCTCGGCCCCTATACTGGCTTGGCATCAATTGTCACTCAGCACTTGAAATGTGCTGAGCACTTGAATATCTTGGTACTTGTTGGATTTATGGCTAGACACATACTATAGCTCAGCATATATATTATACTTGGCATTAACTTAGAAATTTCTTAAGTGTGTTGAGACTCAATTGTCAAAACCAATTTGAGACCAACACCTAATACTCCTAAAAGAAATAAGGATCTAAGCAAGATAGACAATACACCCAAGGACAAAGAGGATATAACTCATTCTAAGAAAGATAAAGAATTTGATCAAGATATGGACAAGAAAAGAAAGGAATCTTTTTCCTAGTGTAATGAACCTAAAGACACTAAAGTCAATTGCAAAGGTAAGTCCTTGAAACCCATTTCAAAGTTTTATTAGCATAACTGTCATGGATATGGTCATTATGCAATAGATTGTAAGAAAACTAAATTTGATAGCAATAATGCAAATAGTAGGACATATAGGAACACTAACCATGCAAGAAATAGAAGAAGATCTCATAGGTATTGAAAGTGGAGAAAGAAGAAAATTTGTTTGCTATAGATGCAACAATCTTGGACACATTGCAAGGAATTGTAGAGCACTTGACGAGTAGCTAAATGAACAGAAAATAAATGTACCTATATGTCAGCTATGAAATAACTTTGGACACACAACGAAGTTTTGTAGAATGGATAAAAGAGACCTAAATAGGAATTAAAATTACAAAAGAAATAATAGAAGAAATGATGATAGTTTGAAGAAAGAAATAAAGGAGTAGACAAATGAATTAAAGGAATCATTTGTTAAGGCAAAGGAACCAAGATGTTCACATATAGTTACAGAAGATGCACTTGACATGACAATGAAGTCACTTATTATTTGTGACTCTTCTTACCAGAATTGAGCACTTTTAGTAAGATAGAGTATTAGTTATTGATAACTAATGTTAGAGTAAGTATCAAATGTTGCACAGTTGGCAGTATGTAGTAGAGATTGAGAGAAGTCTACAGTGAAGTGCACATTGGCTAATAAGGTTAGGATAAGGGTATATAGGAAGATTAATCTCTCTATTGCACAAAGACAATATACTGAACTAGTGGTAGACATGCATTTAATGTGAAGTACAAACTATGAAAGATTTAAAGGATGCAAACTAATTTGCATACATCAGTTGCTTGTGTGAAGTTTGTGTGTGAGATTAAAGTAAGATTTGGAGAATTTAAGAGGCCTGCAATTATGTGAAGTCATAAAAACCCTACTATACGAAATTGAGGTATTTTTTGAATTGTTGAGCATAATCTTTCAAGAATGGCAAGACAAGAAGTCTTTAGTGTAAACAATAGACCTAGGTACAATTTCAAGAAACACCCATTTTTTTTTTTAGTTGATGACCCTATTGGAGCATTTTTGCAAGTCTGGAAAATTTTTCTTCATATTGAAGTTATAAGAGGATATATTCACTATAAAATTGAAATCATGGGTGAACCAGAGATTCATAAGTAATTGGAAAAGATGTGCAATAATGACTTGTCATTGAAACCTAAACATAGATACCTAGAATGACTTAACCTAGTTAAGCATATGTTCTACATGGATTTCAATAACAACAAATGGACAAGGACAATTCTAAGCAAAGTACATGATTATTTTCTATGGCTAGGAGATTTTATCATTTGTATTGACAATGACCTAATTCACAAAGTTATAGGTTTGAGCAATGAAAGATGCAATTTAGTAAAAATTAAGAGTGTGTGCAAGATAGTTGTGATGAATCTCAATACATATTTTGATGGTAGAAACATGAAAGTCAACACCATTTAAGATGATGGAGTTTGTAAAATTTTGGGATACAAGTACAATCATGCATCTAGGATAGATTCAATACCTATAGGATTTCTTCATGCAGCTTACAATTGTTGGACAACATATCTAGAATCAAGAAATCAAGGATTGCAGTTTTTAGATTTGAATCCCTATTGACACATATATTCTTCTATGTTACTAAGAAGTTCCATAGAATCTCAAATTGGAATAAAAATAAGTGCATAATGTAGCTAATCACTCAAGCATATAGGTCAAGACCTAAAGCAATCAGGGACAATTGTATTGACAGAATAATGAAATCCTTCCAAGCTCAAATGAAGCAAAGGTATAGGATACCTTCTGTGCTAGTAAAGAAATATAAGGATGAATTGTGTTTTATGGTTGAGATAGATTTCACATGTATGGGGGTAGTAATTCCTTGGGTAAAATTCATTCAACCTATGGGATATGAGATGAGTGAGGAATATATTAAAGGGTATGCACAGATAATCCTTCATTTTGAATTTAATTCTAAATGTGCTAGATGGGGGACATATTCTAAGAAAATGTGAGAAGTTAAAACTACTCATCTAATGAAAGATTCCAAGAAAAAGGTGGAGAAAGTAATTGATTCTATTTTGAAAGAATCTAGGATGACTAGGAAAGAATTTGATGAAGTGAAAGGGATAGCTATGGAAATGAAGGCCAGTGGCCAATCTGAGCTTTTGACCCCTACACCCATTACAGTAGCAAGACCTACTAAAGAGGTCACAATGGATCAAATAAGTGTGTAGAAACCTAATTTTCCTTATGTAGTTTTTGTATATTAGCAACCCCCAAGGAATCCAGTGAGAACAAAAGAAACATCAGCAACAAGGAAGCCTGCAAAGATTGAAAGAATCAAAACTCCTCCTAAAAGAAGAATGAAATAGACTACAATTGGCCAAAGAAAAAAGTGAAGAACTTTACAAATTATCTCATCTAAATCAAAAGAAGAAACTGGTGACAAACTAGTTGAGCTAGCTGATCAAGAAGTAAAGATATCGACAAGGCAAAGAGCATGGAAGCCAAAGTTAGAAAATCTAAACATTGAAATAATTAATGAAAATAATTTTGTACAGTTGAATAAATACTATGATTTGTATAATAATATGGATAGGAGATAGCTAAAAAATGATGTAGTTAGAAACATGACTCTTAAATATAAGAGATTTGATAGTATAAGAGGTCAGATACCAGTAGAATTGTATAGTAGATTGAGAAATAGAAAGAGCAGAGTTATAGAAGAAGACAAACAAATAAGAATGAATATGGTGAGAAAGTTATGTTCTATAAATAATGAGGAGGAAATAATAGAAATTTTGAAGGGTATAGCGCCATTGGTGAGACATAAGAAAAGATCCATTCTCCTCATGGGAGAAAATTATGAAAAAGTTAATAAGGAAACTCAAGAGGCTATAGTTTCATACATGTCTGCTATGCCTATGATAAGTGCACAGGCAAAGGAGGCAAGCTAGATACCTAGAGAAAGTGTGCAGATAGAGAAGGCAAGCCAGATGCCCAAAGAAAGTGTGCAGCTAGAGGAGGCAAGCTAAACACTTGAAAAGTGTGTGCAGACAAAGGAAACTAGTCCTATAGCATGCAGTCCTCCTCATAGTTTTGAACTAGTAGCTACACCAAGTTCTTCACCACATATTACTATTGGCAGTGAATCTATGCAAATAGATAACACTAAGGTAACAGTTGACAAAACAAAGGATCCATTCAAGGATTTTGGTACCAGCATTGTTGGCAATATTGTAGATTACAATAGCTCATTAGATGAAGTAGAACAAAAGGATCAAGAGCTAAAGGAAGAAGAAGCACCTTCTACGAAGAAAATTGAGTCTAGCAGTGAAGCAAGTACTATAAATGTACTCATTGCACCAATAGTAGTAACACCATCTGCATCACCTACTCAAGTAGTAGTTGTAGCACAATCAAATGAAGAAGATGAAGCACAAAGTCTCTTGTCTTCTTTGAGTAAATTTCTTGAGAAGAAGAAATTAGTCAAGTCAATTGAGAAGACTTTGACCTTAGTTTTGAATAGAATAGAGAAAGTAGTAAGCCCTGTTGACACCCTTGTAGATATTCAATAGCACCCAACAATTTTGTGCAAAGCTTTTGATGATGAGTTCACAACACTCACAAATGTGGCTACAATTCAAGCACAAATAGAGTATGATGGTAAACTTCTGAATACCATGTACACTAATATGAGAAATGATATGGAAACTTTGAATATATGTATTAAAGCATTGAGACAGTGCACAGAGGAAGGAAAATAGGCTTATGCGAAGTGTAACTTGGCATACAATTATCTTCAAGAATTTGATGATCAGATTAAAGAAAAGGTGACTAAGCTTCAAATAGTCACTAACAACTTTTTGAAGCAAAATTAGAAGATAGATACCATTGAGCCCTCAATAAAGATACTTCATGTTAGCATTAGGGACTTACAAGAAGAAAAGGAGAAAGCTTTGAAGAGATTCACTCTCCTAAGAGAACACTTGTGCCCACAAATAACATTGTTGGAGAATCAATTGGAGGAATGTTTGTCAGCAAAATCTTTTTATGACAAGTTTGTGGCTATAGACTTGAATGCAGTAGAGTTAGTAGCATATGCTCTATGTCCACTTATCCATGTATGTAATGCACTAAAAGAAAGTTGGAAGAAACATTTTGCACAGTTAAAAACCAGCTTTAGTGATTACTTTTTCAAGTTTTGATGCAGCTACTAGATTTTGATAGTCTCTTTTTGATACCTTTTTCATTTATGTCAAAGGGCAAGATATATGAAAAGTTGTAATTAGTTATAATTGTAAAGAGGAGCAATAAGTTGTAATAGGAGGTTATAAGGGATGTAACCTTTTTAACATGAATACAAATATTTTCAATTATGTTATGGTTATTTTTTTTTATTGGTATGACAACATGTTTGGCAATATGTCCAATCAATTAGATAAGGTAAGTTATGGTTGTCATTTATAGCAACATATTTGTTTTGTAGATCAGTCTTGCTCATTTATAAAGAAAATTGTTTAAATGTCAAACAGTGTTACAATAGCATAATAGTTTTGATGATAACAAAATATTCCCTTTGAATATTCCCTTGCACAGTTAACTAGAGATGTAGGACATCAAAATGATGATGTAACCAGTGTGCATGTCTGTACGATCAACCAAGTTCAAATTATGAAGGGATTAGTAATGCGGTAATGATTTAGCATAGAATAGAGCATGTCAGAAAATTGTGTTGAATGACTTAATTGCAAAGTTGATATGATCTTGTGAAATGCGAGTAACAAGTGAATGCGACATTGTGATATATGCTGTGAAGCATTGTTATGCTAGATATGATACAGATTAAGCTATGCGCAATCATTCTTGTATGAAGAAATGTCAATCAAAAGATTTGTGAATTATATCAAGTATCTCAAAATTGTATGTATACTTATTTCTCGAAGATCTCATTGTATAGTTGCATGTTAGGGCAGTGGGCACTTCTTGCACACATTTGTATATGATCCACCAACTCCTAATAGGGTTGAGGCTTCTAACAAGGCCTAGTCTCCTAATAGGGACTCAAGACTCTATACATTCTTTATAGACTCCTAACAGGGTCAATATCCTTAGCTAGATTCTTTATATAGTGAATCATCTAGTGGGTTTCATCCCCATTAGGGTTTTCCCTTGGCTAGGGTTTACCTAGTTAACAAAATATGGTGTTATGCTCTCTCTTTTTGTATGGTTGTCTATACTATTTAAAATTATTAGTTTACTTTCTTATGAATGTGGTAAAGTAATTAATAATATCCAATTGTGGGCAAAAATATTGAAAATACTGATTCACCCCCCCCCCCTCTTAGTATTATCTATTTCTAACAGACACAAGGTGATAGTGCTCTGCATTTTTTCAAACATGGCATCAAGACTCGTAAAGATTTTTTCTCTAAGGTTTCCATGAGTTTCAGATCTTGGGAATATATGCAAGTCTAGTACCATCTTGCCCATTCAGATCGACAGACTTTTGACTTATTACTCTCTTCAATTCTAGTGCACTTAATTCATAAAGTGGGTATTTAGTCAGTTGGACCTTGGTGGCATGATTGGAAGTGGTATCCTACCACTCCTTTCATCAATTGCAAACCAAGTCTAGGTTATAGATGGTTTTTTCCCCATCTGTCGATAGTGGATACACTTAACCAAAGATGGCATTTGCAATCTTCTCTTTCTCAATGGAGAAAGCATTTTGACACTATTTGGAGTGTTATTACAAAACCTAAGATTGCTCATTTTGCTTCATGCTTGACTTTTCAAGGTCTTCCCTTGGGGCCTCCACTCAAAAATATTGGGGTTGTAGATCCTAGATGCCCTTTCTTTGGGCAACCAAAGTCTTTCTTGCACATTTTTTGGTTTTGTAGACGTGCTCAAAATTACTAGCATCGAATTCATGACTTTTTCAAGCCATTCAGGCTTGAACCCTTTTCTTGGCACATGGCTATTTTGGGTGACTCCCCCAAAATCCCTTGGCAATTTATCTAGATTTGGCATACCTTCAGGATGGAGATTTTGTTCACTCTGTGGAAAGATAGAAATGTGGTTCTTTTCACTCACAATTTTCTTGATATTAATATTGCTATGTACACTAAGATGTGTAACCATGCAAATTCAAGTTCAAACAAACAAAGTGCCCTTGGAGGTGGCTTACTTGCAGGAGCTACTTAAGCACTAGAGCAATTCCCCTTGCACTATTGTTAGAGTTCCTCGAGATGCCTTAGTTGATACCTTGACACCTAGAGGCTACTACTAGTAGCACCACTCCCCAGGCCACCATATGCACACCCCGCACTCCTAGGCTTCCCACCACCACTCTCCCAGTGGTGGTGATGGTGGATGGAGGCACTGTTCGTCTTACTCGCCTCATGATGACACTGGCTAGTCCCCGGCTCCTCCTCTTGGTCCTTGGTGGGTGCTCTCTGGGAGATGGCCTTGCCTAGACTTGGTAATTTTGCCTCTGCGGCTAGAGTTAAAAGATGTTGACCAAGCCACTGATCCTTCTACTGCTACTATTGATGACGGATGGACTGTTCCTAGTCTGCCCCACAATCCCAGAGATGATTGGGGTTTTCATGATTGTGATGAGCCACTACCCTTAGCAGGCACTTCTTTAGCTGCTTGAGGTTGCTTTATATGCTTTTTTCTTATAAATAGTGTATAATTCCAGCTTCGGCCGTGTGAACTCTTGCAGGGTGATCTTGTATCCCCCGCCCCTTTTTTGTGAATTGTATTCTTAGTATATTAATTATTAATAGAAAAGGACTACTTGTCAAAAAATAAAGATGAAAAATAAATAAAAAAATCAATTTCATTCGAACTAATACAGGTGTCTATAAAATTTGTGTCGAGACATTTGATTAAAACGAATTCGAAAGATGAGTAAAACTAACATAAATAAATTTAGTCAAACTGACCTTTAAATATAGTGTGAGGCGCTAGAAATTTGAATCCATCAAAATCCCCTTATACTTAACCAAATTAATCCTTCAAAAAATGGTAAGATGAAAAATCTAAATAAAATAAAGTGAAATATCCCTAAATGTCGAAACATAGATGTTGATGTTCTACCACAAGGTTTTGGTTATAAAATAGTATACAACGCAGAACGAATTCAAAAAAGGTTCTCCTTGTTTGCAGTCATGGATTTTTCACTGCTTTCATGGCATCGTGTTCTCCTTACTGCTGGTTCACTGTTACTATTCTTCTTTCTAGGCAGAAGGGAGAGTAAATCAAAGCTTCCTCTTCCTCTTCCTCCTCCTCCCGGACCTCCTGCTTGGCTTATTCTGCGAAATCTCTTTCAGCTGCTAAAAAGGCCGCATGAGTCTCCGCACGCCCTCTCTTTGCAATACGGCCCAATTATGACATTCCTCTGGGTGTGAGAACAACAGTCGTCATCTCCTCTCCTGCCATTTCCATGGAGGTCCTTAAAACCCACGACCACAACTTTGCCGGGCGGCTATTAATAGAAGCATTCAAGTCATTTTCCAATCACAAGTCCTCGCTTGTTTGGGCTGAATATGGCCCAAACTGGCGCCATTTCTGACGTATTTCAATAGTCGAGCTTTTCAGCCCCAAAAGTGTGGATGCTCTGCAACACTTGAGAAGAGATCATGTATTCCACACGATTCGAATCATATTCGAGAACAAAGGAAACGTTGTGGATATTTCTCATACGGTGTTTTGCACGTCTATGAATGTGTTGGGCAACATGATCTTCAGCACAAACGTCTGCGATTCAGGCAGTCCAGATTCTGTAAAGCTTAAAAATACCATCTGGAGAATAGTGAACCTCCTCGCAAAGCCCAGTATGGCAGACTATTTCCTGTTTCTCTGGTTCGTCGACCCGCAGGACGTGTCGCAGGAGTCCACCGGGCTTATAAAGTCATTGTACGAGTTTCCCGATGCCTTCATACAGAAGAGACTTGACACCACCAGCCATAGCGACTCGGAGAAAGATTTTCTGGACGCTCTGCTGGATTTCAGAAGTGAAGATTTCAATAAGCTAAATTATCCTACTTTATATTTGTAAAAATTGTTGTTCTGTTGTTTCTTTTAAAAGAAATGATACATAGGAGATAATTTCCACAGCAAGTCAAATTGTGATATTGCTATCAAGATTTAACATTTGATTTTGAGTCAAACTCATTGACCCATGTTTCATGAGTAGTCATTCAACGTGAATCCATCTCTCATTAGAATAAATGGAACACTTAGCACTCATTGGATCTAGGTGATTGTCATAGGGTGAAGCACCAGGACTTCCCAGGAGATCACCAATTCCAGTACTGCTCTAGCTTGAGCACGCTTAACTATGGAGTTTCCTCCATGGTTAAACCCAAAACTTGCAACCCCAAAGCTTCCTCCTAGGAAGTCCTGGTGCTTCACCCCTATGAGCATCACCTATATCCAATGATTGTTAAGTGTTACTATTTATTCTCATGAGAGATGGATTAATGTTGAAACACTACTCATGAAACATGGATCAATCAGTTTGACTCAAAATCATACACTTAAATCCTGATAGCAGTATCACAATTTGACTTGCTATGGAAATTATCTCCTAGTTATCAATTGATGAGCTTAAGGGGCTTTTTAATGAATGGTTCATAAGGCACAACACTTAGTGAAAGTTTTGCAAATGGGGTTGGAAGCTTTCAGTTTCACCATGGAGGAAACTTTGTAGTTAAGCATGCTTAGGTTGGTGTAGTACTAGGAGGGGTGACCTCCCAAGAAGTCTCGATGCTTTACCCCTGTGAGCAACACCTAGATCCAATGAGTGCTAAGTGTTCCATTTATTCTAATGAGAGATGTATTCATATTAAATCACTACTCATGAAACATGGATCAATGAGTTTGACTCAAAATCACACTATTAAATCTTGATAGCAATATCACAATTTGACTTGCTATGGAAATTATCTCCTACTTATCAATTGATGAGCTCAAGGGGCTTTCTAATGAATGGTTCATAAGGCACAACACTTGGTGAATGGTTCATAAGGCACAACACTTGGTGAAGGTTTTGTAAATGGGGTTGCATGCTTTGGGTTTAACCATGGAGGAAACTCTATAGTTTAAGCACACTCAAGTTATAGTAGTACTAGGATGGGTGATCTCCCGGAAAGTCTCGGTGCTTCACCCCTATGAGCATCACCTAGATCCAATGAGTGCTAAGTGTTCCATTTATTCTCATGAGAGATGGATTCATGTTGAATCACTACTCATGAAACATGGGTCAATGAGTTTGACTCAAGATCACATAGTTAAATCCTAATAACAATATCACAAAAATGATACAATTTTATTATATTCTTATTTTACAAATTTAATTTTTGAAGTTTTGGTTAATAAATAAGACCACCTACAATATGATTTCTAGAGATATTAAATATCAAATTGTATTCAAATGTATGTTAATCATGTACAATATTCTAGACAGTTCTATAAACTTTTCAAATTTTAATAGCAAGTCTGTTAATACCCTATTGTTTAACACTAGAAAGTTGTTTATTCATTCATTTGTAACTTGTTTTGAGTTTCTTATTATGTCTATTGTAATTTTACTTTATTCAATGAAAAAATGTTTGGGAGAGTGTCTATATCTACATATCCCATAGACATAAGTTTAAGATATCAAGTGCTATTAGTATTTTTCATTATATAATTATTTATTAGTTATCATTAATTGACATATATAAAACTTGTATATAATTAATTTAATAAAGTGTATTTAAAATAATTCAACAGTTTTACATGATCCAAGTTACTAAGACCCTAAACAATAGGCTGAAACCCATTCTCCCACTCATCATCTCAAAAGAGAAAACATGTTTTATCCCTGGTTGGTTCATAATTAATGGACTTATCATCATCTAGGAATTCATTCACTCATTTCAAACCAACAAAACCTCTTGCATGTTGATTAAGTTAGATACTCAGAAAGCATATGACAAGGTGCATTGGAGATTTTTATGCAAGTGCATGGAGGCTTTTGGTTTTATTAGACAACAAATACATCTAAACTTTAGTTACATCTCCACTACCAAGACGTCTATCCTCATTAATGGGTCTCCTAAAGGTTTCTTTGACATGTTTAGAGGTCTTAGGCAAGGAGATCCTATCTCCCCTTTCTTGTTTGTAATCATGGTTGAAGTCTTTGGTATACTTATCAGTGCCTCCCATGGCCTAAAAACTTTACATGGAATCAAAATCACTAATGGAATCCCAAATATTACTTAGCAATAATTTGTTGATGACACTATGATGCCTACTCAATGCTATATTGATGAAGCTACTTCTCTCAAGAACACTCTTTACATATATATGAGAGCCTTGAGACAAATTATCAATGTGGACAAATCTGATTTCTTTTTCATTAACTCAAACCCCCTTCTTGAAAATAGGATTTGCAATATCCTAGTTTTCAAGAGAAGGTCTTTCCCATGTAAATATATTGGAATCCCCTTTGATAAGGGAACTAAGTCAAGTAAGGCCTGATCCTACATTATCTCCAACATGGACAATAAGATGGATATTTGGAAATTGAGATAGTTATCCAATGTAGATCAACTGACATTGATGAAATTAGTTTTCTTGGCCCTTCCTTCTTATCAAATGTCATGCCTCCCCTTGACCTCCAAAGCTAGTGTAGATGTAGAAAAGAAGACTAGAACTTTCCTTTGGCAAGGCGTCTCCCATCAAAAGAAGTTGATTCTTATCAAGTAGGAAAATATTTTCAAACCTATCTTTTATTGGGGCTTGGAACCAAAAATATTTTATGGAAAAGAGAAGCATTTGGGGCTAAATTAGTATGGAGACAATTTAAAGAATCTAATAAGAAATGGGCTCAAATTATCTATCATAAGTACCTTCCCCCTCAAGATTCCATTAGCATTTTTAGAAAAAATCCCCTTCTAAGGGATCAACAATTTCAAATTTCATGCTAGACAATAGATCTATCATTAGGAAATACCTTACCTGGGATATTGGGAATGGCCAATCAGATCTATTTTAGGAATACTCTTGGGGAGGCTAGGTCATCCTCTTAAATCATTGATTCTAGCCTATATTGTCAATTCCATGGTTGCAGATTACAGGCTTCACTTTAGTAACCATATCAATATAAATATCAATAATTAGGTTTTTTATTAGAACTAGAAATCATGGGATACTACACCTATTCTCTAAAGGATAGAGCTCACATCATCTCCACTCTCAAGGATAAACAAGTCTTCCCTAAAGCCTCATATGACTCAATAATTTGGTTAGTTGCTAAATCTAGATTATATTGTTTCAAAGATGGATATAAGGCTATATCCTCCCAAATGCATTAGAATCCAACTAAACTTCCCCTAGACCTCTATTGGGACAAAGCATGTCTCCCAAAAGCTAGAATGTTTCTCTAGGCTATAGCTCAAAACAAAATCCCAATAGAAGATTGGTTCAAGAAAATTGTCTTTGAAGGGCCTTCCCAATGTGTCCTTTGTAAAAAGTATGAGGAAGTAGTAGATCACTTCCTTCTTCATTTCCCTTTTACCCAACAATCATGGGCTTGGTTTTGTACAATATGTTGCATTATCAATCACCTTTCCCAACTAACCTTTTAAGCCATCTCAAAGCCTCACCCTCTAAGCTCAACTTCAACACTAAGGGCCCATTTGGTTGTTGAAATATAATTTGAGAATTGGCATTCAAAATCTTGGGTTCAGGATTTTGAAACTTGAAATCCATATTAAAGTTTTTGAAATTTATTTTGGGACCATTTGGTTCAAAATTAAAAATATTTGGTATTTCAAATTTGGTATTCTAAAACTATTTGATTCAAACCCAAGAATTTGACATTACCATTGGATTTAGATCTTTTTGAGTGAAATTGTCTATTTTGTTTCATGGTTGCTATAGTCTGAGGAACAACCAACCCAAAAACATTTTTCCAGATGGCTTCTACAGATGGATCCAATGAGGTTGTCATCGATACATGCATCAAACTAGTGCTAGATTTCTCCTTCAATGAGCTAGATCTCAATTGGAAATTCCCAAAAAGAAAAGAAGAGGCAAATCTTAGAATGGAAAATCTTAGTGGAGATAGAAATGGTAACCAAATCTCTATTGCCTCTTTTAATCATTGCCACATTTTATTTCAATTCCAAAGAATCCCATTATAACACAAAGAAAACAAAAAACCATCGAAATAGCATGAATATATTCTTCCCTTTGCCAAAGCATTGTTTTTTAATTACATCAAGAATCAACTTAACTAATTAAATAAGCAACACATGGTCCACCTTATCTTTTCCTTCACTAAGAATATTAGTTTTTTTTTTATTTGGTTGTAAAAATATTGATAATTTTCATTGTATTCTATTTTGTTAAAAAGATATTTTCAAGTCTGTAGAACTAATTTCAAGATGTGTATTAATTTGAGTTTAATGCTCATTGGAGGTAGAATGAATTCTACAACCTATCCCATCAAATCCTCTGGCAAGGGAATTTCATTCTGTCATAGTAGAACTTCAGTTATGCCTGGCATGTTATTTTATACAGAGATTTGGGAGTTCATTAGCCAGATGCTATGCTTGTCTCAACTATAATATTTACTGAATTGGGTCAAAGAAAAGGAGAAACTATATTCTTGAAACAAGCGAAATGGACCTCAAATTTTATTTATTTCAATTTATTTATAATCCTCTTTTTGGCAAATTGGAATTAAAATGTGAATTGGAGAAATGCCACCTATTGAAATGGAATACCAAATCCTAGATTTGAGGGTAAATGGGAATACCAAATTCTAATTTTTCCATATCAATTCCAAATTTGTGCACCAAAACAGCTGATTAAATTATTTTAAGAATTACAAATGCCAATTCTTGTTCATATCCATGGACCAAACAGGTCCTTATGGTGCCCTTGGAGATCATCACCATCAATCTTATTATGGGAAATATAGAAGGAATGTAACTAAAGAATCATTCAAGAATCTACCATGGACATTTCCTCTCTTTGCAACAAGATTAATGCTAGCACTATGGAGAACATAAATAATAACCTATGCTCTATTAACAATTATTAAGGCAATTTTATGGATTTGGATGCTCTTATAAAGAAAGAATTGTTTAGTCTCATTACATTGGTTTGTGTAGGTAAAGATGTATCCTCCTTGAAAGACAACTAAAAAATTATACCTGTACCCCTCCCCCCTCACGGTTTAAAGTTAATTTTGATGGAGCATCTTGGGGTAACCCTAGGATAGCTAGAATTGACTTCATTATCATGATTGGAATGGTAAAGTTTATGCTCGTAGGGCTAAACCCATATTTCCCTCCACCAAAAATGTGGTTTAAATAGAGGCCCTTGTGGAAGGATTAAAATCATGTAGGTTCATAAATATTAAAAAAATAAGTATTGATAGGGACTCTCATATCATTTTAAATGTCCTCATAAATGCTATACCCATAATTGGTCCCTTAACTCTAGATTACCAAGAGCACTGATTTATTTAGGCCTACTCAACTCTAAAAATTTTTTCCATATTTACTGAGAAGGTAATTCTTTAGTAGACTCCTTAGCCAATTTAGTGTCTAATGAAACCCACTTTAATTTTTGTAAACATTAACTTCTATAGATTTATTATGTTTTCTTCCCCTATTCTTCATCCCTTTGTTCTATCTTTCCTTGTCCCTTTACATTATTTCCCTTAATTATTAATATGATAGGATTTCAATACTTTGGGAATTAGGATTCCTTACCCCCTTCCAAGTAGTACAAAGATCTATGTGATCCCTCCCTTGAGAAGCATTTTCATCATTATTTATTTATTTCACCAGATGCCATATCCCTTGGCTTTTGAGTTGATTTAGAAAATGTGTGCACTTTATGGGAATTATTTATTTATATAGCCCCTCACATCCTTATTTTTCTCACATTTGAAAATGGACACTAACATTAAGATGAAGACATGTAAGAAACTTTTGCAATTCTAGGGAAGAAATTTGTAGAGGAGACTTACATGTTTATGTAACATATAAAATTAAGTCTAAATAAATGTCAAATATATGAAATTAGGTATAAATGAGGATTAAAAGTATTCAAACATATGAAAGTCCCATTTTAAATGAATCTTCCTCTTGATTATGATAATTCATCAAATACTATCCATAATTTTGTGTTAACTAACCTAGATGTCTACACATGATCACATTTGTGCCATGTGTACATCTTCATCTTAACAATCTTTGTAATATTAAATGTGGAAATCAAAATTAAATATTTGGCTAACTAATCATGTTAGATTTATTTTAGTGTACCATATAAAAATATTCTTATAATGAATGATTCTTGAGAGTTCTAGAATGTAGAATCATTCTAAGGTATTAATAAATATAATAAAACATAGAAATAATCATCCAAAACTAGTATGAAGTATGCTTATAGTAAAAATTATGTAAGTAGGACTTCAAAAATATTAAATATATATTTTAAATTGTGAGTCTATCAGCTCTATATAGTGTGGAATCAATCCAAAAAAGAAAGAATAATGAAAAGTCAATTTATACAAAATTACATTCTTGTCACTATATTTAATTGTATCAAGTCATTTCATTAAAATGAATTTAAAAGATAAAGAAAAATAATCATGAATAAGTTTACATTTAAAAGTCAAACTGAACTGTGAGATGTAAGAAATTTGAGTCTCTATTGGTTTATGTTTCTAATCTTCCTTCTATCCATATCGATTTCAATTATCCTTATTCTAGTATGCATATAATCTTCATTTTAATTGATTTGTGCTCATGATTATGATAATTATTTAAATAATGTCCACAATTGAGTGGTTTTAACATTGACCCAACCTAGTTGTCTACACATGATTAGGTTTCTAGCATGTGTCATCTTCATCTTAACAGTCTTGGTTAAATTTAAATGTAAAGATCAAAACTAAAATATGTTTCTAACTAATCACGTTAGATTTATTTTAGTACACCATATTAAAATCTTGTAATGATGATTGATTCTTGACATGTTAGAATTTTAAATCATTCTAAATAGACATAAAATACATAGCAATAATTAACCAAAACATGTATCAAGTATGCTTATTATAAAAATTATATGAGCAGTACTTTGAAATTTTTGAATATGACTTTTTAATTTTAAAATCTGTTAAAATTTCATGTAATACTGAACCAATCCAAAACCAATAAATAACAACATCAATGTGAAGAATACACGTCTAAATATGAAAAGCAAGGTGGGATTTTTGTCTTGATCCGGTTTGGTTTAGTTTAGTATTTTTTTATTTTGGTCAGCTAATTGTTGGTTCTAGTAATGTTCATTTTTTGTAGGGTCACTACTCATGATCTTTTGGCTAATTGTTTAAGACTTAGTGTTACTTTTTGTTATAGGTTCAAGCCATTCCTAGTTTAATTAATCAGAACATGAAAAACAAGAAAATGTTTAAAGAAATATCACATATACAAAATTAAATGAGAACGTCGATAAAGATTGTTTTTAATTTATATGCTTCCTTCCAATAAAAAAAAATTGATAAATATATTAAAACAAGTTTAAGTAAGTATCACATATAAACATATTAAAAAATTGGTACAAAAATAAAAACAGATGATAAATCTAAATAAAATAATTTGAAATATCCCTAAAGTCGAAAACATACGTGTTGATGTTTTGTCCATCCATAGGGCTCTGGTTATAAAATAGTATATAGTGCAAAATGAAATGAAAAAAAGGTTCTCATAGTTTGCAGTCATGGAGCTTTCACTGCTTCAATGGTATCATGTTCTCCTTACCACATGTTCACTGTTACTATTCTTCTTTCTACGGAGAAGGGAGGGGAAATCAAAGCTTCCTCTTCCTCTTCAAGAGCTCGATGAAGTAGTCGGTTGCAACTAAAGAGTGGAAGAGTCAGACTTGGATCGTCTGCCTTATCCATAAAAAGATAGATTTTGGAGGATAAAACTTTGAGCTAATTCCATTTGGGTTTGGAAGAAGAATGTGTCTGGCGATTCAACTGGCAAAACGGATGATTCATTTTGTTTTGGCTTCTTTACTTCATTCATTTGAGTGGAAACTTAAGAATGCGATGAACCGAGAACATATGGACATAACAATGATAGCTGACGAGTTAGGAGTTACTTTCAAAGAGATGAAAGCAATCCCCATACCTCGTCTCTCATATCATGTTTATTAGGTGTATAGCCTATTATTATATTCATTATTACTAGGTACATTATTTTAGAGCTAAGAAGAAATGGCTAGTTATTTCTTTCATTTTTTCCTTATATTTGACTATTTGTTGTGATAGAAAGAAGTACATTTAGATTTGGGTTTCAATATTAATGTATTAATTATAATATATAAATTATCTTGTTTCATATTCGGAAAAGTAAATGTTGAGCAATTTTTCGTAATGGTATTATTTTTGGGGAGATAGAAATGCTATAATTTGACCATGAAGTTATGTTGCAAGTCATTTTTTTAAGCTCTTAGTTTAAAAAAGAAGACCACTTAAAACATGATTTTGGGAGATACTAAATATCAAATTGTTCAAATTCATCTTGAAGATGTACAATGTTCTAGATAGCTCTATAAAATCTTCAATTTATATTTTAGTTCATGATCAACTAATATACCTTCTATCGTTCAATTACTAGAAAGTTGTTTATCAATTCCCTTGCAATGCCTTTTGAGTTGCTCATTATGTGTAAATTAATTTTTCTTCATTCAATAGAAGAAAATGTCTTAGAGAGGGTGTATATGTTTACATCCATAGACATATGTTTATGAGATCTCACCATTAGTATTTATTTTTATACATATATTGTAGCAATTATAATTATAACTTGAAGCAAAAAACATTTCCTTCCAATAGTTCACCTGCAACTCTATCATCTTCATCTTCATCCCATACATGTTGATTGAAAATTTTAAAATTATTCATATATTCTACACAAAAATCCATGGCCTCTTGCATTGGATATCCCTTGAACATGATACCTTCTAGTTTTTTCCTAGTGTGAACAATTTTTTTATCAGAATCTTCATGTATTTTTCTATAGGATACATCCATTTCATTCTAATTGGGCCATAATACTCTAGTTCATATTATAGATGTATCAAAAGATGCATAAAAATGCCAGATTGTTGGTGGAAGTTTTTATTCCAATAGACAAAGAAGTTGAATAACCTCCTCCCTCAACCTATCAAAGTTTGAAGAATATAATACATATAAACTGATTTCTTTTAATATAAGCCCCAACCTTATAATTGCCAATCTTGGTCCCTTTTCTAGTCCTGGTATATTTACCACAATAGGTAAAATATTCTCAATTGTGACATGATAGTCATGAGTCTTGAGGCCTCTAAAGTTATTAAAGTCATTTTGACTTCTTATATTGCTACTTACATATCCTATAGGAAAGCAAGTCTGAGAAATTAAATGTAAAAATTATGCATGTTGTTCCCTTTTCCACACATAAGGTGCAATAGGCTTTCTATATTTTTTATTATCATATTTCTCAACCCAAAGATTTTGATGAATCTTTATTTCTCAAAATTCTTCACATGTTGAAATAGTATCATGAGAACCAAAAAGAGTTTCTATAATAACATAAGATATATTTTTATTGGTATGCATAAAATCAATACTGTGCTTAATAGATATATCCTTGAAGTATGAAAACTTGTACAATATCCTCAATTTTTCTACACCACTTTCATTACATAGCTCATACCTACTGCCAATAATCCCATCATTCTCAATAAATGGCATTCTTCTTTGTCCATTCTTGATAATATATAATCACTTTGTTGGTAATTGCTTCTAGATTAGATTGTGTTGGAATTTTTACCATCAACATTACGAATCACACTACATGATTCGTCATCAGGATGAGAGATAAAGAGCTACAAATTTTTTTACAACATAATCTAATCCATAAGCAATTACCAATAATTTTAATGGATTATGAAAATCTAATCTCTCTAAATATAATCACTTATTATTAGTAATAGTGCTTCATGATTATATTCTTGACCATTGAAACATGTTTTTTTAATAGTATGGATGGTCTAGTATAAGGTAAGCACAACATTCACAATAAATACACTTGTGCAAGCTTCTTGAGTGCCTCACAAAATCCTTAAAATTACAACTAGGACATCCATAGTATCCATGAATAGAGAGACCATATAATGTGCAATATGTTGGAAAGTTATGAATTATAAATAATAAGGAATCTCTTGAAGTGAATTTGATTGAATAACCATCTGCTAAAGATTGAATTGCTTCGATTCCTTTCCACAATTCCATTATCTCATCATACAATGGATCTAGATAAGCATCTATTATTTCTAAAGTTAGGTTTTTCTTTCCCGAGACAATCAATGTTAACATTAAGAAAAATTTCTTAGTTGCCAACCATATAGGCAAGTTATAATTTATTAGAAACACTGGCCAGGTTGACCATTTAGTAATTTGATCTAAAAATGGGTTCACCCAATCTAGAGCCAAAGAAAACATTATATTATGAGGATATTGACAAAAATTAGGCCACCTATTATCAAATTTCACCCATGTTTTAGAATCAGACACATGTTTTTATTTTCCTTCAATTCTCTTCTTTTTATCATCTCATTGCATAAGTTTAGCTATGTCTCTCCACCTATACATTCTGAGTAATCATGGAATTATTAGAAAGTGTCAAAGAACCTTTGTAGGAACTATTGTTGTTTTTAGCCCTTGTCTATACCTCACTTCATGACATTTTGGACACCAAATCTCAATTTCAAGAGTTTTGTGAAATAATACACAACTATTCACACATGTATGGATGTTCTTGTATGCTAATTTGATCTTTCTAATTTGACTTTTAAATTAACTTCATTTTTTTGGGAATGTAGATTCATCTATAAGTAGTGAACTTAATAATGCCCATAACCAATCTACACTCTCATTTGTCCAACCATGCACCACTTGCATCTTCAGAATTTAAAAGATTGTTGTCAAATGACTTAACTTGCAATTAGCATACACAAGTTTTAAAACATCCTCCATTGACTTAGCCCAATCATCATTTAGACCCTCATCCAACATTCTATCCACTTCAAACCTTTCATCAAAGGTTTCTTCCTCTTCATCTCTATTTTGTGCCACTTTGTATATATTTGTTACCTCTTCATCTCTCACTAGCTACAAATCTAGCATATCTTCATTATAATTATCAGTCCAAGGGCTTATACCACTATGCTTATACCTGATCATATGATTATATATCACATTCCTTTTTTTTTTTTTCAATTTTCCACCAAGACATATTTTGCATGTACATGGATATTTGTCCATGCTCCCCTCATTGTCTATTCTTTCATCATATGCATGATATTAACCCAATTTAGTTCTTGATTTCTCAAAAAAATTCACATTACTCTCAAAATATAGATGCAAAATTATTGTTGAAACTACCCAATTTTAGTTCAGATCATAATAGTAAGAATATGGTGTTAGGATTTTTCCTAAATATATATGTTACATTTATTTGACGTTAACCTAATCAGAATGAAATATGTGTATTTTAGGCTCCAAATCACATCTGAAGTTTTTGCACTAGGCCTCATTGACTTCAAATTATTTAGAAAAAACTCTAATTTTCTCACCCGCCTTTTCAAAATTCTAAAAGTCCTATCCAAACAAGATTTATCTCCCATGCAAGATCTTCAAAACTTGTCCATGATGATAACAAATGTTAATAACTAGGGATTACTAAGACAACCAATCGTTATGCCTTCAAAATAATTCTAAAATGATTACAGTTATTAAAGAAAATAATATTTCTCTTAGTCCTTTCTTCAAACTTGGTTGAGTACTGAAGACATAGAAGATATTGAAAATTATGCCCATGTTGGGCTTGATAAGAGATGGAAGGATCTTTGGTACTATTGCAAATCTTCATGCCAAATAGGTTTTAAGGAAAAGCTTGAGAGTTTGCCTTAGTTTATCAATATTGATCAGTAGTTTTATAGAAGCTTAGTTAGTGCATATTTAGGTGTAGATGATTTAGAGTCCACTTCAGAAAGTGTATTGTTTGTGATGTAAAGGGCATGCAATTTTGTAGACCTAATTAGGGTCATATCAGGTGAGCTTTTTCAATTTTGATAGTGAACTTGAAGCTTTAATTTCTATTTGGTTGGTTTGTGAGGATATGTTGCTAGCATATTATCTTATGCATTTACCTAGTATGCAATAGAGAAATATGAGGAAATATTGTTAGAGTTGGTCTATAATTAATTTTTTTTAGTTAGGGATCCTATAATTTAGGTTAATTTATTTATTAATCACATATACATATACATACATACATACATACATACATACATATATACATACATACATACATATATATATATATATATATATATAATGTAGTATAATGTTTTTCCTAACGTTTGGAAAAATAAATTATTCCTTTAAAATAGGAGCATCATACTAATGATTCTGAGTTGGGACTACATCCTTGGTCATAATCAAGCCATAATTACTCCCTACTATCATGGGTGTCACTATCTCCTCAAGAATCAAAATACTCCAAATTGTTCACGTTCAAATAATGTATGCTAGTCTAATTGATCTTGTCATGATTACTCTAATTTTGTTTTTCTTAGAATGGTCTCTAATTTATATCCATGTGTGTGTTGTTTATATGTCTTATAATATTTGATTTAACCATTTCATTATTGATTCTCTATATTTAAATAATATCTTTCGAGTGATCAATATTTAATGCCTATATCCACTATTATGATTCTATCACTTATCCCTTATGAGTTAGGATGGTTTAAGTACATCTTATTGGTTCATTGTAACCACATGTAATGTTTCATATTGGCCATGATAGAATGTAAATGGTTAGGTTGTGTACATAATTTTTTATTGGATCTTTAGTGATTCAATATGTAATGGCATCCATAGAGTCATACTAATTTAGTAATCCCTATATTTTGAAATATAATCCTTAACTATAAAATTCTACATTAATGTCTCTTGAAACCATGATATGTTGATATATTTTTAAATCTTTGTATAAGGATAATAATATTCTTAAGGTTTGAACCAAAATACATAATAACAAAGAACAAATAATCGTAGAACACATAAGGAAAAAGATACCCTCGAAAAACCCTCCCATTGGAAGATGTGAAGTCAATGGAATGTTGAAAACACTATTGTAGGCTTCTTTTCATATCTATTGGACACTATTGGTTATGAAAAAGCCCTATTTATCATATTTCATTCATTCTTTGAAGTGAGGGTTTGATAAAACAAAAATTCACTCCTTTTGTAAACATGGTTGTTAAGTTCTATTTTGCTAGGTCTTGCACTTATGCTTATCTAGCATTATAGGAGATATGCATGCTCTTGACTAAATTATTTTGGCCTGGAATGACCAAACAAAACAATTCAAAACTCCTTTTTCTAATTGCTTTCCAAACTAGTTATATACTTCCTAATAGCCATTTTTGCAATTAGCCCACCTATTTACGTTTTTGACCATTATCTTGCAAAATGTCTTAAAAACCTACTAGAAAATCAGCATTTAGGATAATCATTTGGATTTTGCAAAGTATTTTGGTGGTTTGGGCCATTGATATAGTCCATACAATACATTTCCCACAAATGAAGGGTTCTAAGGGTTTTTGTGGCTTTTCTTGGTTGTATTCTCTAAATGGACTTCTAACTTTCTTCAACAGATTGGTAGGAATTCATTTTTTTTCTATATAGCCCTCCATTAATTTCTCCTTCATCTCCAAAATAAACTATGTCACAATCTTCCTTCCTATTCACTTACCAGGTTTATTTTGCCACTCATTTCTAGTTAGATTAACTATCAACCCACCTAGGGCTTGCTGGGTAAAATTCAAAAATAGAATATTTTTAGCTCCAAAATTTTTCATTGTAAATTAATAGTGTATACTTATTTTCCCCGAGGTTTCACCAATTTTCAGCTATGGAAAATAGAGATAGACCGCATTTTGTAAAAATTGCCTAGTTATTAAGGAAAAATGACAGCATTCAATGACCTTGAAGAAAATATATACGAGAATCAATCAAATTCAATCAAAACCTGTGAAAACAAAGCTAACAAGTATTAATAATCCCTATTAACAAATACATTATAGAAATAATGATTGTTCACATGATTAAAGGTTACAAACAGGATGAAATCAGTCAAAATCTCAATTTTGGAATTCAATCTTGTGTAATAACTTGCTTCCAACTTGTACAAATGCCTTTTGAAAAGGCTTATGTATTTTTTTGTGATGATTCCAACTTTTATAAGGATGTAGATAAGTATTATGTGAAAGCACACCACTTATTTTCCTATGCTGCACAAAGTTGCAACATTTAAATTTTTCAATTTTTGCAAAGTTGGCATCTTCATGACAATTTTTGGCTTCCTTGCCACAAATGGATGTAAAATGCATGTACTAAATGTAAAATGAATGTTTACAACTTCTCCAAACATATTGCACCTATCTCCATGTCATTTTCCATGTTTTTGTTATTTGACCACCTTTGACCACCTAGGAAGATCTTTGAGGTTTTGATAAGGAAAATACTTCCAAGATAGAACATAAACAAAAAACAAAGTAGAAACACACACTTGGGTTGTTGATTAGATCCTTATTCTATATTCATGACCCAAACCTTTTGAGTTTTCATAGTTGAGGTAATGTGGTTCTGAGATACAATAAATAGTCTAGATAAAATAGGATAAGGATCAAATAAATCTCATGTAATTGTTATCCATATTTAAGGATAAGATAAACTCATATTAGAGGAAATTGTCTAGCTGGTGCAGAATGTTGGCAAACATAAACAACTTAGAGAGTTGGGTATGTGCAGGATCATGGTGTACCAAACTATGGCCTTAAGTGGCAGTGAAAAACCAACAAATCAGGGTTATGTCAACTTGACACATAATTTTAAAGTGGTTCTGGACTTTATATCAAAAAATTGTAAGAAAATAATCTGTAGGAAATTGAATCTAGTTTCTAAAATTCAAGGCCTTATCTGGAGAAAAAATTATTTGATTGGTCAAAATTTTGGATTTTAATGCAATACTAAAAAAAATTCAGGGAAAAAATAAAAAGTAGGTGCATGTCTGACCACCTTAATCATAATCAAATGATAATATTTTTAAATATAATTTTAGATATAAAAAGTAGACTCATGCTTGGATGTGACACATATTTTTGGGAATTTTAATTCCAAATAAATAATTAATTATGAATTTTCTACTATACTATTTTCAAAATTAAAAAACTCCCGTGTCTGACCACCTTAACTAGTTCAAAAGAAATCAAAATTAAGTTTTTCTATTTTTTTTCTTATACTAGTCGAAGCATAGAATGTGATGCATCTTTTGGATTTCACAAATCTTATACGGTTTCAAAGTTATAGATATTTTTCAACTAGTATGTCAATCAGTACTTTGTAGCTAACTCCATTACAAAATAAGTAATAAATACTTACTGAACTCGTAATTTGACAAACCTTACATTTATGAAAAGCTAAGAACATTCTTAAGAAACCCTTTTCATTACATCAAATTTTGGTTTAAAAAAAGTCGTCAGCTACATGCTTGAAGTAAAAAAACACATAAGAACATGCCAAAAACACATTTTTGGGATGTTTTAAACATGACCCTATAAGGTTGGTATTGAAAGATATAGTAGGAATTATAAAGGTATTAATTGTTTTCATTTAGTATCAGGATGGGTCGGAAAAATGTTGGAATGGATTTTGAAATTCTTTGAGGCATTTCAGATCTACATATTTTTCAGATCGCCATTTTTTGGCACACCATGATTCTGCACATACCTAGTTGGTGGAGGTCATTTTCCTGGTTCATGGAAAAAGTTAATTCTAATAGAATATTGCTTTTTGAATAAATTGGCAGTGGCTGCAAAAGGTACATTATTTTGGAAAAGAACAAAGATAGGCCTCTATCATGATGGTAGACCATGGGGTGTGATCTGAAATGTTAATACAAAGCCTCAAGCATAGTCTAATCTAGAAATAAAAGATATTAAAGATAAGGTTGATGGATGTACAAGAGAGGGATTATATAAATGATTTTATGATGTGGTGAGCTTCTAACGAATCCTTGATTCTCCAAATGAGATAGGCATAGGATAGTGCTATCCTTAATGGATGCATGAATGATTTTCACATTGTCAATGTTGATTTTGAATGTTTAACTTAATATGCAAGTAGAAATGATTATGATGTGAAAGGCCGGTGGCCTACTTGGAGATTTGTGATTATGTGACTTTATTGTGTGTGAAACTCAAATTAAACTTTGTTATAGAATTAATGGGCATCATATATCTAGAAAACCTACTAATGTATTTTGGGCCAAGTCTGTAACTGGTAATGGTAAATATTAAGGCATTGTCATGGTTAATTTTTGGTTCATTATGATGGATATGGAATTGATGGAGGTTAGAACTAATTTGAGATATGATTATACAAATTTGGTTATGCGTGGACATAAGACAAATTTTTTTAAAAATTATTAAAGGGAAGACAATATTACAAAAATAATATTTGATGAGATAGGTGAAAGATGTTTTCTTCAATTGGAAATGACTTGGTCTTGTTTTATGATGTGCAACATTATATGATGTTTTTAATGGTGCATGAAAATGAGACCTATCAACTAGTCTTTAAATGGAGTGCACTAATCCAAATTATAACTGTTCCACAATATTACTTGTGATTTTCTACTATGATAACATTTTTTTGTGTCTTGATTAATCTTCTCTCTACTACTCTTGCATGATTTATTCTATATTTTCTTTGAGAACTGTTTGTTCTTTCTTATTCCCAAACTTTTTACTATTTTAGCAAAGATGAATAAGTTATAAATATTGTTTGAGTTAGTATTGATGTTCTCATTGTTGTTTCTTTCTATGATTAGCATGTGTTTCTTGCTTCTTTCCTCTGTTTGACTATGTCTTACTTTTTGATTTTGTGAGCTCATGGTTGTCTTTCTTATACTTTGCTAAATTTGGGTTATCCCTATTACTTTTATTACAATTACTATATATTTTATAGTCCTAATGACTAACTTTTGGTTATGTGGGTAGATCATTGGTTTCTTCTAGCAAGAAGTGCTACTATATGTCCATCATCATTGTAACCTCTGTGGACATACAATTTGCATGACAATTAATATTGTTTTATTGCATAATACAAAGCCTGAATATAATGTTCACATCTTTGACCAATTATAATGCTTCCTCTGAGTTTGCAAATACTTAAAAAACAATCCATAGAATGGACTTCTCAACAATACTAGACTTGCAAGATCATATGCTTGTCCTATGAAACCTATTATACCACAAAATAGGCACATTGCTATGCTAAACAAATTTTGGTCTATCAATCTTACTCTTAAGTCCTATTTTACTAGGCAATTGTGATTCTAATAATAACTACTTGACCTAAGTGTCAAATGCAGAAAATCCCTAATCTACATTAATTGCACTCTTTATTTAATTTCTAACTATTGACTCAAATTAGCTAGATTAAAGCTATTAATTAAGTTCAATTAAGTTATAACTCTTCATACATTAATTAAATTAAAATTACCTTTTTAGCTAATGTAAATGGGAATTAAATGTATTTGATTTAATTAAATATATCCTTATTTTAATGTATTCAATTTAGTTATTCAATTAATTAAGATTATGTATTTATGAGGTCATATTCTATTTTATTAAATTAGATATATTCTACATATTCTCTCTTTTATTTAGAATTAGAAACATTGAGTTAACTTAAAAAAGAAAAGGAATTAAATTAGTTAAATCCTTATTCCAATCAAAAGCAATTAATTAACTTCCTTTTCATAAGGAAACTTTCTATTCTAATTGAATCTTCTTCAGATCTCAACCGTTGATCAAATTCTTGGATTCTACTTAAGAAGCTCTCAATTCCTTATTTTGAAGGTTGGAAATGAATTCTATCTAACTTATGTTGAATTGTTGACTCATTACTCTTGCATTCTTAGCTTAGTTCTCTCATATTTGCAATCCCATATAGATTAATATGTCCTTTATGTTCTTAGATTTACTTGCATACATCTAGCTTAATACTGCATATCATCTAGCTTAGCTAAAATCCTTCATTCTAGATGTCTGGTTGCTAACTTCTTGATTTGAGAGCGATCAGCAAAATCATTATAGTTAGGAGGTAGAACATCGACCTGTTAGACATTTTGGATGAATAATCCCATGTACATTTCATGATGATTCTTTAGATAAGGATCATGTTGAAGTGTGTGTGAATCATAGAGGCCCACATTTAGCACTCACATTTATGGCGCCCACCATGAGGTTGAGAAATCAAGTTTTTGGCCTCATCTGTTCTTTATTCTACAATTTTTTAATGTTCTATTGCTTTCATCCATACAGTCCTTTGGTTTCTCACATGAAAAATTTCATTCTAATGTGAAGAAACTAAGATTTTGCCCCCTTTTTTACACTTCCTCATGTAAAAAAGTGTATAATTGTGTGGTTTTTCATGTGGTACACACCATTTTCTTGTGCGAGAATGTAAACAAGTTTGCATAAAATTCAACGCTTGTAAGTGCAAAATGTAACTTTCAGATTCTACTTTTATCATGATGATTTAACTAACGTTTGGTTTTGAAGCATTTCATTTTCAATTTCTTCTTTTCAACAGCTTAATAGTGGCTTGTAGATCCCTGTCAAAGACACCCTACTAAAAACTCTTAAATATGACTAATTGTTTGATTGTAGGATGCATAGTCAAAGCTACACATGCAAAAGAAATGAATTCAAACCCACTAAAATGTTGTGTCTTCTTTTATTAATTTCTTACATGTAGTTTAATAGGGCTTGTGAACTTTGTAGGACTCTAGATGAAGGAATAGGGGAGTATTCTCTTTACTACTTGGAAGTAATTCCTAAGAAAAAATTAGAAACCTAGATGCCTTTGGAAGATGGTACCAGAGGGAGGCAATAAAATTAGTGGTTCTCTGAAGAAAAGCTTTTTATGAAGAGATGATGATTTCCTTTTAGGAGATCAATGTCTTGGGAAAGGACAAGTTGGGATTGATAAGATAACTTGGTGATGAATATGTTTTTTTTTGCGTGTTTGGGTAAGGCAAAAAGGTAGAGGAGTATGTTCTTTACCCTTGAGGGAAATCAAAAACTTGGATCCTTAGATCTAAACCACTAGTCTGAGTCAACCTTTAGAGGGCTTGTCGGAGTGATCCAACCTCCAGGAACAACCCAAGTGAGTACACACCTTTCTCCAGTGATTCAAAATCACTATAATAAAGAAGCTTTATAGAGATAAAGAATCCAAATCCATATTAGTTTCTTCCTCTTAATTCTTTATATCGCATATCAAGGGGAGGCTCTATCTATTGCAGTAGTTGGCATGGACCTAGTCTTGCTAGTAAAGTGTGTGAACTTTCAGATCTTAGTGTGGGTTGTTGGCCTCAACTTCATTCATGAAGCCACCAAGGATTATTGTAAATAGAAGCCAAGTAAAAACTTTTAGATAGTTGCTAACCAATTCACCTCTGAAAGGGGGCATAATCTTTGTGTAAGGAGGGGAAATAATCTTTCTTGTAGATTCTCACCATAGGCATGTACCTGGATGTTGGAAGGTGGTATATGTGCTTGACCTTTTCCACAAGGGTGATCATTTAGTTTATATTTTATTGAGCCTTTAGAATACACCAAAAACATAGGTGTCCTCTAGTGGGGTGACACAACTGTGTGAGGTGAGCACATGCACATAAGTTGTGAGACAAAGGTTTTTCCTCTACCTTTTTTGGTTATAGGGATAAAGCATGACTTTTTTCATTCTTTTAACTTGTCCAAATCTGTCAAATAAAAAAATGGTTAAGACTCCCCTACCCCTCTAAGTTTCTTTTTCCTCAGTTGGATTGTTTACAACTACTACTTGTTTCAAGTTTTTGAAAACAACTGTCTACTTCTAAACAAAAATGATATCTAAAACTTGAAAACTATGTTGATATCTGCTTGAAAATTGTAAACATAGTTAGCCTTCTATTTAGTTTTGTCAAAACAATTGAAAATCTCTTCAAGTTTGGTCAAAACCTATCAATCTAGTCCTTTTCTCATGACTAGTTCTACAATACTCTACATAAGAAAACTCTCTATCTGCACTTCCTCGTGGGGTTCTTTACATTTCCTTGCATGACATTCTATGCATCTTCGCATGAGATTTTGGCCAAACACTATCTTTTCAATTCAAAATCCTATCTCTTTTGGTCAAATTATCAAATCCTTGTGTGGCTTTGTGTAAGTCCTCATGCAAAAACATTAGTCTAAAATTGTTCTTTTCAAACTTGGCCTACTTCTTTATACTTTCTCACATGGTTTTCTATGAATATTCGCATGAGATCTTGTCCTAAAATTGTCAAAACTACTCTACTAGTTGTGTTTTCTTGCCTAATTGTCTATATTTCCTTGTCTCAAAGTCATTTTCTAACATGAGCCTGTCAAAATTCATCAAAAATAACAAGCTATTTTGAGCTCCCTCTTCAAAACCTGATCCAATTCTGATCTATGTCTAGGACACTTGGTCATTCCTCTATCTGCAATAGTGTCCAACTCTAATTTCTTTCTTAGTTGACAACTTGTGATCTACACATGAACTAGTCTACTCATTTAGTTATCTTATTCTATCCTTGTATGTTTTTCATACCTTGTGTCATGATAGTCATAAGTCTTAGCTATTCTATCCATTACTTAGATGACTCACACCTAGGTATAGAACACTCTTATCTCACTTTGAGGATATGTTCTAGTGTGGTCCTTTTCTAAGCTTTTGTTTTCATCACTTTCTATGAATGTTGCAATAAGGAGTGGAAATGTGTTTTCTCCCTATAGACTTAGACAAAGTAGAGCTAAGGGTCAAAATCATTGCAGAGGTGGCTGCCTAGTTTATACATAGTCTAAATCTAGTGAATCTATTGAGTAGTCTTCATAATCTCCTTCACTTGTTAGACCACCTTTTGTTTGAAGAATATTTTCCATAAAAATTTAGCAAATTTAGAATCCCTTGTATCAAGGGAATCTTGAAACTAGAAATACACATACATCTCTCGATAAAATAGTTGAATTTTTATTCAGAAGACCTTTTCAACCAACGTACACTAAAACTTATCACATTCCTAAAAGGGTCGATCAAGACCAAGAAAATAGAGAACATAGTAGAGGACAAGATAACCAAAGGAATGAGAGACATGAAGAACCTTTCATTGATAAGACTGAGGAAATTGAAGAAAAACTTCTTGAAGACATTGAAAAATATCATAAGGATAAACACTTCCATAAAGTCATGGAGATCTTTTTTAATGAAAAGAAAGAGAAATAATTTCTCAAACTCACTCAAGAGGGAGAAAAAATACCTCATCACTTTAATGCTATGACAATCATCACACATGAAGAGGAAATTGAAACATCCAAGTTACAAAAACAATTGAAGATCATGCAAGAATAGTTGGCCCATGTGATGTGTGATAAGGACAAACCAACCAAAACATACACCTTAGACACTCTTTGTCCATTTCCTTTTGACAAGAGTTTAGACATACCTCCTTTTCCAAAGGAAGTTGAGTTGCCCAAGTATGAAAATTACTTCAGAACCTTTGATCCCCAAGATTACTTGAGGGAATTTGGTGCTTTTTCTATGGAATTCTTGCACAATTAGACATATCTTATGCATTTATTCCCATGGAGTCTAGGTAGTCAACCCATGGAATGGTTCTCAAGGTTACCTACTAGTATCAAAATATTTGATGAGATTGCTAATGTGTTTGTTTAATAGTACTCACACAACATACAACATCCAGTTAACATATGTGACTTGTGTAACCTTAAAGAGAAATTTGGCGAACCTTTCCTCACATTCCTTTAGAGGTAGTGACAACTATACACTAGCTATTAATGAAAGATTCCTGAACTAGAAAAACTTGACATCTGTATAGATAATATTTTACCTAACTTTTTGTATAAAGTTCAAGTTCAAGGTCTATGACCTTTGAGGACATGGTCACATAAGCTATCTAAATAGAGAAATTCATGGTCAAAAAGGGTGAAATAACCATTCAAAAGGACACCAAACAAGTTCAACCTCTAGTAAGGATAAATCCAAGTATGTGAACAAGAACCAAGAGGTAGTACATGATGGAATCCTTGATAACATTACTTCTAAACCTACTAAAGTAGGTTTCAATCTTACAAACAATATTGAAGCATCTAAAAATGTTGACAAATCTCCTCCTAACAATAAGACATTTGGAAACAAAACAAAGAACTCATCTTGGGTTATACGACAAAAATGAGAATATACACATCTTGGTAAGCCTTTGGACCCTGCTGCAAAATAAACTCATTTCTCCATTGGATAATTCTTGTCCTTATGATCCACAACCATGACCTTCATGCTAGAATGAGGCTACATTTTATAAATACCATCAAAACAAAGGTCACAAAACCAGCAATTGCATCAACCAATGTCACAAAGTTCAAGACTTAATTGGTGATGGTAAAATTGTTGTTCATCAACATAATAATAACTCAAATAACAAGGCTTTCAAGGAGCTATTCAAACACTATGAGGAGGGAGAAAACTCTAAATATAAAGCTCATAACAAGGTCAACTATATGTACTCTAATGACAATGATGTGATCAACATGGTTGAAACTATGGATTTTGAGTATTTAGACATCATCATAATCAAGGGAAAAGAAGACAACACTAAACCTAAGACACCATTCATCTTAAGGGGTGCTACATCTACTACATCTAACAAGGAATGATCCAAATCTTGTACCAATGTTGTTATGCATTATTGTTCCAAGATAGTACTCAAAGGCCCTATGCCTTCTTTTCTTGAGTTAGAACAATACAAAGACAAACCCCTTACTAGTCCATTAGGAAAATGTAAAAAAATTGCAACATCTGCTATGACTACTAAGCATAGTATCCTTGATAAATTTTAATGAATAGGTTCTGAAATAATGATCTTTGAATTGCTCAAAATCTCACCTACTCATAGGTAGATTCTTGAAAAAGCCCTCAATGAGGCAAATGTACCTTAGGATCTTGATCTTGATAAGTTTGAATTTATGGTAGGTCATCTAACCTCACTCCACTATATGTAATTCTCTAAGGAGAATGATAATTCACTAAGTCATCTACATAACCAACTATTACACATTAAAGTCATGATAGACTAGAAGCATTTCCACCACATGCTCATTAACAATGGAGTTGGTTTAAACATTTTCTTTCCTACCTTTCTTAGATAATTAGGCTATTCTAAAGATTCCATGATCCTTATCACAAGATAACCATCAAGGCATATGAAAAAGTTGAGTGTAAATCCTTAGATCTTGTTGTGTTTCCTCTTCAAGATGGACCTATAGAAAGGAATGTCACTTGTCAAGTACTTGACATTCCATTAGTGTACAAAATCCTACTAGGGAAACCATGGATACATGAAATGCAAGCTATTCCTTCAACTTACTATCAATGCATTAAGTTTCTATTTCACTATTTTGAAGTTACCATACCTACAAATACTAGTTACACCTGTAACATGCTAAAATATGCTAAAAGCTTTGTACCTGCTAATAGGGAATCTATAGACCATCATGATGATTAGTTGAAACAAATTGAGCAATTGCTCAAGTTGATAGAAATTGGGATGGGTGAGTATCACATAGAACCTGTTCTTTCTTTGACATCTCTTCCTATGTCTCCCCATCATTATGGGAGACCATCTGGAGCAAAGATACCTTTTGTGTTGTCACCTCAAACTAAGTACAATGGTACCTTTCCTAAAGATACTATACCACTAGAGGAAGAAGATGACAATAAAGTCATTGGTGCAATGATATAAAGAGAGTAAACTCTAGCTGATCTCACATGATAGTCTCATGAGGTTACTACTAAAAAGTATGGTTCAAGTCTCAAACTCATGAAATGCTTTGGCTATAAAGGGAATGGTACAATTGGATACAAAAAAAATGGCCTGATTGATCCTATCAAAGTGATAGCTAGAAGATCTTGAAATACATCTAGCCTAGGTTTCAAGAAGATTCCCTTCCATCTAGGGATTAACAAATTTATACTAGAATCTAAGAGTTCATTTGAGTATGAGTCACAAGTTGAGTTAGATGATCACGACAATGTTGATGCTAATGAGGATCCTTATCCTTATCCAATTCCTATTGATCTTGGTAAATTCTTCATAGAACTAGATGACTTTGTACCATGTATCAACATCGTGGATGGTGATGGCAATTCTTTTGACAACACTACTAATTCTCCTGATACTGAAGAAGAACAAGAATTCTATTCATGATTTAGACATTGAGAGACTTTGTAAAAATCTAGATGATGAAGGAGAATGGGTCCCTATTACCATTGGTTAATTCTATAATATGTGTACAAGTAGCACAAATTCTTGACAATATGAATTTGATTCTTTCTCAGAAGTAACTATTGATAAAGATATAGATCAAATTCATGTTTATGAAAATTAGCTTGAAGCAAGTGAATCATCTAGGGTTAGGTCAAACAATTTTTATTCAACTAGTGTAGTCGAGTCTTCAATTAATGATGTTAGAACTCAAAGGAATTCAAACACTCTATTAGTGATTGAAAATGTTATCGATTTTCAATTATCCTGATGAGAACATAACACATCTAGGGGCAGCTAACTCCCATTTTCAACATGCCCATTCAAACATCAGGCCAACTATAAGGCTAGACCCTTCTTCTTCTTTAGGCTTTACAAAACCTAGGCAAGTGGACCTATAGATCTTTATATGGTACCAGTTATCAAAGCATACACTGAATCTAATGTAAAGCAGATAAAAACCCCTAAATCTTCTACACTTAACCAAGAATCGCAAGCATGAAATAGCTAAGAACATAACTCATGAAACTGGCAAGCTAAGTGTGGGTTAACATTTGAATAGCTTTCAACATAAAAGGGAAAAATGATTTAATATGTTGATATCAGCAAGAACCAAGTATGAGCAATAGAACTTAATTATCCTATCTCTAATCAGTGCCTTATCTATTGGGCAATTAAATGAATCATAACCATACATCTCCTGGAAGCCTCAGACGTATCTCTACATCAACATCCCTGATCAATATTTCACCTTGTGAAGAGACATCTGCTACAGAATGAATCTCATACTCAGAACATCCTATCACGAAATTTGCAAACCCTATGACAAACATCTAACAATTACATGGTTCTTTGCCCCAGCAACAAGACATTTTAATCACATACATTCCTAGATGAAATGCAACCTAATCTATGATCTTTGATCACAAATTAGAAGAAATAATAGATCCATAATTAGGAGACAAGATTCAGACTGAACTTAAAACCTTTTCTTTCCTTGAAACCATATACATGAAATATATAGAAAAAAACTCAAAAATCACCTAATAGACTAGAACTATCTGTATAAAACATGAATGCTGCTCAATACAAAAGAGAAATGCTGGGTGTGTGGTTTTCACAGCCTGAGCAGAGCTCCAAGAACTGGAAAATAGAAAACCAACCAACAACCTTTTTTCAGAGGAGAAGAAAGAATAAATATGGAGAAGGAAATTCTTGGATTTAATTTGCAATGGACACATGTCACTTTGGAAATCCTTCCCTAGAAGAAAAAAAGCTTCTTTCTAACTTCTCTCTATAACTACATATCAGATCCTCTTCATTCCACCTCTCAAAGGCATCAAAATATCTCAAAATTTGATGATGAAAAGCATGTAACTGATCCTGATGTAAAAGTGAATTCAAGGTAAAAGTAACAAATCAGTTGAAAATGCCTTGAGAAGACAAGAAAACAACCTCAAGTTGATTTTCTTCACTTTGAAATTGCAACAGACCTTTAAAACTGTCCTCTAAACAATCTTAATCATCACTGAAGAACTCAGCCTGTTTTGTCACCAATGCCTCTGATTTCACAAATTATCCTATAACTTGAACCAAGAAGAACCTGTGCAAAAACAAACTTCAGATTTGGAAAGATCAGGTTTTCCCGATTCCAACGGTATATTGGAGTGTATATCTAGCCTCCCGAAAATGCCCAAAATCTCTTTTTGAAAAATAATTCCTCTACTAGAACACTCAAGGTCTACAACTATAAATTTAAATTTTGAAAAACTTAAAAATGTCTAAGGTCAAAACTATAGAGAATGAACCCTTTTTTAAATTTAAAAGAGTTTGCATGCATCATTTTTTGAAAAACAATTTTAAAATGAAAAATTTTAAAATTATTTTATTTTTCCATCCCCTCCAAATTTTTGGTCAACCTTTGTTTGACTAGTGCCATGTGTCACTTGCTGATTGGCCTACCTGATTTGCACCATCCACCATGTGTCGTCTTCTCACTAACTCACTATGCTAAATCTGGTGCATCTTTCACTTGGCGAGTTAGTGAGAATCGTCAGATTTGCCACATGGCACAATCTAGTGTGCTCCTGATATATGCTGACCACATCATAACGCATTCACTCTGTCGCTACCACTTATCATTGAATAGTTCACTAATGGCACTACAATGGGACCCACGCCGCTCATTATCTCCTTGTTGATTTATTTGAATTTTTTGGCTAGTCGCTATGTCGCCAGCTGAAATTTCTTGGATTTTTTGGCTAGCGAGTAGCGACTAACTAGATTATTGACCTTTTTTGATCACCTTCATTCTGCTAACATCATCAACTTTGACTTGTATTTTCATTTAAAATTATACCTCTCGCCTCCAACAGAGTCGGGTCCCACGATTAACACTTGGCTTTCCAAAAGCCGCGAGTCTTTAAAACATGACATCATATGTTTGAAATTTTATTTAAAAAATTTGGTAAGGCATCATGTCCCCAGTGTGGGATTAATCATGTTTTATACCTGTTCTGCTAACACCTGACTCCTTCATTGCGCAAGGTCTTTTCTCCTCTGTGCTATGGTTTCAATTTCTTTGATGTATGTGACTGAGCCGAATGATCCTTTTAAAATCTCTACTCAGGTCTTCCTTCATTATTCATGGGTAGCTTTAGCAGGGTTCTCCTCTATTTGGCAGGATCTTGTGGGTGCTTTGGATCTGCGTGTTCTTCATATGTTATGTCAAATTCTTGTTTCACTAGAGCCATGTTCAAGGAGGATTTCAAGGAATCACTCAACTTGAACTCTATACAGCCAAATCATCCTTTTTCTCATTGGTGAAATGCATATGCAATGCATGGCTTTTGTTCTAATTCAGCTCCTCTACTAAAATTCACGTGTTGCTTTCTTGACTAGCCTTTGCTACACTATTGGAGGCATTCTCAAACTTGATTTTCTCCCCTATCCCTGATTGTTTTATATTTTTGCATTACTTTCATTGTCATGGCTTATCTCTTTGATGCCCTCCCCTGCTCAAGGCATGGGCATCTTTGTTTGAAATGACTTCCTTCCAATGCATGGCTTGCTCTATGCATTGACTATGTGTTTCATTGGTAATGGTTTTTTATGCCTGCTCTGCCATTTTATGTGCCGACTGATCTCTCAAAATATGGGAGACTCCTTAGTCTTTTGCATGGGTTTCCTGCATTTTTTACTACCTATTAACGCCTCTGTTTAACTATTGACTACTTCTTTTTATCCAACTATGGCTTTATCTTCATATTAGCCGACTGCTTCATTTTTTTCTTCCTACAGCTTTCTACTTCAACATGGACCTCCAAGGATGTTGTGGCTTTTTATCTTCCTACAGCTCCAAAGCGTGAGTTATCGTGCACATTTTCTCCATGCCGAATGCTTCTTTCTACTCATGTGGACCCTATAGCTTTGCACTGGCATTTTCTTATGTTGGATGTGAGCTTCCCTTTAGAAGGCGTGGATGGCTACTTAATTTTGTGTGAGGACTTCAAAATCTATTGGAAACTTTGATTGGCTCCCCTGCACTTCAAAGTTGGTGACTTTTCCTTTTTAAAACTTGATCTTGCCCTCATTGCGTGAGGCTTTCTTAACATGGGTAACTTCCCTACTCCTTTATATAGCAATTTCTATGTCTGTTGCCCTTGTTCTTCTTCGTAGTATCTTGCTTGGGCTTGCAACAGACATCATTGCACCTCCAACTTTCTGATGTGCATTACTTGGAGAGGAGGGTTAAGACTTCTTCCTTTTGCATGGACACTATTCTTCATCTTGCTCAATCATGTATTGGAAGCTACAGAATTTGATGGCAAGTTTACTTTAGTTTTGATAGAACAATTTATATTTGAAAATTTGGGCATGAAATTCATACAATCTGCCAGAAGGACTTTCACACCATCCACTTCCTCAAGTTTTTGAATTATCTCCATTGTAAGTCAATACAATGATATTTCTTAATGGCAATATTTTCCCTTTTTGTTACTGATTAATCAATTGTAAAGTTGAACGTATTGAATAAGGATCCAATCCCCTAATTGATTTAGAGAAAAGAATTTGATATTGGGGACAAAGTTCAAAATGCTCTCATGATCTCCACTCACAATCTCTTAGCGATTTGATGCAGATCATTCGAGCCCCAAGTGGGTTTGACTAAAAAAAAATTCGTTTCTGAACAATTGAACATGCAAACTGTTCAATTTAACCTTATTGAACTGACTGGAATCAATTTGATCACAAAATCACCATTAAAAACTTCTTTTGAATCACATCTGTACCATTGTGAAAATTGTGTCTCGAGGCCTGTTGCCTGGCTTTAAAAACTAATCCAAACACCTAATCAGGCTCTAAAAATTGGGATCTATGTTCTCTTTGACATGTTCAACAAGCCTACAAAAAATCGTTGCATGATGACATCAGTGTCAAAATATATCGACCTTCGAAGTTGCCAACTTAAATTCACCTGCAGATAAACATGTTAGAAAACTGGAAAGTGCATTTGAAAATGGCCTGGAAAACTAGACAAATAGGCACTTGAGGTTCTGAAAACTGGGACATTTGTACTTTTCCATGAGGAGAGTATGATTATACGATTTGGGCTTATGACGAATCACGGGGTGCATTTGGCAAGCGTCTGAAGTTGGCTACTCAGAATTACAGGACAAGAGACAACAACAGAAAAGTGTTTTTTGCAAATGAAAAGGCCCTAGAAAGGTGTGAAAATGGATTTGTCAAGGTTTATAAATTGAGACACTTAGAGTATTTTCAGAGAAAAATACAGGGGTATAATCCATTCGATTTGACCAATCACGGATCATGAGATATGACGTCTCGAACAGGGGTTCCAATCAATCTGCAAAAGCTGACACCAGTAAAAAGTTACAATTTGCATTTGGAATCGCGTTTGAAAACTGATCAAATGGATTTGTCAAAAGATGAAACCTGACACATAACAAGTCTTTGACATGTACAATGCAACGCAAAAGGAATTTTAGCATTCGGGTCAACTAGTCAAAAGTTATTATGGGTCAAACAGGGCTTCCCAGAATTATGAACATTTTGTAAATGTGTGAAAACAGTAACTGACCAACTTTGAGGGATTCAAAACGTAGACAAATGGATTCAAAATGACTCAAAATTTGAAACATAGGTTCTTAGGTATGGATGCTAGACACTCCCAAAGTGGTGAGTCATGACACAATTCTGGGTGCGAGATATTCAGGTGCAAACACAGCCACCTATCGCTGTTTGACACAGGTGAAAATGCAGATTTAACACTAGCTCAAAACAAGGCTTCACGAGAAGGCTTAGAATGACAAATTAACTTCATGGAACACTTAGACAGGCTGAATGTAGGGTGTTAGAAAGATTGGACCCCTCTTAGGCTTCAGACTGACAGTCGGGTACAAACTCATTTAAAAGCATTTATAGGGCTCAAAATCTAACTAGTGCTCAAAATCAGGGCTGCAATTTTGAGTGCCAACAGTGGCTCTGTCTAGGGATGCATGTCCCTTGTAGGCATGGAAAGGATTCAGATATCTGGAAGAAACAGACCACACACCTGAACAACAAAACTTTCTCGAACAACTTTATTGAAAACAAGGAAACTACTCTACTATGTACAAGCGATGGCCTCCAGCTATTGGAAAGTTTTAGAACTCCTTACCTCTGTCATAAACCTTATTTTCATTTACATTCTCCCGAGGTAAACTGAAATTCTCATTATCATTTGTTTCACCAATCAGATCAGCATACTAAAACAAATAACTTGGCAAAACAAAACAACTTCCTTCATTCTCATAGTGCATATAAAATTCAAAGACCATTTCATCTTCATACTCACTATAAGAAAAAGCATGAGCATGCTCATGACTACACAAACTGAACTAAGAATCAAAATTCAATGATGATTCATGCATGCTGATCGGAAATACAAAGACTTCATATTCTACATCATTTACCAAGTTGCATGTATTAAAGGTTTGCAACTCACCTTGTGCCTCTGGCTTCAAAAAATGCAATGGATCTTAATCAAATTCATGTATCATGTCATCACATATTGAATCAGATCTGAAACTTACTGAGAAACTATCACCATAGTCTTTAAACAAAGGTTCATCAGACATATGAAAAAAATATTCATTAAAATTCTCATCAATAGGAACTCTACTGGCATCAATATTCTTATCAAAGAAATTGTTAGAGATACTTGTGAATGCATCAAACTCATTAGCATAAGACTCACCAACCTGTAGAGAAGATTTAACTATAGATTCATGTGTTCCATTGTTAGTATTCACTTCATTGCATGAGTAATCAAATCTCATCTCAAGTAACTGCAGATTACTGTCATATACTCCATCTGGATCAGATAAAAAACCAACTAATCTCTCATCATCATTAGTAACATTAATCATAGGATTTTCTTCATTAAATGGTAACTCAGAATCAAAAGATATCAACAACCTCTCGTTATCATCTCTATAACATAGATTTGATTTAACATCACTCATGATAGTAGTAAATACATCTCTACTAATCTTCATTTCTTCAAACAAATCTTCATGCTTGTGTTGACAGTCTTCAAAAGAATAACAATGTTGATATGTAGGAGAACAAACATGGGGGTATACATCATACCTTACATCATCCTTACGAAAGGCAATGTTGAATCACACATTGACATATACCTTTCAAACTCATGTTGCAACAAGGCTGAGACCTCATTTGTATTTAGCAGATCTCTTTCACAAACTTCTTCATCTTGATTGCAATTATTTCCCAGATAATCTGAAGAACTTATAACAATGACACCATTAGTCATAAAATCTGAACAACTAGTAGTACTTTCACAATATATATCCTCTTCCCTGCACCACATCTAGACATTAGATGCCTCGCTATATTCAACTTCATTGTAGGAAGATATTTCAAGACTACTGTTATAACTCTTTTCATTCTCGAACATGTTGTCATAGGACTCATCACTTTCACTATGACTATCAACATTTTCAATTTCAACAATACAGTAACCATTCTTTTCTAAATAGCCTTCACATTCTCTAAATAATCTCTCAAACTATTGGATCTTTTGAAATCTTTCTCTCGCTCTCCAATGTACTGAATCAAGCATGAAGACTAATAAAAACACAAAAGCCCATGATAATTCACTGGGTCTTTCTGAAATGGGAAGCTCTAAGATTTCCAACTTGAATTGCATGTAAATATGAATTGTATCTAAGTTATCTACAGTTCCCACATTCCTTCGGATAGAAGAAATGACTTGACTATGAAGCTTTCCATACAACATAAACAAATTTTCATGTACCTCCTCATAGCTTGACAGAGTATTATCAGATCTATACTCTAAATCAATTTTAAGAATGAAATTCTACCTCTTTATTCTAGTGCTAAAAATCACTAAATAGAGGCAACCCTTTTTAAACACTTGACCTTCATAAAAAGAAAACATGAAAACCAAAATACCTTAAGTGTTGGTGCAAACTTTGATATGCTGATTAGGAAAAGGTGCAAGACTAAAATCCTTTACACCACTGGTCAAAAATTTGTAGAGCCGCCACCTCTTTTCAAGAGGAATATAACCACTGCTGTGATCTACTTTTACATTTCAATTCTTTATAATAGAAGATTTCAAATAGCACTTAAAAACTTATCAAGAATTTAGAATCCCTTTCCAAGATCTATCAACAGTCTCAAATCTGCCCATACAACTAAAAATCCTTCAAAATTTTGCAATGAAATCAACTAGGAACAACTGGTACAAAGATTTGAGAGTCGCCACTCACACTTGGTGAGAAATAAAACATAATTTGTCACTTGACAAATCTGAACCAGACCTTCAATGTAGGAGAAACTTGCAGATCATTATTATCTTGGAAAGAAAATATACTTTATAAATGAATTCTTGACACTGAACTTTCTCAACAGTACTTGCAAAAATTGAACTGATTGAAGATAGACCTATGACAGTCATAGAACACAATTTTCATCCAGTTTTACAACATACTGCCGTCCATGAATAAAGCTTAATTAGGGAACATGAAACTTCAACAAGGAAAATAAGAAATGCCTCTTGCTATAGATTTCTATATCCAATCTGTTTCATGGTAGAGAGTTTAATTCTTTCTGTATCCAACTCCCCAGCAGAGTCTCCATTTTGTTGGTGACTCGAATGGGCAAAACCCAACTGAGAGTATGACTAAAATTTTCAATGAACACCAGAGACTCTTACCCTTTCAACAAAAATGGATTACCATCTTATCTGCCCAACAGAGTTGCCATTTTTTTGTTGATTGAAAAGATTATCGATTTTCAATTACCCTGATGAGAATAGAACACATCTAGGGGTAGCTAACTCCCATTTTCAACATGCCCATTCAGACACCAAGCCAACTATAAGGCTAGACCCTTCTTCTTCTTCAGGCTTTGCAAAACCTAAGCGGGTGGACCTATAGATTCTTTATATGGTACCAGTTATCAAAGCATACACTGAATCTAATGTAAAGAAGATAAAAACCCCTAAATCTTCTACACTTAACCAGGAATCACAAGCATGAAATAGCTAAGAACATAACTCATGAAACTAGCAAGCTAAGTGTGGGTTAACATTTGAATAGCTTTCAACATAAAAGGGAAAAATGATTTAATATGTTGATATTAGCAAGACCCAAGTATGAGCAACAAAACTTAATTATCCTATCTCTGATCAGTGCCTTATCTATTGGGCAATTAAATGAATCATAACCATACATCTCTTGGAAACCTCAGACATATCTCTATATCAAGATCCCTGATCTATCTTTCACCTTGTGAATAGACATCTGCTACAGAATGAATCTCTTACTCAGAACATCCTATCACGAAATCTGCAAACCCTATGACAAACATCAAGCAATTACATGGTTCTTTGCCCCACCAGCAAGATATTTTAATCACATACATTCCTAAATAAAATGCGACCTAATCTATGCTCTTTGATCACAAATTAGAAGAAATAACAGATCCATAATTAGGAGACAAGATTCAGACTAAACTTAAAACCTTTGCTGCTCTTTATTTTCTTTCCTTGAAACCATATATATGAAATGTACAGAAAACAAGTCATAAATTACCTAACAGACTAGAATTATCTACATAAAACATGAATGCTGCTCAATACAAAAGAGAAATGCTGGGTGGGTGGCTTTCATAGCCTAAGCAGAGCTCCAAGAACTAGAAAATAGAAAACCAACCAACAACCTTTTTTCAGAGAAGAAAGAATAAATATGGAGAAGGCAATTCTTGGATTCAATTTGCAATTGACACATGTCACTTTGGAAATCCTTCCCTAGAAGAATAAAAGCTTCTTTCTAACTTCTCTCTATAATTGCATATCAGATCCTCTTTATTCCACCTCTCAAAGGCATCAAAATATCTCAAAATCTGATGATGAAAAGCATGTAACTAATCATGATGTAAAAGTGAATTCAAGGTAAAAGTAACAAATCAATTGAAAATGCCTTGAGAAGAAAAGAAAACAACCTCAAGTTGATTTTCTTCACTTTCAGATTGTAACAGACCTTTAAAACCATCCTCTAACCAATCTTAATCATTGTTGAAGAACTCAGCCTATTTGGTTGCCAATGCCTCTGATTTCATAAATTGTCCTATAACTTCAACTAGGAAGCACCTGTGCAAAAAAAAACTTCATATTTGGAAAGTTCAGGTTTTCTCGATTCCAATGGTATATTGGATTGTATATCTAGCCTCCCGAAAATGCCCAGAATCTCCGTTTGAAAAATGATTCCTCTGCTAGAACACTCAGGGTCTGCAACTATAAATTTAAATTTCGAAAAATTTGAAAATGTCTAAGGTCAGAACTATAGAGAATGACCCCTTTTTTAAATTTAAAAGAGTTTGCACACATCATTTTTTGAAAAACAATTTTAAAATGAAAAATTTTAAAATCATTTTATTTTTCCATCCCCTCTAAATTTGTGGTCAACCTTTGTTTGACTGGTGCCATGTGTCACTTGTTGATTGGCCTACCTGATTTGCACCATCTGCCACGTGTTGTCTTCTCGCTAACTTGCTATGCTAAATCTGGTGCATCTTTCGCTTGGCGAGTTAGCGAGAACCATCAGATCTGCCACATGGCGCAATCTGGTGCACTCCTGACATTTTCTCACATCATAACACAGTCACTCTGTCGCTACCACTTTTCATTGAATAGTTTGCTGATGGCACTGCAATGGGACCCACACCGCTCATTATCTCCCCGCTGATTTATTTGAGTTTTCCGGCTAGTCACTGTGTCGCTAGTCAAAATTTCACAAATTTTTTGGTAAGCGAGTGGCGACTAACCAGATTTTTGACCTTTTTCGATCACCTTCATTTTGCTGATGTCGTTAGCTTTGACTTGCATTTTCGTTTAAAATTATACCTCTCGCCTCCAACAAGGTTGGGTCCTACAATTAACACTTGGCTTTCCAAAAGTCACGAGTCTTTAAGACACAACTTCAACTGTTTAAAGTTGTAATTAAAACATTTGGGAAGACATCATTTCCCCAATGTGGGATTAATCGTGTTTTATACCTATTCTGCTAGCACCTGGCTCCTTCATTATGCAAGGTCTTTTCTCCTCTATGTTGTGGTTTCAATTTCTTTGATGTATGTGACTAAGCCGGTTGTTCCTTTTAAAATCTCTACTCACGTCTTCCTTGATTATTCGTAGGTAGCTTCAGCAGGGTTCTCCTCTGTTTGACAGGATCTTGTGGGTGCTTTGGATCTGCATGTTCTTCATATGCTATGCCAAATTCTTGTTTCACTAGAGCCATGTTCAAGGAGGATTTCAAGGAATCACTCAACTTGAACTCTATACAGCCAAATCATCCATTTTTTCACTGGTGGAACGCATATGCAATGCATGGCTTTTGTTCTAATTCGGCTCCTCTACTTTGCTTTATTGACTGGCCTTTGCTACACAATTGGAGGCATCCTCAAACTTGATTTTCTCCCCTATCCTTGATTGTTTTCTATTTCTGCATTACTTTCATTGCCGTGGCTTATCTCTTTGACGCCCTCCCCTACTCAAGGCGTGGGCATCTTTGTTTGAAATGGCTTCCTTCCAATGCACGGCTTGCTCTATGCATTGACTGTGTGTTTCATTGGTAACGGTTTTTTATGCCTGCTCTGCCATTTTATGTGCCAACTTCCCTCTCAAAATATGGGAGACTCCTTAGTCTTTTGCATGGGTTTCCTGCATTTTTTACTGCCTAGTAACGCCTCTGTTTAACTATTGACTGCTTCTTTTTATCCAACTACAACTTTACCTTCATATTAGCCGACTACTTCATTTTTTTCTTCCTGTAGCTTTCTACTTCAACATGGACCCCCAAGGATGTTGTGGCTTTTTATATTCCTATGGCTGCAAAGTGTGAGTTATCATGCACGTTTTCTCCATGCCGAATGCTTCTTTCTGCTCACGTGGACCCTATAGCTTTGCACTGGCATTTTCTTATGTTGGATGTGAGCTTCCCTTTAGAAGGTGTGGATGGCTACTTAATTTGGTGTGAGGACTTCAAAATCTATTTGAAACTTTGATTGGCTGCCCTGCACTTCAAATTTGGTGACTTTCCCTTTTAAAAACGTGATCTTTCCCTCATTGAGTGAGGCTTTCTTGACATGAGTAACTTCCCTACTCCTTTATATAGCAATTTCTATGTCTGTTGCCCTTGTTCTTCTTCATAGTATCTCGCTTGGGCTTGCAACAGACATCATTGCACCTCCAAATTTCTAATGTGCATTACTTGGAGAGGAGGGTTAAGACTTCTTCCTTTTGCATGGACACTATTCTTCATCTTGCTCAATCACACATTGGAAGCTACAGAATTTGATGGCGAGTTTACTTTAGTTTTGATAGAACAATTTATATTTGAAAATTTGGGCATGACATTCATACAATCTTCCAGAAGGACTTTAACACCATCCACTTCCTCGGGTTTTGGAATTATCTCCATTGTAAGTCAATACAATGATATTTCTTAATGGCAATATTTTCCCTTTCTGTTACTGATTAATCAATTGCCAAGTCAAATGTATTGAATAAGGATCCAATCCCCTAATTGATTCAGAGAGAAGAATTTCATATTGGGGACAGAGTTCAAAATACTCTTATGATCTCCACTCACAATCTCTTAGCGATGTGATGCAGATTAGTCGGGCCCCAAGTGGGTCTGACCAAAAAAAATTTCGTTTCAGAACAACTGAACATGCAAACTGTTCAATTTAACCTTATTGAACTGACTGGAATCAATTCGATCACAAAATCACCATTAAAATCTTCTTTTGAATCACCTCTGTACCACTGTGAAAATTGTGTATGGAGGCCTGTTGCCTGGCTTTAAAAACTGATCCAAACATTTGATCAGGCTCTAAAAATTGGGATCTCTGTTCTCTCTAACATGTTCAAAAAGCCTACAAAAACTCATTGCATGATGACATCAGGGTCAAAAGATATCGACCTCTGAATTCACCAACTTAAATTCACCTACAGATAAACATGTTAGAAAACTGGAATGTGCATTTGAAAATGGCCTGGAAAACTGGCCAAATAGGCACTTGAGGTTCTGAAAATTGGGACATTGGTATTTTTCCATGAGGAGAGTATGATTATACAATTTGGGCTCATGAAGAATCACGGGGCGCATTTGGCGAGCGTCTGAATTTGGCTACTCAGAATTACAGGACAAGAGACAACAACAGAAAAGTATTTTTTGTGAATGAAAAGGCCCTGGAAAAGTGTGCAAATGGATTCATCAAAGTTTATAAATTGACATGCTTAGAGTATTTTTAGGGGACAATACAGGGGTACAATCCATTTGATTTGACCAATCACAGATCATGAGACATGACATCCCGAATAGGGGTTCCAATCAATCTGCAAAAGCTGACACCACTAAAAAGTTACAAATTGTGTTTGGAATCGCGTTTGAAAACTGATCAAACGGATTCGTCAAAAGATGAAACCTAACACATAACAAGTCTCTAACATGTAAAATGCAATGCTAAAGGAAATTTAGCATTTGGGTCAACTGGTCAAAAGTTATTATGGGTCAAACAGGGCTTCCTAGAATTATGAACATTTTGCAAATGTGTGAAAACAATAACTGACCAACTTTGAGGGATTCAAAACCTAGACAAATGGATTCGAAACGACTCAAAATATGAAACATAGGTTCTTAGGTATGGATGCTAGACACTCCCAAAGTGGTGAGTCATGACACAATTCTGGGTGCGAGATATTCAAGTGCAAACACAACCACTTGTAGCTGTTTGACGCTTAGGTGAAAATGCAGATTTAACACTAGCTCAAAACAAGACTTCACGGGAAAGCTTAGAATGAAAAATTAACTTCATGGAACACTTAGACAGGTTGAATGCAGGGTGTTAGAAACAATGAACACCTCTTAGGCTTCAGACTGATAGCCAAGTACAAACTCATTTAAAAGCATTTATAGGGCTCAAAATCTCAACAGTGCTCAAAATCAGGGCTGCAATTTTGAGCACCAACACACTCTTTTGGATGAAGCCGCTCTAGGTCTTGAATTACTTGTCGAAGAATTTGATGGCTATATTGTAAATGTCGTTGAACCTGCCACATCTCTTTCACTCACCTATCTTGAGCTTATAGACTAGAATTCCAATGCATCTAGTGAAGTTCGTACATTCTAGAATGACTATGCTCTTTCCTGCTACTTAAACAATGTCAAAGCTATAACATCTTCCACCAGTAAATAGAGCATCAACATGACTCAAACTAACATCAAATATCTTAGTCACACAATAAAAATAAAAGAAATAGAAGGTCCAATGGTGAAAAACACATTGTGGCAATATCAAAACCTAAAATAGTAAAAATAAAAGACCTATCCAAAGGTGAAAACCTCTTTGAGGCATGTGAGGATTAGATATTTGATGTACTTCCTAGTCACTTTTAGGAAAGATCATCAGTGTTGATAGAACAAACATAACAAATCAAATTGGGAATAGAGGAACCATCTCACATTATACATCTTGCACAATACTTATTTGCAAAAGAGAGAGGAATTTATTGCCTTGCTCCAAGAGAAAAAGATTAATTTTGCAAGAAATACTTAGACATGCTAGGCTTAGATCTTGATCTCAAAATGCCTCATTCATCAATTGCGCTAGGAGTAATACTAGTCAAACAGAAACTTAGGAAAATGCATCCTCATGTTGGATTACTTGTTAAAGATGAATTGGAAAAGCTTTTGAAAGTTGTTTTCATCCATGCTATTAAATACACTAAATGGATATCAACCATTGTTCTAGTCTACAAACATGACAAGTCTATTTGAGTTTGTATAGATTTATGAGATCTAAACTTAGAATGTCCAAAAGTTGATTTTCCACTTCCCAACATTGATATGATAATGGATATGACAACAAGATATGAAATGTACTTGCTCATGGAGAACTTTTCTAGTAATAATTAGATAAAAATTGCATGAGAAGACTAGGAGAGAACTAATTTCACTTGTGCATGGGGAACCTTCTATTGGAATGTGATGCCATTTGGTCTGAAGAATTTTGGTGCCACATATCAAAGGGAAGTTACTACAATCTTCCATGATATTACGTATAAGACAATTGAGGACTATTTTGATGATACCTTGGTTAAATGCACAAAATGCAACTCCCACCTTCAAGATTTAGGACCCATCCTAGATCATATGGTGAACTTTAGTTTGAGATTCAACCCCAAAAGGTATGCATTCAGTGTCACTTCTAGGAAACTACTAGGTTACATTATATCTAAAAAAGGAATTGAGGTAGATCTAGAGAAATTTCAAGCAATCATGTCCATGTCTCCACCCCATAATATCAGTCAGATGATGGGCTTGCAAGGAAGACTTCAATCCATTCATAGATTTATCTCACAGCTGGTGAATAGGTCACAACCTTTTACTAAGACCTTGCATAAAGGTGTGAAATGTAACTTGAGCAATGATTGTGATCAAAGTCTAACATAGATAAAGAAATACCTTCCTAATCCACCAATCCTAAGGCCTTGCCTCTCATTTTGTACATCTCAACAACAGAGTCATCTCTTGGCATCTTGCTAGCTCAAGAAGAAAATGATAACAAGGAATGAGCTATCTACTATCTGAGTCACATGTTGATTTCTTATTAAATGAATTATAGTATCATTGAGAAATCTTGCATGGAAGTTTTCTTTTCTTTCCAAAAGTTTAGACACTACATGTTTGCTCATACTATGTGATTGGTTTCTAAAACTGATCCACTTAAATAATTACTCAACAAAGTAGCTCTAACAGGAAGGTTAGCTAAGTGGGTCATGATACGAAAGGAATTTGATATTTAGTATGTTGACAGAAAGGCTATCAAAGGATAGGAAATTGCTGATCAATTAGTAAAAGCACCAATGCAAAGTCGTCTTCTTCTAAAGATTGACTTTCTTGACAAATCAATTCTAATGCTAACATACCAAACTTGGGTGATGTTCTTTGAAGGATCCTTCACAGAATAGGGATCCTTTTTTGGGATCTTATTCATAACACCAAAGAAGTATTCACTACCTAACACATACAAGATTTTGTTTCCTTGTACAAATAATATTGTAGAATATGAAGCCTTAATTAATGGCATTAAGATTGGAGTTGAATGAAGAGTTGATGAGTGAAATATCTTTGGTGATTCATAGATCATAATAAAAAAAATCAATGACATGTATCAGATGAAGAATGAGAAATTGATACTATTAGGACTCAAAATTGAAGCCTTGATTTTGAGTACCATTCTAAAAATCAAGCCTTATAAGAAAATTTTAAGACATGTGTACCTGACTATCCATTTGAGGCCTAAGAGATGTTTAATGTTTCTAATACCTTGCATTCAGCATATCTAGTTGTCTCATAAAGATAAATTTTCATTCCAAGTCATTCTATGAAATTCCATTTTGAGCAATGTCCAAATCTACATTTTTGCCTAACGTCTGTCAAACAATGACAGGTAGCCTAGTTTGCATTTAAATAACTCCCACCCAATAATGTTTCATGACTCACCACTTTGGGAATGTTTATTATGCATATCAAAGAACCCATGTTTCAAATTTTAGATTGTTTTGACTCAGTTTTGTATCCCTCAAAGTTGGTTGTTTAGTATTGTCATGCTGATGTAAATTGTTTAGAATTCTGGGAAGCCCTATTTGACATATTATAACTTTCACCTAGTTGACCAATATGAGATAATTCCTTTTGCTTTAAAATATAGAGGTCAAAAACTTGTTATGTTTCTAATTTGAGCTTATGATGAATCTGTTTGATCAGTTTTCAAATGCAATTCCATATCTAATTTGTAAAGTTTTATTGGTGTCATAAAGTGCAGATTGATTGGTACCTCTGTTCAGGATGTCATAACTATGAACCCATGATTGCTTGAACAAAATGGATTGGACCATTCCATTATACTATGAAAATTCTTTAAGTGTTCCAGTTTGCATGTCATGATGACTCCAACTAAATATTTTTCTAGGTCCATTTTGTTTGTGAAAATGATATTTTTGCCAATCTTTCCAGTCCTACAAATCAAAGTACCCCACTTTGAGTGCTTTCCAAGTGCACCCTACTATTTATCATGAGCCCAACTCCCATATTTATACTCTCCTCATGACAGTAAACTAATTCTCTAGGTTTTTGCACCCCCAAGTATTCATTTTCACAGTTTTCCAAGCCAAAACAAAATGCAATTTATGATTTTCTGACATGTTTTCTTGCAGGTAGTTCTAAGAAGGCAACTTTGACGGTTGATATATTTTGACCTCGGTGTCATCATGACATCAGATTTGATAGGGTACAAGACTATGGAACAAAGAAGTAGTATGTAAAATCTTAGGGCTTAGTTGTCTGTTTTAGTTAGTTTTAAAGGCTAGTCAGTGTAGCTTTTGGTGTGAAATTGATAATTTGTAAAAGGTTGAAAAGTGAGTTAAATTTTAATTCTTTAGTAGTCAATTTTGATTTCAATTAGTGCCAATTGATTAATGGATTAGTTTGGAATATCAATTGTTTGAAATGAATTTTTTTTAGCCAAACCCATTTTCGGGACTAGCTAAACTCACCAAGTTGTTGAGATGACATTTGGGAGTGGTTTTGTTTGCAAAGATTATAGTGATTGTGTTCATTAAAATTATTGCAACTTAAGGTTTGAAGGAATGTTCTTAACACAAGGAAACTAGGGGCCAAGGAGTTAGGGTGTGCCTAGAGGATGAATTTTGAAATTCTAAATAAAATCCAACACCTCCAATACTAAAATTGTTACTTAAGCTTCTCAAAGACACAGAGGAAGGTCATCTATAAATTATTGAGAAAATTTTTCCTTTGAAATCTCCTACTTATGGCACAAGGACATCTGATGGCCAAATTCTTCTTTAGTCTTCCATTTACAACACAAAATGGTATCATCTTTTGCCAGAGAATATATGCTTTCAGATTGTGAGTGTGTGCTTGAAAATCTTATTGTCATTCCATGAGAAGCATAATAAATAAGGCAAAAATTAAAAGGTTCTTAAAAATGATGACCTATTCTAACTTATGGTAGAGTTAGATTTCATCCTAAACTAGTTATTAAAAGCTCCAATGCTTTATATAAATTTATGTCAATGTCATTCAAGAAGAATGAAGTTTCTATTATGAGGTTTCTTACCATTACAAAATGCTTTTAGAACTCCATCCACTAAACCCAAGTGACTTAAGGTAAGAAGAAAAAAATTCCTCATAACTAAGAATACCTCTTATCAGATATTCCCCTTCAAACACAATACATGGTGAGCTACAAATTGTAATAAGAGCACAACAAATTTTTCATGGGTAATGCCACACATATAAATCCAAATGTCTAACATTGCATTTGCATGAATCAATCTCCTAGGAAAGAATGAAAATCCACCTCCTTGAAAATAATATAGCTAGGTCTCAAAAAGGAAAATTATTCATCATTATGGATATGTGTAGGATCATGGTGTACCAAACTATGGCCTTAAGTGGCAGTGAAAAACTAGCAAATCAGGGTTATGTCAACTTGACACATAATTTTAAAGTGGTTCTGGACTTTATATCAAAAATTTGTAAGAAAATAATCTATAGGAAATTGAATCTAGTTTCTAAACTACAAGGCCTTATCTGGAGAAAAAAATATTTGATTGGTCAAAAGTTTGGATTTTAAAGCAGTACTACAAAAATTTCAGGGCAAAAATAAAAAGTAGGTGTATGTCTGACCACCTTAATCATAATCAAATGATAATATTTTTAAATATAATTTTAGATATAAAAAGTAGACTCATGGCTGGATGTGATGCATATTTTTGGCAATTTTTATTCCAAATAAATAATTAACTATGAATTTTCTACTATACTATTTTCAAAATTAAAAAACTCCTGTGTCTGACCACCTTAACTAGTTCAAAAAAAATTAAAATTAAGCTTTTTTTTTTTTTTTTTTCTTATACTAGTCAAAGCATAGAATGTGATGCATCTTTTGGATTTCACAAATCTTATACGGTTTGAAAGTTATAGCTATCTTTCAACTAGTATGTCAATCAGCACTTTGTAGCCAACTCCATTAGAAAATAAGTAATAATTACTTACTAAACTCATAATTTGACAAAACTTACATTTATGAAAAGGTAAGAACATTCTTAAGAAACCCTTTTCATTACATCAAATTTTGGTTTAAAAAAAGTCGTCAGCTACATGCTTGAAGTAAAAAACACATAAGAACATGCCAAAAACACATTTTCAGGATGTTTTAAAGATGACCATATAAGGTTGGTATTGATAGATATAGTAGGAATTATAAAGGTATTAATTATTTTCATTTAGTATCAGGATGGGTGGGAAAAAAGTGGGAATAGATTTTGAAATTCTTTGAGGCATTTCAGAACTACATATTTTTTAGATCGCCATTTTTTGGCACACCATGATCCTACACATACCCTTATCCAGTACATCAATGCTTCTTTTTAGGTGATTAATTAGGTTGCAGACAATGATAATGCAGAGACTGCTCATTGCAGAGAATATGGATGAAGGTGTCTAGTGAAGAAGCCTATGATAAATGAAGGAAGATGTTTTCAAGAAGGCCTAGCCAGTGTTTGACTATCCTCTCCCTTGGTGATTGATATGAGTAGATTGAAGTCATTTTCATTAGTCCTAGATATGCCCATCAAATACATCAAAATTACACCAATTTGAGAAATTTCTTCTCATTTGGTAGTCGCAGTTTACATTGAAGACTCACTATGGTGAAATGAAATCATGTGGATGTAATGTATTCTTTAGTAGGATGGCATGAGGGCTTAACTCATGACATGCATCCATTCACACATTGCTAACTAGTAAGAAAATTCTTTTTAATCTACCCATTTCAAGGAAAACTTGTAGGAAAATGGGAAAAAATTGATATTGTTTTAATCCCACATTTATTTCATAGTGGGAAATTTAGTTGTTTAAATGCTATAACACTAACTAGTCAAGTTTCTTTAAGACATGTTGCCTTTGCAAGGCAACTAGCTCATGTGGGCCTACGTTGGTTGAGGGGAGCTTAAGTAAATTTTGAATTACATTAGTAGGCAATGTGGAAACAAAGAAACAAACCAAAAATGGACACATGATACTAGATGAACCAATTGTAGTGCAACACATGGCTAACATTTCCATGTTTGGCATGGACTCCAAGATGATGATGTAGTGAATAGTGAAATATGGCACAAGATTGCTATGTCACTAGTGACATGACGATGTTGAGATGGGATAGAAACATAGGGAAAAGCCACCACATGGTAGAAATGATGTGGCATGCATGACAAGGTGATGACATGTACAAAGGTGCCACATGTCATGATGTCACTATGTTGTGATGATGTCGTGACCATGTTGATGAGGACAACATTAATCACAAAGTGACACATGGCACCTAGGTGGTAGACTTGTTCAAAAGATGCTAACAAGGTGGTAAAGACCAATAATACACTAACACATGGTAGAGGGGAAATAAGGCAGGATGATGTGCTTGATGACAATGCAAAAGGCCAACCAATCAAAATGTGGTATGTGTCACACAATGGTCAAATCTAGTTTGACCCAGATTGAAAATGGAGGGAAAATCAAAATTTAGAAAATAATATTTTTAATTATTATTTGATTGTTAACATGCAAGGTTTTAAATCAAAAGGTTTTATTATATAGTTTTGACCTTAGTGAAATTTTAAATTTTTGCATTGAAATGAAGTGTACACTTCTGAGCCTACCGGGGACCTAATTTTTAAGTTGAGATTCTAGGAATCTTTGATATGCTAATATAGGACTACTATATATTGTCAGAACTAAGAGAGAACAAACTTTTCATTTTTGAGGTTTATTTCTACACAAGAAGTCACTAATTCAGGTTATTCAAGGTTTTGTCTCATGTAGCCACTTTTCAATTTCATTTATGTATAGTAGCTCAAATTTGATGTATGATGAAATGATGAATTGGATGAATGCTAGAGGTAGTAAAAATGCATTTAGGAATGATTTTTGTCACCTCCAAGTTAGTTTGTTGAAGGTACTATTAGCATTTTAGATGAATTTTAGATATTTTGGCAAAACAAGGGTTTTCATCATTAAGGAAGAGATATTTCCAAGTTTGTTATAGACAATGATGAGAATCATATCAAATTTTAGTTATAAAAAGATAAGAGATGCATTGCAACAATAGGGAATGAAGATTCAAGAGGACAGATGTCACTTCCAGATTAAATCTAGGATTTTATTCCTTTCCTATATCTTTCTCTTCTTGATTCATTGTAAGGGTTTCAATCTTGAGATTCTTCTCACTATTGTGAGACTAGGGTTTTAGTTTTTTAATGTTTCGTTACTATCATACCATGTTGGTTTGAGCTCTAGAGAAAATTTCTCATTACTGTGATACATGTTGGAAATTTTCACTGTGAGACCACTTGGTTCCAGTTTTGGACATTTTTCATTGCTGTGATAGCATTCTCTTCAACATATTTCTCTCATATGAATAGTAGTAGTCAAGCTAATATAGATAGTTCTGATATATTTAGTTGTTTTAGGAGTTATTTGCATGCATTTTAAATGTATGCTTTCAAAGAAATGAATACAATGAGCAAGAATCTCCTTAGTTTCATTCTGATTCTTGTCTCCTATCTCTGTAATCTGCAATGTTGTGTGGTTTAGAGACAAAGAACTTGAACCCATTTACATCCCCTTAAGGTTGTATGTCTAATATATTTTTTTGTTTGAACAAAGAGCCAAGTAAATGCTAAATGTATTTGATAGGGTTCCTAGTTATTTGAGAAGGATACTTCATCAGCATGAGGCCTTTATGAACATCGATGTCTGATTCACAAAGTTACAAAATAGATTTGATTTCTTGATGTATGAAATATGTTAGTGGTATCATAGATGTATGTGTGTAATTCATGGAATTGACCAATAGATAAGGCACTGATCAGCTATAGGATCAACTTGTTATTACTATTGCGTATTTGGGGATGTGTTGAAATCAACATTATAATCATTGATTTCCCTTTTCGTTTAAGATCTTAAAGGATGCCCTCACTTAGCTTATCAATTTCTTAGGTCATGTTATTAGCTATTTCATGTCCATGACCTTTACATAAGTACAAATGATATAAGGGTTATTATCTACTTTGTTTTGGATTCAGTTGTATACTTTTTGGTACTATATGAAGAATCTAATAGGTTCACCCACCTATGTTTTGCAGAGCCTAAAGTAGAAGAAGGTTCTTGCTTATAGTTGGCCTAGTGTCTGAAAGGATATGTTGCAGATGGACGGTAGCTTCCCCTAGATGTATTTTGTCCTCATTGAGGTTATTTGAAACTATGACCTTTCAAAAGAATAAAAGATACCTTATAAATAGATGGTGGATGACCTAAAGAAATAATTTTCTCAGATGACTTTTTAGTAAATTTGTTGGCTAGATAAAAAAGTGGTTGATGCAATGGCTTCTCCTGCTTCTATGTTATAGATGCTAAAGAATGATCTTTGAGATGAGTTCTTGGTGGAGATGTTACTCTACCCTACCTATAATTCTCCTAAATCTTAGATGATCTATTCTATTATAGGACATGACTCATCCTACTACAACCATATATACTCTTACCTACATGACCAAAATATTCTGGACAATCTAATCTGGAATGAAAAATGTAACCTTATTTGTAGTGCTTCACAATATGTTATTGTTGATGATGGCTTGTTTATGAGAGGTCTCGACAGAACACTCCTTAGGTTTCTAGAACCCAATGAGTTCAAACATGCATTAATCAATGTACACAAGGGAATTTGTGAATCTCACTCTAATGACTTGACACTAGCTCACATACTTATTAGAGCTGGTTACTATTGACCAAATATAGAGCAAGAGGCAATCAAATATGCCAAGTCTAGAAAATAGTGCCAACTCCATGGAAATCTAATTCATGCTCTAGCCATGGAGCTAATACCATTTGTCACACTGTGGCTATTCCAATAGTGGGCCTTCAATTTGGTATGTCAGATTCACTCATCCTCTTCAAATAGACACGAGTTCATCATTACAGCTATAGACTACTTCACTAAATAGGTAGATAGTCCCTCTCTCTATAGAAAATTTGTAAAATTGTAGCTCTTTTCATTATGAAATACATTGTATGCTAGTATGGTGTACCATCCTCCATCACTACTAACAATGGAGGACAATTTTTAAATAAGGATCTTAAAGAGTTGTGCAAAAAGTTCAGAATCATGCAACATTGTTCTTCTATTTATTAACCCCAGGGTAATGGTCAAGTTGAAGCATACAACAATACAATCCTTAAGATCTTACATCACATAGTTAACAAATCTTGAAGGGACTAGCACCTTCAAATTAATCTAGCTTTATGGGCTTACAGAAGAAGTATTAGAACTCTAATAGGTGCAATGCCCTATTGAGGTTGAGATAACTACTTTGAAAATCTCCACGAAGGGCCTCATTACTAATGATGACTATAGAATATCTTGACTTCAAGAGCTAGAATTGCTAGATGAACATCAACAAGTGGTGTGCAATCATCTTCGAGCTTATTAGTAGCATATGTCTAGAAGCTACAACAAGAAAGCTAAGCCACATGACTTCTAATTGGGTGATCTCATTCTAAGAGAAAACCTTAAGAATCAACAACAATGGGTATAGAAAGGGAAGTTCAAACCTAATTGAATTGGTCCATACATATTTAAGTACTGTAGTGTTTGGATCTAGTGCTTACCAACTTTCTACAACCAGGGAGAGGTGGTCAAGGAGCCCATCAACACTCTCAATTTGCATCAGTTCTACAATTGACATGATTTCAAAATCTCTTTATACATACTTAAAAAGTTTTGAAAAAATCATTATCTTGGTGAAAACCTAGCAATAGGTGCCTTGGTAGTACCAAAAAAATTCAAAAATTTAAAAAAATTTAAAAAGAGAATAATATTAAAAAAATTGAAAAACAAAAAGGTTTCATTGATGAAAACCTAGAAAATATGCATCATGGTAGGAAAAAAAAAATCTCTGGCAAGAAGGTGAAAACCTAGTAAATAGGAACCTCTTGTTTCAAATGCAAAATCTTGTAGTGCATGTTCTAGCTCTTGTATAGTTTTCTTCCTACTTTAGTTTGCTACTATTCCCATACATCCATGGATTGAATATTGTCATAACTTGGGCGAAACACCTGATAGTATCATAGGAATCTCTTTCACATTAGTCACCAATTGTTCTAACTGCATCTGCCTGCTATTGCTTGTGTCAATTTTGAGATTCCTCTCACAAAAGATCTCTTTTGCGTTAGTCATCAATTGTTCTAACTACTTCTACCTACTATCACTTGTGTCACTTTTGAGATTCCTCTTATGGAAGATCTCTTTCACATCAATCACCAAATGTTCTAACTGGGTCTACCTACTACCTCTTATGTCACTTTTGAGATTACTCTCACAAAAGATCTCTTTCATGTCAATCACTATTTATTCTAACTATGTCTTCCTACTATCACTTGTGTCACTCTTGAGATTCCTCTCATAGAATATCTCTCACATTAGTCACTAGTTGTTTTAAATATGTCCTACTATTTCTTTATTTCCTACTAAGGTTCTTTTTGTTGAAGATTCCTCTATGACTTTAGTCACTAGTTGTTCCTGCTACATATACCTACTATCATCACCCTATTGAAGAGATTTTATTCATATATATTATGAATATTGACACTTGACATCAATCCTATAACATAGAAACTGAACTAAAAATGTTGAACTTATTTGGGATATTCTAAGCTTTTCTTTGCGCATTTGATTTTTTGGGTTTATCATGTGTCTTTGAGCAACTTGATGATGTCTCTTTTGATTAGAGAAGTGAGGACTGGGGGCATGATCTTTTCTTTACTTTTTGTTTTCTAGTATAGTTCTAATGATTTGAAGTATCCATATAAAAGGAATGTCCGTTATCAAAGCCTCTATCTTGTGTTGGATGGTTGTGTGTACCCTAACTCATTTTATATGGACTCTTCATTGAGGTTGGTTCTTTTCCTTACTTGTTTGAGTGAATTTTCTATGCTACAGTAAATAAAGATACTTGTCTTGCTAAGTGAACATACTAGTTACTATGAGTATGCTTAGCACATTTTGGTCTCAAAGTTATGAACACAAGGGTCATTGTGGATAGAATACTCACTGATTACTTAGCACAAGAAGGATCTCTCATGTGTCTGGTGTGTCTACATGCAAGAAACATTCTAGTCATCCTAGTGTTTATTATTTTATGCTTATGTTCACTTTCTACATCAAAAGGGACAAATGTTCTAGTTATTTTGGCTTCTTGTGCCTTTAATGCTTACATTTGATCCTAAAAAAACTAGAATATGTGTCATATTCATATTTCCATGATTGCAATATTAGTGGGAATTGCATGAAATTTGTAAATTTAGCTAAATACTCAGTGATCTTACAAGTTTGGTAGCTAGACCTAGGGTTGCATCTAGCTTAGGATTGCATTGCATATGCAAATGGTAAATTTGTTGATTTACTTGTATCCTTCATGAGGAGGAACTGTCATTTTCTTCAAAGTATCATGTTTCTTCACGACTGCACAAGAATTTAGTTCCTTGGTTTGTCCTCTTGATATTCATGGGATACCTATCACTATCAAAAAAATGGAGCATTGTATGAGATATTAGTTCATCCACATTTTCCATTTCATACACATAACTTTATGATTCATTTAATCTATGCTACATTCATACATGATATCAAATTTGCATTCAATCAATCATATCATAAACATCTCATGTACAAAAAACTATAAAGAGAAAGGATGACACATAGAAAGATACTTGAATAAAAAATCTCATGTGTGTGTGTGTGTGTGTGTGTGTGGGTGGGTGTGTGTGTGGACTCAACTATGTAATCAATACAAAACTAAATGCTACTTGAGTGCTATTAGTCTCAAAATTATGCTAGTAGACTAATTGATACATGGCCAAAGAAAAATTAGAAAAAAATGAGCTAACTCTATCCCTCTCCCTCACCTCCAAGTGGAGGAGGAGGAGGCATCTCTAGTCTATTCAGAGGTCATGCACCTCCTGAATCTCTAGTATACTATGAGAGTCATGGCACCTACTCTACCTCAACTGGCACTACTACAACATACATTGCATAGTAATATGCTGCTCTCACTAACTAGACCTGAATGTCATCCTATTGTTGATCTCACTTGTCTCATAATGAGTTAATTTCTCACTCCATCTACTCTTGCAACTCATGGATCTCTCAAACCTACTCTAATATCTTTGTATCTCTAATAATGAGCTTTATCTATAGCTCTCCCACCTATCATTGTGATGTCCTCGCTCAATCTATAGATCTCCTCATAGCATCCTAGGTCTATGCTAGGATATCTCCACCTTGTGGCTCAAGGGAAAGCTGATGCTACATCTCCTTGTCGCCCACTCTATGCTCTACTTGCTGAGCTAGTTGCTCCTCTATATGAGGCCTTTGTGTATCTCCTCCAAGAGCTCCCAAGGTGCCCATCTCATCACGTGCGAGGACATCTTTGTCCTATCCCACTCCTACCAACACTTGTGTCACCTCCCATCTATCAAGGAGGAATGTGAACCTATCATGTCCTCTATGTGGGTCTCTCCTATTATGGTTCCTATGTTGGCTACTATGGCAGTGGTGGTGTTGGCACTTGCACTAGCTATAATGGTTCTTCCCTTCCTACTAGGTCTATGAACTGAGGGAAAGGATTACTCACAAAATATGCCTAGTATGCTAGAGTCACCTCCCCATATACTATCATTTCCATATAGTCCCACTACATTGCAACAAGGGAATGCACATGGATCATTGATCTACCTTGGTCTAATCTAATAGACCACCCATGATCCAGGTCTGTAGTAAAGAAATCATATGTACAATACTCCTATAGGATGCCTTGGCATTGACCATACTATTGCCATATGCATATCAGCAAGAATCTCTCAATCACCTAAATGGAGTGACTAATCAGTGCTTGGCAAGAAACCATATACCTTAGCTCCACCTATACATCATCTCATGCCTCGGTCTCTATCCATGTTCTCCATACCACTACTGCCAGGTCATCCAATCAACCTCTCCACTACTTAGCCTTACCTAGACCTATATGGGTCAACTGTCCAAAATACCTACTTATGTAAGGCTCAATATCTTTCCTCTCATCAATAAAGATGTGCCTCATGATGGGAAAGTTCTCTCATGCCCACACCTAAAGAACATAGACCCTTGTAGCCATTCTCTTCCTCACATGATATATGATCTCATGCATCTCCTAGTAAATATGGGCTAGCATGCACTGGCCTCATTCGTATCACTCAGGCACATCTAGCATGTACTACAACATCCATCCCCATCTACACTATAAACCATGCTAACTTCTATGGGCATCATAAAATAGCTCATGAATATACCAAGTATTGTTGCCAACCTGTGGGTGGGACCATAAGTATGCACTAGCTCATCCCATGTGATGGCTTTGCCCATGATGAGATCCTCTTGGAAAATGGCCCTTGATGTCTCTGTACTTTTACATGGAAATATGTCATACACTACTCATGGTCATGGAATGGTATGTAAGGAATCTTATAAATGTCCTCTAGTGTGTTGGTCATCTCTCTCTATGGAAAGTGAAAGGTGTTTGTCTCTGAATGGAAATTCTTAACTAGCACAATCAACAGACTATGATTCACCACAAATAGGAGAATCTAACAAAAATATGATAGGTGAAGGGTGTTGATATGTGCCATGTTGGCATCATCCAATTGTGAAATCAATGCTCCATAGGGAGGATAATGAGATCTAAAAGAGACATTAGGGAAGGTAACCTACAAACAAAAAAACAACATAAACACGATCAATATCCCATAGGCAAAAATGATGGATGAGAGAGAGAAACATCATTAAAAATCAAATTTCAAACATGAGAATTTTTGCAAACTACACTAATTTTTCACATGAGATTTCATCTTCTCATGCGCGATTACACTTCTTCCCATAAAAAATTTCAATAAACTCAGTGAATATCAACTTTTTTCGGGTTTCATGTGCAAAAGATGTGTATCTTCTGCACAAGGAAACCTTGAATGTTCAAAGAAGAAGTACCATTTTGGTACTTCCACATGTGAAAGGCGATTTAGGACCACACAAAGAATGACATCCTCGTGAGAGATTCGATGAGGAAAAACTTTAAACTCTAAAAAATGTGATAAAAATGCTTAAAATGTATAAAACTTCAAATGAAAATCAGGATAATCGAAAACTCCTTGGAGGTCCATAGTCCACTGACCACTCATGTTTCCTAGAATGCTCAAATCAATGCAAATGCATAGGGACCACCATCTTTCTCCTCAGAGCTCTCTTCTTCACAAAAGGAAAAAACACAAATGTATTGAAAATGACCCTTTGGGCCCTTATATAGATTTAGACCTAATTTTTTATAGTGCTCCAATTGGTGTGAAAATCACCCCACTAGCTAATTCAGCTACTCTAAACTCATTTTTGGGATTGAATTTAAATTTTGACATACTTAAATAGCTCAAAATCATATTTTTAAATTTTTTGACCGATGCAATCGAATGCTTGTGCAATCCACTTTTCTAATACTTTGTGTATTTTGAAATATTCTCAAATCACATTTTCTTCAAATTTTCCAAAATCTCTAGAAAAAGTCAACTTGGGTCAAATCTAGTTAACTTTGTTCAAACTTGGTCTTTTGGACCTTGAAATCACTTCACCTTGATTACAAATTTTCTATAGACTATTATGATCTATTCTACATTCTTTTGAATCTTAGATTTCTTCAAGTATCTTTTGGTATGCTTCTCTACACTATTCTGGTGTGTCATCTTCCAATTTCACTCCCAAAGGGGGTAGGATGATTACATCATTAAATCTTTCAAAATTGGCTTCAACTCACTTTGAATCTTATGACCTCATCACTCGAGGCATCTTGTCTTCCTCTATCTAACATCATATGTCATCTATCTCATCTTTTGATTAGTTGATCAAACTTAATGGTCATTATCATAGTTTGATGGACATGTATTCGGATAGTCTCACCCTGACTCCTAAGGATCAAGCCTCATTCTGAGGATGATTCTATGACTCATGATTGGATTGTGTTATCTTTTATGGACTAGTATTCAGGTGTTCTATCTGGGCTCTAGAGAATTAAGCTTAATTCTGGAGATAAGTCTAATTCTTGTTAAGGATTAAGTTTCATTCTAAAGATAATCTTAATTATTATTGAGAATTAAGCTTCATTCTAGAGATAGTTCTAATTCTTACTAAGGAGCAAGCTTCATTGTGAATATAATCCTAATTCTTGTTGAGAATTATGATTCATTCTAGAGATAATTCTAAGCTCTTTCTTTCAATAATTGTTCAATGGATAGGTATTGGGATAGTCTAACCTTGACTCCTGAGGATTAAGCCTCATTTTGGAGATAATTTAAAGAATCGCGATTAATCTTGTCATCTTCAAATTGACAGGTATTGGGACAATCTAACCCTAACTCCTGATAATTGAGACTCATTCTAGGAACAATTCTATGAAGTTTGATAATCTTTATCCTATCAATTTTGATATCTAGGTGTTCTATCTAGATTCCCTAAGGTTAAGCTTCATTTTGGAGATAACCTTAAAAAGCTTATCAATTTCAGTGTCTAGTTGTTCTATCTAGATTCCCTAAGGTTAAGCTTCATTCTAGAGATAACCTAAAAAAAATGCTTATCGATTAGTCTCTATATCATCAATTTTAGAGCCAATCTCTCTTCTTGATCTATGCTTCATACTTTTGATTTCTTTGAATCAATGTGCTGCTCACACATTTATTCAAAGATAGGTAGATGTAATACCCCAAAATTTGCACATTGCCATGCTATACCAATTTTAGTCTATCAGTCTTACTACTAAGTCCTATTTCACTAGGCAATTCTAATCTAGATAATTTATAATTTCACCTAAGTGTCAAATGCAAAAAGTCCTTAATCTACATTAATTACACTCTTTGTTTAATTCCTAACTATTAACTCAAATCAGCTACACTAAATATATTAATTAAGTTTAATTCAATTTAAGTCTTCATACATTAGTTAAATTAAAAATATCTTTTAAATAATGTACAAGGGAATTAAATGTATTTGATTTAATTAAATATATCCTCATTTCAATTTATTGAATTTAATTATTCAATTAATTATTATTATGCATTTTTGAGGTCATATTCTATTTTATTAAATTAAATATATTGTCCATATTCTATCTTCAGTTCAGAATTGGAAACATTGAATAAACTTAAAAAGAAAAGGAATTAAATCAGTTAACTCCTTATTCCACTCAAAAGCAATTAGTTAACTTCCTTTTTATAAGGAAACATTCTATTCTGAGTGAATCTTCTTCGGATCTCAACCATTCATTCAATTTGATCTCAATCATTGATCAAATTCTTGGATTCTATTTAAAGAGCTCTCAATTCCTCATTTTGAAGGTTGTGAATGAATAATATCGAACTTATGCTGAACTGTTGACTCATTACTCTTGCATTCTTAACTTAGTGCTCTCATATTTGCGATCCCATATAGATTAGTCATGCATACATATAGATTAATTTTTTCTTTATGTTCTTAGATTTATTTTCATACACCTAGCTTAGCTAAAATCCTTCATTATAGATGTGTAGTTTCTAGCTTCTCGGCCTGTGAGCAATTAGCAAAATCATTCTAGTTAGGAGGTAATAGATCAAGCTATTGGACATTTTGGATGAACAATCCCATGTTCATTCTGGGATGATTCTTCATATAAGGATCATGTTGAAGTGTGTGTGAATCAGAGAGGCCCACATTTAGTACTCACAAAACCATCTACTTTTCACATGATACTTTGAATATTTGTTTCTCTAAAGAACTAGTTGATAGACACTAAAGGAATATATATGATTGACTGATCAAGTAGTTTCCTATAACAAAGAGTAGGGGATATAAATTATGTTGTGTTATCTATAACCATTCTAGAAAAAAGAAAATATAATATATGACACCAAACTTGCATGGAATATGCCATACTAGGCTACACATCATCATTGCAAGAATAAAGGACTCTTGGTGTTCTAATTAACATGACACTTCAGCATTCAACATCTATTTAGTTGCATATGAGAGACCCTCAAGCCCAAAAAATAGTGATGCTTAATGGAAATTGCTGCATAGACATCAGTTACAGTACTTTTTTCTCTCTTATGACCAATAGTAATACAAACATATGAATCTTGGCTTACCAAAAGAAATGAAAGAAAGGTCCCTTTGCTGCACAACAACCACACACATACATGGCCTTTAATCTATTGACACTAATGTCTCTTCATAGTCTTCAATATTCAATGGTTGTGACTCTCCATATAGATGACCAATCAGCAATGAAGAATATTTTTAGCCTCAGTATGCTTGATTATAAGAAAGGATTAGTGTTCACATTCACTAAAGAATGACCTAGAAGTACATAATTTCTAAGCTCAAAAGAAATACTCTTTGTACTTGTTTGTCCTCATGAATCTCTCCAATCATATACCATCAAGTGGCATGCCTAGAAGATAACCCCATCATCATTCCAATACTAAGGTGACCTTAAGAATCAATACATATAAAGAGTTTAGTAGTATTCATGTATTTTGTATACACCATAATCAGTGACCCTAATTTATTGAAATTATGATTTTAGGAAATTTCTAAGGAAAAAAATGAAGAGGACATTACATTTGACATTTGAATTTCATCTATGAAAGTTGCAAACTTAGGAAAATGACATTGACTAGGTGAAATTAAATGAGTTTGACACAAATATGCAAAGTCATCTACATTTCCATGTTACAATGTAACTTTTTTATTAATGACTTTCAATCTCTCTAGTGTTAACTTCTTTAAACCATGAGAAATTTTTCTGATCTATCAATGACAAAAAATTCATCAACTCTTGAGAAATTTCTCCAACTAAATATCTCATAGGTAGAACACATCAAGTAGTCCACTCAAAATGTGTCTCACTCATTCCTCAATAATCTCTTAAATTCAAGGTCCATTAGATGACAAAGAGTAAGTTATAAAATATTTACAAAATATTGAATATCATATTAGATGAGCACCATTTAATTCTAATATGTATCATATCCCCTAAAGTTCCAATAGCAGCTTTTGTGACCACTTCGTCCCTATCTCTTGTTGGAATATTTAGAATAACTAAGAGGGTGGGGAGGGTGTGAATCAATTATTCAGTGTCCAAATGTACAAATAAAACTTATGGAATTATTGGATGATCTAATCAATACATACTCATGTGTGTGTGTGTGTGTGTGTGTGTGTGTGTGTGTGTGTGTGTGTGTGTACACACACACACACACACACACACACACATGAGTATGTATTGATTAGATCATCCAATAATTCCATAACTTAGTAGGTCACTATCATAGGTCAAAATAAATTTGTAATGATGTAAACATAAAACATAAAAAAAATATTCACACAATTTCACACAATGATTTAAAGTGGAAACCCAATTTGGAAAAAAGCACCAGTAGCATGCTACCAATTTTTACTTTTCTAAAGTGAGCTCTTTGAGGCATCAACCATATTGAAGGTTACAATGCACACTATTAAATGTGACCTAGTTAAAGGATTTTAATCATCTTATTAGGAGTGAGCCTTGTTAGAGGACTTTAGAACATTCCATTAGAATGTTAGTAGATTAAATGATTTACAGATTACTATTAGGTCAAAATTAATACAAAGGATTTATCTAGACTTATTCAATAGTTAGAAAGTAGTAGTAGGACTTGATCTAATAATAAAACAACTCACTTGCAAATTACAGATCTTTGGTTCAGTCCTCCATTTTGTTTGGCATTCATTCCTTTCATCTTAGATTGTTTGTTCACACTTGAAGCCGTCAACTCTTTAAGTCTTCTTGTTCAACATGCCAATTCCAAATTCATTCCTTTAGCCACCATATGGAGCAACATCTCTAGGCTCTTAACAAACTCATTTTCTTTTGGCCTTGTATACCATTATATAGAGAATTATTCTCTTTTTCCACTTAAACACAATCATTTATCTTAGGGTTAGGTCAGATTCATTGAATCCTCCCTCTTTCCATTAAGTTCCTTCTAGAAACTTCTATTACAATCCTTATTAGATTCTCCTCAAAAAAAAATCTAGAATAATGTGCCTCCATCTCATCATATGTATATCTTCAACGTGCTTCACACAATTCAAGAAATCAACATTGTAGGCTTAGATTCGTGAACTCTTCTATTAATATTTTTTAGTTGGCATCTACACTATTCACTCAGTAATAACAGTCTTTTGATGCTTAGCCAACAACATGTTGCTTGATATCAACTAAGTCTTCCTTGCTCAGTCACCACTATTATTTCCGTGATGCTCGACACTTACAATATTTCATTGATGCGTGACACCTACTAATTTTTTGACACTTGACACATGCTAAATTTTTCTTGTCCTAAACTAAGTTTTCTCGACTTACATTATTTTCTCAATTAGGCTTGGCAGACACTTTTTATGAAAATACTTCTTATTGGCTTAGCTAAAGTAACTGTTGGTGTAAATAAGTATTCACTATTTATACTTTACATAAGTTTACTTAGGTTAATGCATTATTTCATTATTCCAATATATTGAATGAATATCATATCGCCATTCTAATCATACTCTTTTGGTATACTATTGCGCTTGTGTTTGTGTTCCTTGTTCTTGGGTAAATTTTTCTAGAAGGAAAATTCTTACATGATATCAAAGCTTAGGGAGATTATCTTACGTAGTCATTTGAGACCATTCTTGCTTCAAGACCTTGACCCAAATTTGGAGAATCTCTAGAAATTGAGAGTATCTAGAGCCAAAATACACCTCATCGTTGCATCCAGAACATCGATTCAATGAAAATTAGCTATAAATTTGCCTATGCTAGGCCAAAGTCAATTTTGAGGAAAAAATTTTTTGCAAACAGGCATCTGAAGGCCCTTTTTGCAAACTAGATATGGTCTTTTTTTCAATCTGTTGATTTATTTTTCAGATCTAAATTTTCTATTTCTTTGTTATTATTTTCAAAATTTTGGGCATTTTTTGGAAAAAGAAATTTCCCAGTCTGGCCTACAAAGAAATTTTTTCGCAAGAGCTAGGTAGTGACACCCTAGCCCTTGTAGAGAATATTTGCAAAATATTCCTTTATACAGGCAATATATCACACAATGGCTAGTTTTCATATTTTTGACCAAGCCACAAAAAAATCCAACTGCACAATAAATCCCCAATGGTCATTCCACCACTTCACCTATAATAAATCAAAATCCAGCAGGAAACTCCTACAATCTGGAAAACTTGTTTGGTTCATACACTTGTGGCCTTGTCTTTAAAAACTTCTAGTGCTATCCCATCGATGTGGGATTAATAATAGACACGACAGGCCATTTTCCTTTCTCGGCCACCACAAGTCAGACTTCCTTGCACCATACAAATTCTTCTCAACTCCCTACACATTTTTTGGCTCTCCACAGATCTGATTCCAACAATGGTATATTAAACCCAATGTTTAGCTTTTAATATTTGGCCTTCCATATATGTCAAGGAACTACTAGTATCGATGACTAAAAAATCATTACCCACCTTGGCAATTAAGTTTTTGGCAACTACTTTTTTAATTGGCCAACCTCCTGCTAGACTTTCATGTTTGCCACACAACACAGTTCCCTCCATCCATGCAAAGACCACCTTTAGATGTCACCATCTAGAGAACACCTTTAGACACTACCACATGGAAAGAGAAAAAACCACCACATAGAAAGTGGAGAATCCTCCATGCGACACCTGCTTCCCATCCCAGTTAGTCGTACACATGTGCAAATAGTTAGTGCAAACTCATACCTACCATATGGACATTTGGAGTACACATCAGTGCTAAATCAGCCAATAGTGCAACAGACCATATATCTAACACATTAGTAAGGTCGTATGATACGTGGACATCCATATGGTCTAGTCAGGTGCTACGTCATCCTTGGGAGGCATTTTTTGCTGACACTAGTAATTTATTATCCTAAAATTGATAGCCACCTAACTATCATTAGGAGGCAAATTAGAATTGTTGTAATGGTCATTTGATTGTCAAATTTAAACTTGTCTTTTGCTGATCCAATCCCTCTCTAGATTTATTTTTGATTTGACAGTCTAATTTTGGGATGCCATATCATACTCTTTTAGACTCCAAATTAGGTATAATTTCTTTTGAATTTAGGTAGAATTTCCTAAACATTTTAGTAGTGCAGTTCTTTTTTGGTTTTGGTGCACAAATTTGTCAAAAATTGTATCTTTTGGTGGCTATACCTATCCAATCCTACATTTTGCAAGTTCAATTGCTCCATACAAGCTCATCTAGACTTGAAAATAGGTTTTGTGTTTCTTTAAAGTGTATTACTTTTTGTCTACGTTCTAGATCTACAATCAAATTATAGGGTTGTGTGCACAAAAGTATCACTTTCAAAATTAGGTCCTTTTCTGCATTGTAATGCTTTGATATAACTTCTGAATTGTTGTATATTTGAGATACATTATAATGTTCCAATTTTGACCTCTATAAGGAGGTTGTAAAAAGAACAATTAGAAGTCCACTAAAGCCAAAAGTGGCATGTGGCCATTATAAATGCACTACATATAAAGTGCCAAAAGCATCTTTTTTGGTGGGGTTTCTTGATTGAGTGAAAAGGGGGGGTCTTTCTAGTGTTGTGTTCCTCTTTTCCTACTATTTTCTTTCATTTCTTGCATCATGGTAAATTTCAAGTCTCCAAAATTAACTCCACATAACCATGCTACATGGTCAATTAAAATGTGGTGTCATTTAATGGATAATGAAGTTTCTCAATATGTAGATGGTACCCCTCCTAAAACCAATATGTGATCAAGTATCTACAAGTGACATCTCTACTTGGGAAACAATGGATAGGAAAGCCCTAGGTGTTATATGTTTGGGGGTTGAAGACAAGATCATCTATCAGCTCCATAAGTCTCAAACATCCAAGGAAACATGGGATACCCTCAAAAACCTATTTGGTAAAGTGTTTGAGGAGGATATTTACAAAATTGAAGATGAGCTTGTCTCCTTAGATCCAAAGACATTTGATTCTATATAGGAATTTATCATAAAGGTGAATGGATTAAGAATGAAGCTTAATGATTGTTGGAGTCCTATTAAAGATGACAGGTTAATCTATCTCATTCATAATAAGTTTTAATCTAAGTACTCCACATTTGTTTCTTCTTATAATACCTCAAAGACTACAGTAGTGTCTAGTTATCAAAAAATATTTTTTGATAGCTATGCTATCCTATTGGATGAAGAAGAAAAGAAGTTGCAATTAATTGGGATTCTTAAGGCATCCAAATTTAAGGCATTGGTGGCCAATAATGACGATTCTCAAAATCCAAATAAAGGAAAGGGAAAGAAGAAGAAATGGAAAAATAACACACATGAGGGTGCAAAAAAGACAACACCACCATCAAATCAACAAGGCAAGTCTTCCTTGAATTCAAAAAGAAGGGGGACACTAATGAGGAGAAGGAAAAAACTGCTTATTGCAAGAAGTTGGGTCATGGTGAACATGAGTGTTATCATAAAAAGATTGATGAGTTAATGAACATCATAAAGAGACACAATGTTCCACTACCTATTGCTTACAAGGAGAAAGGATCCTTATCTTCAGATTCAAAGGGAAAAGGGTAAGAACTTATGGAAAACTCAAGTTCTCCAATGGAATGGATTCTTGACTCAGGTGCCTCATATCATATGGGTTCTTCAAAAGGAGGTTTTTCTTCATTGAAGTAGTCTAACATACCACACATTTTCTTAGGAGATAATACAAGAATGGAACTTGAAGGGAAAGGACATGTGGAGATGGAAAATGGGGAATTCAAAGATGTTCTCTATGTTCCTAACCTAAGCTATAGTCTCCTCTCAATCTACCAAATCACTCACCATGGAGATGGAAATAAAGTTGAGTTACTTCCATATTCAGTAATGGTGCACACTCTAAAAGATGATTCATTGGTTGTAGTGGGGAAGTTAAGCATGACACAAGGTTGTATTCTTTCTCCCACTTTGTGCCCAAGTCTAATCCAAAAATAAAATTATGGCATGAACGATATGGACATCTTGCCCTCCACTATCTTCAACAACGTTGCTCGAATAATATGGTCAAAGTTCTACCTATAATCAAATTTTCCAAAGGTGAATATTCACCATGTTCAGTGGATATGCATCTAGAGGAGAAGTTTAATAATGGGAAGTCTTCAAGAGCACCAGTTGTTCTTCAGTTGGTTCACAAGGTACTAGCAGGTCCTTTTCTAGTGACATCAGTTAGCCAAGGTTGCTACATACTTAGTTTCATTGATGACTTTTCATGCTACACATGGATCTACTTTCTTCATCACAAGAATGAAGTGTTGGACAACTTTCTAGCATTCAAGAGTCATGTTGAATAATAATCTAGCAAATCCATCAAAGTTGTAAGGATGGGCAATGAAAGCATATATGTGAACACAAGAGTTAAAGAATTTTGCAAACTTGAGGGTATTGATCTTCAGAATCCACTAGCATTTAATGATCCACACAAGATTGATGTTGCAACATTGAGATTATGAACTCTTAAGTCTATGGAAAGTTGCATGATACAAGCCAAGTCTCTTGATCCATCACTTGAAGTTGAAGAAATTAGCAGTGCCAATCACATACTTAATAGGTCTCCTCATATTACCTTAGATGGAAAGACTCATTTTGAGGCATGGTGCGGCAAAAAAAAAGTTGTGACACACTTTAGAGTCTTCAGTTGTTTGGATGGGAAAACATATCTTCAAGGGGATGGAAGGCACCACCACTAGGCCTTGTACTTTCATCAGATATAAAGACAATGTTAAGGCATACATACTTATGGATCCTAAGACACATGATATTTTTGTGGAGAAGGATGTATACTTTGAGGAAAGTTCACCAAGCTTATCCTTTAATCTTCTCTGCACTTCATACATTATGGAAATTGATAGTGACACTGGTGATAGTGCTTTAATGAATTCAGATACATGGCATTCTATCAACAGTTGTAGCAAGAGGTCATGACAGCAACATGTTCCACATGCATATATTTTCACAATGATAGGTCTAGAATAGAAGGGTACACCTAGTCTTCTAGCTCCAACATCAAAGGATGACTACATAGCAGATATTTCAAGTTTTTTTGTGGAGTCATACATAACAGATTTGGGGGACATCATTGATGATATACATCTTCTCTTTGATGGAGAAGATCCTTCTTTAGTTGCTGTGAGGGCTCACTCTGATCCTCATGCCCATTCTCTACATGATCGATCTTCACAGGTTGATATGACTATCAATTCTTATGTAGAGCAGTTGCAGGAAGTCTCTTTATTAGTTGAGGAGATAGTAGATTCTTTGTGATAGGCTCTACATACATCCTTGCAAGATTCAACATTCTTCTTTTCAATAGCATTAGAAGGGGCAACAATCAGTATCGACATAGGGAAATTTGAGAAAGTTTCAAAGGCATCATTGATCATTAGGATTATTTCTACACACAAGGGAAGCATCTCTTATGTACCTATGATATTGTTTCTTCCAAAGGGGAGGAACATTATTTAGCAGTCCAAGATTAGCTTCTACATTGAAGCAGTTATCACTGATCAACACTCTACATTTGGTGAGGGGGACTACCTTGTCTCTCTTCTTCTTCTCTCTTGTGGGAGGGACCTTTTCCTCTTCTAGGAATATGTTCTTCTCATATTTCTCTATTGTATATACTTGATGTATGTCATAATTGGGGGGGTGGGGGATCTTGATTACTCCATCCATCCATGCATCTTGTTTTTTCATCTCTCTTTTTGGCAGAGGGTTTTTCCCATGAGGTTTTCCCTCTTTCTCCACTTTATGAAATATTGCATTTCATTAAGTACATGGGTACCTAAAATGGCCTAGTAGCTGGGACCCATCATGCATTTCATTTTAGCTTTCATAAGCTTAAGTGCATTCCCTTAAGTTGCACTTAAGGGGGGTTTTGTTGTCAATAAGTATTTACTAATTATACTTTATTTAAGTTTACTTAGGTTAATGTAGGTCTGTTCATCGAGTCTCACCTTGAAGATGTGTGAGACATCATCGATCACATTCATCTTCTCTTTGTTGAGGAGACTACTTCATGCATTATGGATACTGATAGTGACACTAGTGCTAGGTCATAGCATTAGCACATTTCACATGCATCCATTTCCATAGTGATAGGTTCATGTACTTTAGCAAAGAAGGGTACACCTTGTCTTCCAGTTCCAGCATTAGTGGATGACTTCTTGATAGATATTTAAGTTTTATTTGTGGAGTCACATATAGAAGATCTAGGAGACATCTTTGATGATCTACATCTTCTCTTTAATGAAGAAGAATCTTCTTCAGTTGTTGTGAGGGGCTCACTCTAACCCTCTTCTCCATTCTCTACATGATCAGTCTTTATAAGTTGACGTGATTGTGGATTCTTATGTACAGAAATTGCAGGAGGTCTCTTTATCATTTGTGGAGACACTTTGTTCTTTGGGGCATGTTCTACATCCATCCTTGCTAAATCTGACATTGTTCCTTTTAGCAGTATTTGAAGTGGTGACAATTAGTATCAACACAAGGATAGTTGAGCAGGTTTTAGAGACACCATTCATCTTTGGGAATCTTTCTACACATAGGGAAAACATCTCACTTGTACCTCTAAAATTCTTTCTTCCAAAGGGGAGGAACATTATTCAGTGCTCATGGATCAACTTCTACATTTGAGTAGCTATCACTAATCAACACACTACATTTAAGGGGATGAGGGTGATGTAGGAGCATCCTGGGTTGCCTCATTATCCTGCTCAATTTTTGTTCTTTTTGCAGTTAGTGCCGAGCTCTTGTCGCACTCTTTAGGTGCTAAGATCCTATCACACCCTTTAGATGTCGAGTTCCTATTGCACTCTTCAAGTGCCAAGCTCCTGTCGCACCCTTCAGGTGCTGAGTTCCTATCACTCTCTTCTAGTCTCAAGCTCCTGTCACACCCTTCAAGTGCTGAGCTCCTATTGCACTCTTCAAGTGTCGAGTTCTTGTCATACTCTTCAGGTGCTGAGTTCCTATACCACTCTTCAGGTGTCGAGCTCCTATCGCACTCATCAGGTGTCGAGCTCCTGTCGCACTCTTCAAGTGCCGAGCTCCTATCACACTCTTCAGGTGCTGAGTTCCTATTGCACTCTTCAAGTGCAGAGTTACTGTAGCACTCTTCAGGTGCCGAGTTACAGTAGCATTCCTTCAGGTGCCAAGTTACTGTAGCATTCCTTCAGGTGTTGAGTTACCCAATGTATGCCGACTGCCAGTATTTGGACATGATTTATGTGACCTGACTTGCGGGAATTATTTCATTTGTGACATTTAATTTAAGATCTTTTCTTGGCATGAGTCTAGACCATTGTTGGGTCGGCCCTCCTCTTATGTAATGTTCAAGAATTTTTTGTAAGCCATTTTGGCAAGTATAAATAGAGATTTTAGGCTTAGAGCTAGGTAAGTTTTAGAAGAAGGAAGTTTTTAGAGAAGAAGTTTTTGGGAGCAGAACTGAAAGTGTGAATTTGCTGTTGGATCTTTGAATGTGAATGTATTGTAATTGATCGTAACCCAGAAGGTCTCACAGATGGGCATGTATGAAGATATTTTGATGAATCAATAGAAGTATCTCCCTTTTCTCCTCCTTTGGTTTTTGTCCACTTGTGTTTGCTTCCATTGTGTTAACTCTTGCAGGGTGGTTTGGATAGCTAGGTGAGACTTTGGCCCTAGTTATCCATCCTTGCCTGCGTCAGTTGGTATCAGAGCTTGAGGTTCATCCTTGTGTAGATTGGATTGTGTAGAACCCTAATTTGAATTTGGTTGTAGGGTGGTAGATCTATGGATTTGACCTATAACTTGTAGAGGGTTACGATCTTGCAGGAACTTGATTTGTAAAAATGGTTCATGGTAGAGGAAATAATATTGATAATGCTATATTGGATGAGTTGAGACAAATTGCAGCTAGATTAGATGCTATGGAGATAGCCTAGAGGAGAGGAGCACATATTAATGATGTAAGTGATGATGAAGCAGTAGCACCAAACCATAATCCAGAACCTGAAGAAGACCAAGATGAAGCAAGATTGTTGAGAGTATTGTCTAGAGCAAATTCAAAGCCTGTTGTAGAAGTTGTTCCTTATGATGGAAAATTGGATACTAATGCTATGCTATATTGGATCTCTGATATGGAGAAGTTCTTTAAGTATGAAAACACTCCTGATAATAGAAAGGTGAAGATTGTAGTCACTAGGTTGAAAGGTCATGCATCATTATTTTGGGAACACTTACAAACTGATAGACAAAGGAGAGGAAAGGAGAAGATCAGAACTTGGCCAAAGATGGTAAACAAGGTAAAGAACAAATTCCTTCTTGTTGATTACCAAGTTAGCTTGTTGAGAAAGATGCAAAATTTGAAACAAAAAGACATGAATGTGAAAGAGTATACTGAGGAATTCTATAGACTGGACATCAGATCTGGAAATGTGGATGATGATGTTGAGAAAATTGTAAGGTACATTAATGGATTGAGATCTAGAATTCAAGATGAAATAAGTTTTGTGAAGCTAGAAAGTGTAGAAGAAGCATATCAATATGTCTTGAAAGATGAGGAGATCTTGACAAAGAAGCATGAACAAAGACAAAGAGGTAGAGGTGGCAGATTCCAAAGAGACAGAGGCAGATCTTATGGAGAAAGTGGTAGATTTGACAGCTATGTGCCAGATAAAGGTGGATCTGAATGGAAGAATGATGAAAAAGGCAATACTAAATGGAAAAGTGGTAATTCTTATCGAGGAGGCACTAATTCTTATCGAGGAAGAGGTAATTCTTATTCTAGAGGTGGATTTCATGGTAATTGATTTAGATGTGGCAAAGAAGGGCATAGATCCTTTGAATGTAGATCTTCTAAAGGTGGGCAGACTAATAGAAATGCTATGATTCAAGAAGAGGATGAGGGTTTACCAAGTGGACCTGAGGCTAGAGAAAATTTGATGGTGAGAAGAACCTTATTCAATAAGGGAAGTGATGAGGAACCTGTTTTAAGAAGAAGTCTTTTCAAGACAAGATGTAAGATGGCTGAAAAATGCTGTAAAGTTATCATTGACAGTGGAAGTTCTACAAATCTGGCATCAGAAGAGCTGGTTACAAAGTTGTAGTTATAGAGGCTAAAACATCCCAAACCTTATCATGTTTCATGTATCAAAGATGAGCATAAGATATTGGTAAGTGAGCAATGGCTTGTGAAATTCAAAATCAAGGACATTATGTTGATGAAGTTTTGTGTGATATTATGCCCATGGATTGTTGTCATATTTTGTTGGGTAGACCTTGGCAATATGATAGATATGTTGTACATGATGGAAGATTGAATCAATATACTCTTTGGGTAAATAGGAAGAAACAAACATTGTTTCCTTTGATTGAAGTTCCAGATGAGGTTAATTGTACCACTATAAAAATTTGCATGGTTAATGGGAACCAATTTGAAAAAGAAGTGAAAAAGAATCAATTTTGTTTTGCTATAATTCCAAGAAAACCAAGTTTTGTCAATGGAGACCGAGTGCTAGAAAATAATGTTAACCGAGTGCCAATAAGTGATGACCAAGTGACAGATGGTAGTATTGACCAAGTGCCAGGAGAAATTGTAGAGTTGTTGAATGAGTATAAAGGCATTATTGCTAAAGATATTCCTGATGGTTTACCTCCAGTAAGAAGTATAAGTCATTGTATGGACCTGATCCCCTAAGCTAGTTTGCTAAATAAAGCACCATATAGATTGACACCTACAGAGAATGAAGAACTTAACAGACAAGTTCATGAACTATTGCAGAAAGGTTTGATTAGAGAAAGCTTGAGTCCATGTGTTGTACCCATTGTATTAGCACCTAAAGAGAATGGAGAATGGAGAATGGAGAATGTGTACTGATTCTAAAGCCATTAACAAGATAACAGTGAAATATAGGTTTCCTATGCCAATAATGGATGACATAATGGATTGTTTGAGTGGAACAAAGTATTTTACCAAGGTTTATTTGAAGAGTGGCTATCATCAGATTAGAATCAGAGAAGGTGATGAATGGAAGACTGCTTTCAAGACAAAAGATGGTTTGTATGAATGGTTGGTTCTGACTTTTGGTTTGACTAATGCACCTAGTACTTTCATGAGGTTGATGAATGAAGTTCTGAAAAGATTCTTGGGTAAGTTTGTGATTGTTTATTTGGATGGTATTCTGATATTCGGCAAGACTAAGGAAGAACATCTTGAGCACATTAGACAAGTATTGTAGAGGTTGAAAGAGGAAAAGTTATTGATTAATCTAAAAAAGTGTTCTTTTATGCAAGAAGAGATTGTGTATTTGGGGTTTGTGATTTCAGCTAATGGTTTGAAGATGGATCTTGAAAAGGTTAAAGCAATTTTGGAATGGCCTACACCTAAGAATGTGAGTGAGGTAAGATCATTTCATGGTTTGGCTAGTTTTTACAGGAAGTTTATAAAGAATTTCAGTGTTGTTTGTAATGCTATGACTGAAACATTGAGGGGAGACAAAAAGGAATTCAAGTGGATGCATGGAGCTGATAAGAGTTTTGAGACTTTGAAACAAAAGGTTTCTCAATTACCTGTATTGGCTTTACCTGATTTCAAAAAAGTATTTCAAGTTGAATGTGATGCAAGTGGTAATGCAATAGGAGCTGTATTAAGTCAAGAAGGTAAGCCTGTTGCTTTCTTTAGTGAAAAGTTGAATGATGCTAAAAGGAAATATTATGTGTATGATCAAGAATTATATGCCATTGTAAAGGCATTGAAGAAATGGAGACATTATTTGATGCCTAAGGAGTTTGTGTTGTACACTAATCATAAAGCTTTACAATACTTGGGAAGTCAACATAAATTGAATCAAAGACATATGAAGTGGGTTGAGTATTTGCAAAGTTTTACATTTGTGATCAAGCATAAGAGTGGAGTTACTAAAAAAGTTGTTGATGCATTGAGTAGAAGACGTTCTTTGTTGACTAAAATGAAGGTTGAAGTTCTTGGTTTTTATGAGATGAAAGAGTCATATGATGCTGATCTTGATTTTTCTGAGGCATGGAGAGAGTGCAGAGCACAAAATCTGACAGATCACATAAGTAAGTATGATGAGTATTTCATTCAAGAAGGCATGTTGTTCAAAGGCATTTAGTTGTGTATTCCTAGAAGTCCTATGAGGTTGAATTTAATTAAGGAAAAGCATAGTGGTGGATTAGCTGGACATTTTGGAATTGATAAGACATTGAGTTTGCTGAAAGAGAAATATTATTGGCCACAAATGTATAAGGATGTTTAGAAATTTGTAAAGAGCTATGGAGTTTGTGAAGTTGCAAAGGGAGTGAGTCAAAATACTAGTTTGTATACACCTAATACTATTCCTGAGAAACCATGGATTGATATCAGTATGGATTTTGTTCTTGGATTGCCTAAAATAGTGAAAGGGTATGATTCCATATTTGTTGTAGTGGATAGATTTTCTAAGATGGCTCATTTCATACCATGTAAGAAGACATTAGATGTTGAGCATGTTGCTGAACTTTTCTTTAAAGAGATTGTGAGATTGCATGGATTACCAAGAAGCATTATTTTAGATAGAGATAGTAAGTTTGTTAGTTATTTTTGGAAGATTTTGTGGAAGAAGATGGGTACTAAGTTGAATTTTAGTTCTACATTCCATCCAGAAACAGATGGACAGACAGAGGTTGTGAATAGAAGCTTGGGTAATTTGCTGAGGTGTTTAGTTGGGAATAAGCCAAGTAATTAGGAGATGGTATTGGCACAAGCTGAATTTGCATATAATAATTCTATGAATAGGAGTATAGGGAAGACACCTTTTGAGATTGTTACTGGAATGCATCCTAGAGGTATATTAGATTTGAGAGATGTTGTTGGTGAAGAAAAGAAAAGCGCCACAGGAGAAGAATTTGCTGATTTCATGGAGTCCTTGCATAAAGAAGTGAAGTTGAGGTTGGAACAAAGTAATCAGAAGTATAAGGAGAATGTTGATCAATCTAGAAGACACCATGATTTCCAGGTTGGTGATGAGGTGATGGTTCATCTAAAGAAAGGAAGATTCCCAGTTGGAACATATAGCAAGCTGAAGATGAAGAAATTTGGACCTTGTAAGATCATGAAGAAGTTTGACAGTGGTAATGCTTATGAAGTTGAGTTACCTAATGACATGGATATATCTCTTATATTTAACATTGTTAATTTGTATAAGTATCATGAGTCAGAGGATGAAGTTTTTATGCTAGATGATTATCCTAAGAAATAGATTGAGGAAGTTGAACAGATATTGGATAAAAGAGTTGGCAAGAGTACAAGAGGAAAATATTACTATGAATATTTGGTGAAGTGGAAGAACAAATCTATTGAAGATGCTTCAGGGATTTCTCAATTTGAGTTGCATTCAGCTCAGGTTGGGACATCACAATGATTCAGGAGAATCATTTCTTCCAACCCCGATTGTCTGATGCAGGAGCATCCTGGGTTGCCTTGTCATCCTACTCGCTTTTTGTTCTTTTTGCAGTTAGTGCCAAGCTCCTGTTGCACTCTTCAGGTGCCGAGCTCCTGTCGCACCCTTCAGGTGTTGAGTTCCTATCGCACTCTTCAAGTGTCGAGCTCCTGTCACACCCTTTAGGTGCCGAGTTCCTAGCACACTCTTCTAGTGCTAAGCTCCTATCACACTCTTTAGGTTCCGAGTTCTTATTGCACTTTTCAAGTGCCAAGCTCCTGTCGCCCTCTTTAGGTGTCGAGTTCCTATCGCATTCTTCAGGTGCTGAGTTTCTATCATACTTTTTAGGTGCTGAGCTGCTATCACACCCTTCAAGTGCCGAGTTCCAATCACACTCTTCAAGTGCCAAGCTCCTATCACACTCTTCAAGTGCCGAGTTCCTATCACACTCTTTAGGTGCCGAGTTCCTATTGCACTCTTCAGGTGCCAAGTTATTGTAGCATTCCTTCAGGTGCTGAGTTACCCAGTGTATGTCACATGCCAGTATTTGGACGTGATTTCTATGAGCTGACTTATGGGAATTATTTCATTTATGACATTTAATTTTAGATCTTTTCTTGGGATGAGTCCAGACCGTTGTTGGGTCAGCCCTCCTTTTATGTAATGTTCTAGAATGTTCTGTAAGCCATTTTGGCAAGTATAAATAGAGAGTTTAGGCTTAGAGCTAGGTAAGTTTTAGAAGAAGGAAGTTTTTAGAGAAGACGTTTTTGGGAGTAGAACTGAAAGTGCGAATTTGCTGTTGGATCTTTGAATGTGAATGTATTATAATTGGTCGTAACCCAAAAGGTCTCATAGCTGGGCATGTATGAAGATATTTTGATGAATCAATAAAAGTCTCTCCCTCTTCTCCTCCTTTGGTTGCTGTCCACTTGTGTTTGCTTCCATTGTGTTAACTCTTGCAGGGTGGTTTGGATAACTAGGTGAGCCTTTGGCCCTAGTTATCCATCCTTGCCTATGTTAGAGCGAGGGGGGACTTTTTCCTCTTATGGGTTATTGTCCTTCTACTAATTCTCTTTTGTATATGCTTGATGTATGTCATAATAGGGTGGTCTTGATTACTCCATTCATCCACACATCTTGTCTTTTCATCTCTCTTTTTGGGGGAGGGTTTTTTTTATGAGGTTTTCACTCTTTCTCCACTTTATGAGAGATTTCATTGCATTTTGTGCATGGGTACCTAACATGGCCTAGTAGCTAGGACCCATTATGCATTTCATCCTAACTTTTGTGACCTTAAGTGAATTCCCATAAAATGCACTTAAGGGGGGGTTTTGGTGTTAATAAGTATTCACTATTTACACTTTACTTAAGTTTACTTAGGTTAATGCATTATTTTATTACTTATTATTAAGTCACCTAGGAGTATTCATACTCTTGTGAGTTGTCATGTTGACAACATAGGAGTTCCCACCTCTTTTTATGTACATGGTGTCTACAACACATGAGTTAGCACTTTATTTCAGCACATGGTGTCTACAACATCTCCACATATGATACAACTTTTCATGCTTATCCTGTCATCTACAATGGAGGATAATCCACTTCTGGTAGATGTGTTCTTAGTTATTGAGCTTATCTCCTAGCACCTTCTAGAGACATTCTAGATGCATCTTAGAGGCCTTTATATATAGGCACTCCTAGTGTGTATACACAACACAACTGAACATTGAATGAAAATAAATCAATTTTGGATATTGTTATTCTGATCATACCTTGTTGGTCTATTGTTGTGTTTCTGCTCAAGTTCCTTGATCTTGGGTGATTTTGCTCCAAGGTAAATTCTTATTTGGTATCATAGCTATACCAAGTTCTTAAGTAACCATTCACTTTATCCCTAAGTAGATCAACAATATATCATATCATCAATGTCTTATCTAGTCTTAGCACTCCTTTTATACACCATATAAATCAACATTTTTGTAGGTACTTTTTTCATCCTTTCTTTTTAAATCCTCTTCATCAATTAATCAAATGATGGCATTTAGAAAAAAAAGCAATTGTCTCACCAACAAGTAGCAGATTTGACATTAGTGACAAAATAAATATTGTTCAATGATAGGTTGAACACTTCAAAAAATATCTTTTCAACAATCTACATCTTTGACATTAATAGAAAACCAATACAAACAACAATACCAAAAACACATTAATACCTTATATTGAAATCTCTCCCTCTATCAATATGTGTCCTTTGTTTGTATAGGGTAATGTAAAGTTTTTCAATCTACTTCAATGCATCTCTCCTTTGTATATCTCCTTTTGACTTCTATTAGCATATTCTCCTTGATAAACTCAAACAATCTCTCCTTCTATATTCATAGAAAATTCTCACACATTTTGTCTTTCTTCTTAAGATGTTTCAATGTATACCTCCTTCTTTGACAACAATGCCAAAGTCCTTTCATCTTATCCATGTAGATAAAATCAATATAAGTTCTCCCTTTGTAACCTTACTTATTATTGTTAATCTTTTGTTTCAGCTCTTTCATTACTTTAAATAGATCATAAAGTAAGATCCACTAAATCAAGTTGTTAAATATGACATTCAACTCAGTTAATTTATTGAACTACTCTAACTTCTCAACTAGTTTGAGATAGTGGTAACACCCTTAGCTTACCTCTTAGATATTCATGTGCATCCTTAGGAAAATCCTTCATTAATATATCAGCTATTTTTTCCTTAGTATTCAGATATTCCATTCTCACTTCTTTGTCCTGAACCAATTCTCCCAAATAATGATATTTGATTGCGATGTTCTTTTTCCTTGTATGCATTTTAAGATTTTTAAAAAAATTTATAGCACTTTTATTATCATACTATGCTACCACAAGTTTAGTGATTTTCTCCTTCATACCCTTGAGTAACTATTTGATCCATACCAAATTAGTAAAATTCACTATAGTGGATAGATATTCACCTTCGATAGTAGATTATATTATATAATTTTTTGTTTCTTACTAGTCCAAGTAACTATTCTTTTTCCTAAGAAAAATTCTCCATCACTTCTACTTTTCATGTCATTAATGTTTCTAACCCAATCAACATCTATATAGGCTCTCAAATCAAATTTGTCATGTTATTTGTAGTATAGACCATAATCTTTTGTCCCTTTAAGATATCTTGAATTATACTCTTGATAGCCATTAAGTGATTCTCCTTTGGATTGGCAATTTTTTTTGCAACAATCTCAACAAGAAGTGCAATATGAGATCTTCTATGCACTACATATTGCAATTTTCCAATAAATAGACCTATAGAATGTTTGATTTACCTCAACAGAATCATAAGTTTTATATCTAGCTTGTGTCCTTTCACCATAGGAGTGCTAACTGGTCTTGAATCTTCCATACCAAAAGTTTTCAATATTTCCTTTACATACCTAGACTAAGTAATTGAAATACCATATTTCATCTGATACACTTATACACTAAAAAAGAATTTAATCTCTCCAAACATAGACATCTCAAATTATTTCATCATTTCATTTGCAAATGTCTTACACAATGCATTTTTTCCTCCAAATATGATATCCATCAAAAAATATTTCAACTAGTAAAATTCCTTTACCTCCTTCAATCTTCTCAAAACCAATCTTCACAAGATAACTATGCAATCTTTCTTACCATTCTCTAGGAGCTTGCTTTAAACCATATTAAACTTTGTGCAATCTAAATACCATGTTTTTATTGTTAAGATCAAAAAATCCTTTAAGTTGTTCAATCTAAAAAATCCTCTGTCAGTATACCATTCAAAAATGTTGATTTAGCATCCATTTGATAAACTTTGAAACCTTTGTATGCAGAGTAAGCAAGAAGAGTGCTCATGCCTTCTAGTCTTGAAACTGGGAAAAATGTCTCTACATAGTCAAATCCCTCTTCTTGAGAATATCCTTTGAAAACTAGCCTTTCCTTATTCCTTGTTACTTCCCCATTCTCATCCAATTTGTTTCTATACACCCACATGGTTCAAATAACATTCTTGTCCTCTTGTCTAGGCACTGGTGTCTAGGTTTTGTTCTTCTCAATCTTCTAAATCTCTTCATTCATGGCTTTAATCTAGTTTTCATTTTCTAGTGTATCCTTCATAGGTCTAGTTTCATGTATTCTTGACAAGCATGTATCATTTCATAATCTATTCCTAGTTATTGGTTCATCTTCTCTTCCACCAATGATTTGTTCAACAAGATGGTGTCTTCTAACATACTTTGATTATCTTGGCTTTGTTCTTCTTTCTTTACTAATAGGTATTTTAGGAATTTCAATTTTAGGTTCACTATGTACATATCATTTAGGTAACATAGCATTCCTCTCTTGTAATCTGTTCTTAGGCTCAAACTATATCTCGACTTCTGAATGCAACTTGACATTCATTAGATGTGCCCTGGTAGTCATTGATTCTTATTGTTTAACAACTTGAATTTTAAAATCATCAATAGTCATGCCTTCATAGTAGTTCACAAAAGTTTTGCAATCTTCATGTTCCTCTTTTTTTTCTTCTTCATGTGTTTCTTCATATTCTTCAAGTTTTACATAATTAGCACTTTTCACAACTTTGTTAGTGTTAGTATTTAAACACTTATAAGCTTTGCTTCTTATGGAATAACCAAGGAATATACTTTCTTCACTTTTAGCATCAAATTTACCTTTCCTATTTTCCTTTAGAATATAACATTTTCTTCCAAACATCTTAAAATATTTGACATTTGGTGAGTATCCATACCATAATTCAAAAGGTGTAATCCTTATACCTTTCTTCACTTGTACTCAATTCAAGGTATAGACAATTTTACTAACAACTTATCTCCAAAATTTCAAAGTGACATTATTCTCCATCATCAGTTTCCTAGCACAATCCATCATAGATATGTTCCTCCTTTTAGCTATCCCACTTTGTGGAGGGGTCCTAGGTGCATAAGTTTGTCTCTTGATTACTCTATCATTGTAGAAAATTTCAAATTCATTTGATGTAAACTCTCCACCTTTATTAGATCATAGACACTTTAGACTTTTACCAGTGTCTTTCTCAACTCTAACCAAGTACCACTTAAAAATTTGGAAATAATTAGATTTCTCTCTCAAAAATAGTAGTCATCATTCTAGAATAATCATTTAAAAGAAAAAAAAACATGACGTATTTGTCACCTTTGTATCTTTGCACAATAATTGGTCCACATAGATCAGTATGAACTAATTCCAAATTTTCATTTGAAGTATGAGTCTTACTCTTAAAACTAGACTTTTCCATGTTGCCTAACTAACATTGTTTCCAAATTGCATTATCTAGTTTCTTTAGTTTTGGAAAACCTCTAACTCTCTTTATCTTACTGATGCTAACCAAGTTGTCAAAATTTACATGACACAATCTTTTGTGCCATAGCCACACATCATTAAATTGTACAACAAGACAAGTAGCTTCATCATGTCAAGATAAAATAGATTACTTCTAGTCTAATCACCACTACTAATGATTTCACCATCAACATCCTAAATCTTAGCCTTTATGTTTCCAAATTCAACCTTACATCCTAAACTATACAATTATGACACACTCAATTGATTATATTTAAGACTTTTCACATAATAAGAATTATCACACATGACCTTATTGATCATTTTTATTGATCCTTTACATTTTATCAGATAGGTTGCATCATTACCAAATCTAACATTATTTCCATCATATTTCACATGAGAGTTGAACTTACTTTTATCTTTGGTCATGTGATTAGAACAAGCACTATCAATGATCCATCTACAACTCTTGTTCACATAAAACTCTAATACAGGTTCCTCATCTTAATCAAAATCATCCTTCATAGAAACATAGACAACTTCATCATCATGATCATCTGATTCTTCATTGGATTCTTCTTTAGCAATATAGCAAGCCTTCTTTCCTTTATCTTTATAATCTTTTCTACTCTCATCTATTTTACCTCTGTATTTGTCTCCACTTCTGCTATTCTTCTTCTATGGACATCTTACTACAATATGAACAACCTCATTACAATTGAAACACTATTGAAAAATAACAATAGGGAAAGTAAATTCTCATGGGAAGTGGGGTGTGTGAATCAGTACTTCAAAACTCTAACCATTAAAACATTTTCCATACATCCATCTCACAATTTGCATGTAAACTAAAATACCAAACAAAACAAATTCATCCATAGCATGAAAAAAAATAACACATATAACATAAGATATTTGGTTACTAAGAAACCCTCCAATGAGAAGGTAAAACTAGGGTGGGGATGAAACCAACAAATCTTTAATACTACAATTGTTAACTGTGTCTAATGAAGTTTACAATTGTTTCATCATTAACAATGAGCTACCCTATGAAAGATCTTCCCTCTTAAAGGCTTACAAATACTATCAAATCTCACCCTGTTAAAGAATTTGAACACCCTTCTAAAAGTGTGTCTAGTTAAAGGACTTCAACTTAAAATAAAGTAAGCACCGTATTAAAGGATTTACAAAAGCATGCTAGGACTACAGATTTTTACTAATTCACATATTATAATATTTCAACCTTGATCCTTCAGTTAGCACCTCTCTGCTAAATATTAGATCACCTCTTTCCTGATGTATACTTGATCCTTCCAATTAAATGTATCACTTATGTCCTCTCTCTAGTTTTCTTTGTTCTCTCTAACTGATTCTACAATTCATATCTTTCTCACAACTCCTTAGTCACCATGAATTCTCTGATTGCACATGCAAACCTCTCCCTTCAAAAATAAAATCTTTAGGTTTTCCCTTTTTATGAAGACTTAGGTGACCTAAGCTTAGGTAGGAATCAACAATTGCAATTCATCCATTTTTTGATTAATTTATCCCCTTGTTTAATTGGTTGGATGTACTACATAGGGATTCTTAGTGTAGATTTATTCTTATCTTCTAGAATTGTAAAACAATCCTTAACTTGGACCAAAAATGATTTACATAGGAGTTTGTGCCATTACAAATAACTATGTCCAAAACTATTTACTCGACACTTGAAGCCTTTGATGCTTGGCATCCACTATATCTTCAATGTTGTAACACAACCTTTGAATGACTCAACATTCACTATTTACTCAACATCTAAATCACTCAACATGTATTAGCTTGCTTGTCACTGGAGTGACTTGGTACTAAATATCTACTCGACACATACTAGTGCTTGACACATACTATATATTTTACTTGACATGCATTATCTGACATCTTATGCTCAACATACACTACTTATTCGGCATGCACTTAATACTATTAAGTAATGACTTAAGCGTATTGCAACTCATATGTCAAAAGCAAAATGATATCAATAATCTCTCCCTTTGACATGAGTGGGAAAAACACTTTATCATGCATATATAACCTTAACTTAGGAGCATAACTCAGATAATCTATATTCTTTACTTGGCTCACATACAAAATTTCAAAATGTCAAAACTTTTCAAAAATTAATGACTTATTAGTCAAACCTCAAACTTCATAACTCCCCTTGAGTTGATTGTTTTTTGTTGTATCTAAATCTGATATACTCCTATTGAGTAAATTTTACTTGAGTTGTTAGCTTACTCTATTTCTACAATTACTTCCCCTTTGTGTATTCTCCTCTTTTCTCTACTTTTCTTTAATATTCCCCTTTCTTAACACTTATGTCCTATGTGGTACACTAATAGTGTGTTTATCCAAAGAAAAATTGTGGACCTCCATTATAATCTTGATTGTTGCATCCCAATTTTTGCATGCTACCTCGAGAGATTGAAATTGAAGATCTAGCTCAACATCAATGTCTATTAAGACCTCATGAGTAGAAAGATGAGAATATTTCTTCATCAATGTTTTAGTGAAGGCTGGTTCCTTCTACAAAACCTCTATGTGTGGGGTCATAATGGATTGAATACTTATCAAGGTAGCCCAAATGTTTGCATCTTGTGCATGTAATGCAGTTAGTTGACCTTCAATAGATAACAACCTTTGAAAATGAGCTTGTCTCTTACTAGGAGACAACTTAAGAATGCTACTTATTGTGTGTACGTCTCCTTGTAGCTAGTCAATGCCACTCTAAGCTTCTTGTGTAAATAAATTCACATCACAAATTTTTTTGTAGAGAGAAAATATATTCTCTAACACCTTCTTTACACTCTCTATCTTGGTTTCTAAGTCAATTTGTAATAGTACAATGACACTAGAAATCATTTCATTGACCTTATTTTGAAACTTTTCTTAGACCATTCTAGAAGTTTAGTATTTGTATCCAAGTCTATATCACTAATCTTATCAACTATATATACCAATTTCTCAATAATAAGTTTTTCCTCAATAGGTGTTGGGAGGCTAAATGCAACAAGAAATGTTTCTTTGATGTCATGAATAACTTTCCTTTTCTTATGCTCCCTTCTGAGTAACTCTTGGTGCTTCTTTATTACTAGAGGTTCCTGCCATATATTCATTTCTTCTATGGTGATTGTTGCAAGATAAATCATTAAAATTTCAATCACTTCATCTAATTTTACATCTCCATAAGATGTGCCTTCTCAAACCTTATATGTGTTAGGACTAGGCCTTGATGATTTCAATGGTGTAGCATCTACACTCAGCCTATGAAGAGGTTAACTAGGAATAGGGGATGTAGAGATTGGTAGGATAACCAATGTCTAAATTGCTATTTGTTCTTCTAGTTTTAGAGTTAAAACTGACTCTTCATTCCTATCCTTCTTCTCCTCAATGTTTTCTTCTTCACCTTGTATTTGTGAGATAGGTGTAGAACTAACTTCCTAACCTATATGTACTTGTGTTCTATCCTTATCAACTGTCAAAACTAGTTGAATTGAGGCATTCAACACTAATGTGTTGACACCTAATGTCACTATATCCTTCACTTGATATACCAAAATGAGCATTAAAAAATGTGTGTCAGACTCCATCTTTACATTTTGTCTTTGTAGATGTAGGGGGTATAATAAATGTGTTAGTTTTCTTTTCCCTTACTGATACTTTGTCAATCTCAGTTATGCCTATTAATATAGGATTAGTGCATAATTTTGTTGCTAAAGTAGAATCCTATAATATGCTTTTAAAATCACCCTCTATCAAAGGAGTGGTGTTATGTAGTGTGTTATCCAAAACATCCTTTATCTTTATTATATCATGTTGACATGCTTGGTCCACTTGAGGGGGACTAGCACATAACATATGTACCTTAGGTACATTTTGATCTTTTTGGTTCTCTTCTTTAGTTATAGCCTCTTCATTTTCTTTTTTCTTTGTGCCTCCCTCATGTCCATCCTTGACAGATACATCTGTAGTAGCCTCTAATACCTCTTGATCACATTTTTCTTCACTAATATCCTCAAGTTCTCTTTTAGTTAACTTTATTATTGTCAACCCAAAGATGCCTTTCCATATCTGGGTGCTCTATTTTTCAACCTGCTTAGTATTATTCTCCAAAATATTAAAGGCTCTATATTTGGGAGGAAATCTCCCCTTGTATTTGTTAGTGGCCTTAGTCATTAATGAATTGTCCAAATTTGACATTACTATGGCTAGAGTAATCTCCCATATATTGCTTTCAGTTGTTAAATTGTATTGCCACCTCTGCTCAACTCTATCATATAGATTTTTGGGTAATGAATTGAAAATCTTAATAGGAGTGTTCTTAAATGTGGTCATCATCTTATATACAAAATCTTCCATTTATTCATATATATAACTTTCCAAGTTTATCAAAATCAACATGTGTGAACCCTGAAAATTATGCATTATTCTTAATATTGTCACACAAGTTGTCTAAATCAAAAGAGAGACTATGGCTTACCACTTAGAATTGGTTGTTGTCCCTTGATTCTGTCCTTTCCTCATATGACTCAGCTAGAGCTACATATTTTATCCTCTATTTCTTCTCAAGCTTTGTTGGGACTAAAAATTGCATGGTCCATTTTCAGTCACATTTTGAAATTTTTGAGAAAATCATTACCTAAAGTGCCTTTTATGCATATGTGGTCAATTGTCAGTTTGAGGCCTAGATGGTTTTTGTGTGGCTTAACACCTTTCATTTGACATATTCATGTGATCCGCAATGTTATTTTTCCATCGCGAATCACTCGATGGAGTCTCATTTTGAGCTAGTGTCAAAATTTGCAATTCTGCATGTCAAATAGCAACAGGAGGCCCAGTTTGTCTTTGAATATCTTTTACCCAAGAATGTGTCATAACTGGCCACTTTGGCGATGTTTAGTATGCATATCAAAGAACCTATGTTCCAAGTTTCAAGTCATTTCAAATCTGTTTGACTAGGTTTTGAATCCCTCAAAGTTGGTCATTTAATGTTTTCATGCTGATGCATTTTGTACATAATTCTGGGATGCCCTGTTTGATGAGTTATAACTTTTGATCAGTCTACCCAAATGAGAAAATTCTTTTTGCATTGTATTTTAGACATCAGGAACTTGTTATGTTTCAGGTTTCAGCTTATGATGAATGCATTTGATCAGTTTTCATATGTGATTCCAAATGCAATTTCTATCTTTTTACTGGTGTCATAAACTATAGATTGTGAGGACCCCTGTTCATGATGTTATAATTTGATATCTGTGATAGGTGAAGTCAAATAGATTGTACCCCTGTGTTGTCCTTTAAAAATACTTCAAGTGTGTTAGTTTTTAAATCATGACGAATCCATATGCACACTTTTCCAAGTAAATTCTATTTTAAAAAATTGCTTTTCAGACATTGTTTCTAGACAGTAATTCTGAGTAGCCTACTTTGACTGATTTCCTTTTTTACCCTATTATTCATTATGAGCCCAAATCCTAGATTTATACTCACCTCGTAACAAAGAACTAGTGCCCCAGTTTACATCTTCCCAAGTGTCAGTTTACTCAATTTTTGAAGCCAATTCTGAACCCAATTTAGTGTTTTTTGACATGTTTTCTTGCAGGAAGTTCTGAAAGGTCAAATTTGATAGTGAATATCTTTTGACCCTAAATTCATCATGAGACAAGATTCAACATGGTGCAAGTATGCGGAGCAAAAATTTGATGTGCCAGATTTCAAATTCGGGTTATCAGTTTAGGTTAGTTTTTAAAGCCAGTCAATGGACCTCCTAGCATTAAATTGGCAATTCGCAGATCAGTGGTAAAATGGTTTTCAGTTGATTAATTAGTGATCGAACTTGTTTCTAATCAGTGCCAACTGGGTTCAATGAGTTAGTTTTGCAATTCAGGTGTCCAAAAATGAAAAAAAAAAATAGCCGGACCCACTTTGGGGTCTGACTAATTAGTTCAGACTGATTAGATGCCTTGAGATTTTAAAGGCACTCTAAGTTTTAAATTGAAAAGGGTCTGTGAAAGAAATATGGGGATATGAAATCCCATACTTTGAGATATGGAACTTGATGGTGGACGATCCATAAATACAATCTATTCAAGAAATAGAAAGTGATCTATAAAATCTGATGCTTATCTATAAAATGTGACACTAAGTATAGAGGAAAACTTGTTCAAATTAAAGATTAATCCAATTAGTAATCCAACTATTTGAATATCCTATAAATGATATAGACTTATGTGTTAAAGACTTGGAATAGATTGTAAATACTATGATGCATTTTTTAGAAAGCTGCCCATGCCTTGTGGAAGAGGGGAACATAAGTCATTTCAACCAAACCATGCCAAAAAATAGAGGGAGCTCACACTTTGAAATAAGGAGCAGATTAATAGATTAATATGTAGGGCATCCATGTTTTTAAAAGTAACAGAGCTCCGCGTTCTGTAGGGAAGCTCAAGATAATGCGTGGAAGGCAGGGGGACATTTTCAACATAAGGGAGGCATCAATTGATCTTCAATGTGTAGGAGGTAGCAACATTAAAATAGGGCAGACCACAACTTTGGCAAGGGACACCAAAAGATGAAGATAACCCACATTTTGGAGCTTTGTGTGCGGTAGGAGGCAGGTATATAAAAAAGAGTATTCGCAGGTATAGAGGGAGGCACTAATGAATCCTGTAGAAGGCCTCACATTTTTCACAAAGAGGAGCATATAGTGGCAAGGGATCCATAGTACAAGGTCTCCACAACATCAAAGGGAGATCCATGTAATGGGCAAAGAGCATGAGAAGCCCACGAAAGTAGGAACCACCATAGTGGAAGCCACAGTGGGTAGCATTGTGATCCACAATTTTGTAGAGTAAAACATTTCAGCAAGGGGCTCTGATGCAAAGGGCAAGCACAACACATTCATATTGCATGAATAAAAATCAAATCGCAGTCAAGATGCACCCACATTTTGACATAAGAGAGACATTTTCAAGCATCACGAAAAGCATTAAAAAAAACTCCACGCACAGGGAAAGCTGCCCCAAGCCAAAGAGACCAGAAGTAGCATTGAAAAGATATGAGAATGAGGATTTTCCATAGGAGAGGAAGCTGCCAGAGGAAGGCAAATGAAGAATCCGCAGGGCATGTTTAAAAAATAAAACAAGAATTGTGTTACCTATCACGCCCAAAAATCTACACATCGCTTCAAATTCCTCATTCTATAAATTGACTATAAAATGTGCAAGGGAAGCTAGCGCATGTATCAATAGAGCTTAAAACCCAAGCACCATAGCCGCAATCAAGAAATTAAAATGGCAAGTGAAACAGAGCAGAGCTGCAGGAAGAACTATAAAAGGGTATTATCCAACATTATTCATGTCGAGGCCCTTTTAGTTCTATCAAGGTAATGACCTGAATATAGGTAAAAGACTATAAAAATGCAGTTAAAATCAAATTCTAATCAGATTCACTTAGTAAAAACTCAAATTCACTAGCATTTTCATGAAGCTTCTAGGTATTTTTGGTGACTCATAGAGTTTTCATGATTGAGCAGAGGATATTTTCAAATCAGTTAGAGTGTGATGATGAAAACAAATCTGATTAGATGGGTAGAGAGAGGAAAGAGGTTTTGCAATTGAACAAGATGGAATTCGAAATGGACAGATGCCAATTGCAGATTCAATCTGGGAATTCTTTCTTGTCTATATCTTTCTATCTTTCATCCATTGTAAGGATTCCAGTCTTGGTTATTGAAAAACCAATAGGTTAGTAGTTTTCTCTAGTTAATACCAGTAGGGTTCTAGTGTTTTACTGTGATACCACATTCTTTAGCAAATTTCTCTTATTTGAACAACATTAGGAAGAATAATACAGATAGTTCAAATCTTTTAGGTGTTTTTCATGCATATGGTTGTATTGTTTCAAGGAAATTAATACAAGGAACAAGAGATTGAGTTTCATCTTGAATCTTGTCTCCTTTATCAGTAAGTTTCAATGTTTTATGGTCTTTGAAGAAAGAGCCTAGATCGTAGTTGCAGTCCCTTAAGGTTGTATGTTATTTCATTGTTGCTTGTAACTCAAGTAGTTATGTAAATGCTTCAGGGAAATAACAGGGTTCCAAGTTTGCTGATTGGGATATCATGTAAGAATGAGGTTTAGATTAAGCATTGATGTCTATTTACAAGTTGAATAGATAGATCGTATATCTGAATATATGTATAAGTATCAGATATCCATATGTATGCATTTGATTCATGGATTTGCCCAATGGTTAAGGCACTGATTAGCTACAAGATCATAAAGTCTTACTGCTGCATATCTGAGGGTTATAATCAAATGTTCTTTCCATTTTATGTTGAAGGACCTAAATGTAATACCCTCACTCAGCTTGTGAATTTCCTAGATTTGCATCTAGCTACTATGAATCTGTGTCATTTCATGAGTCATTAGGAGATATAAGGGTTTTTATCTACTTTAATAGATTCAGGGATATGTTTTTTCACTAGTACGGTATCATTTGAATCTGAGGTCTGCCCTCCTAGGTTTAACAGAGCCTAAAGTAGAAGAAGGGTCATGCCTTATAGTTGGCCTATTGTTAGAAATGGTATGTTGAAAATGGGAGTTAGCTGCCCCTAGATATGTCACTTTCTCAGTGGGATAATTGAAAACCCTCCAGCATTTTCAAACACCAACATGCTCATCCTCCAATTTAGCTACAATAGCTCTTTTTCCTTTAGGCTTCTCAACTTCTTGTGTCTTCTTTATAGTTTCCCTTGTTCTATCCATAGTAATAGGTACTAGAGGATTTTCTTGTGTTCGCTTCACAACTTTCTTTGGTTTACTCATTACTGGCTCCTTAGCTTTCCTCTTCTTATTTTTTTCTAGTTTAGGTGCTTCCTTGGCTTCTTCTTCCTTAGCACCATCATCATTTCCTACTTCTTCTTGGTCCTCTCATTGACCTTGTGTAAGTACAAGTGAGGCTTGGGTTGGTTGATCATCTTCATCATCCTCATCCTCATCCTCATCCTCATCCTCTTCTTCTTCTTCTTCTTCTTCTTCTTCTTCTTGTCCCCCTTCACCAAATCATTCCTTTAGCTTCTTCAAAATTTGGTTTATCTTTATTACTATAGAAGTTTTCTTCAAGTCTATTGTTATTCTTGACTTCGCTCCATCATAATTGCCAAATGGGGTTGCACTCTTCAGTGCTTCTTCTGCTAGTAGTGTTTTGATGGATATTGATGCCTCACCCACATTGATTTCATAGGGTGATGACCTAAGCCATCCAAAACATGCAACAACTACTTGTACATATGTATGATCACCATCAACTAGAAAATAAACATCATTATAATATTTATCCACTAGTGACACTGGTATCATCAGTCTCTATTTTATAGAATTCTTAAAGTCCTCAAAATAACTTGTCATTATTGACTCAACATTGTCTCCAATTTTCTCTATGAACTCTCCAATTTGAACTGCAACAGACCTATTGGTCTTACAAGAAAGTTTTCCAAAAGAAGGAAATGTGTTCTACACATAAAAGAATATGCAAACTTTTACTGAACCAAATTTTCACTGTTCACTCTTTATTTTTCTTATGGTCCCCAAGTTTTCTAATAACTACTGAAGTTGTAACTCAACAAGGTCATAAGAGTGGTCCTTCTTCACTATCTTTTAACCTAAATCCACAACCATACAAGACACATTGTTCAATTTTCTAGATTGAAAGAACTTGTGAAAAATTATGCTCATTGTAAATTCAATTTGGGGATCTGAAATTGTATCTATGGTCATTCATCTTTTATTCTATACAACCCCTGTATTCTTCTCAATTACCTCCTTAGCATCACTTCACATTTTCTTAGGTCTATCTAGGGTAGGATACCCTATTATTCATTCAATGATATTCTTTGTGATCTTGGTAGGGCCATTTTCCAACCATATAGAATGATCATGTATCCTACTAAGTACTATCTTAATCCATTTCGTTTTGAGTATATTTGGAAAATCTAGGGAATAGGTTAACCCTTTTCTATCTACAATTTTGTTTTCCTCCATCAATAATCCATCTACACATATTTTTCCATAAAAATCTCTAATTTTCATGTCTCCAATACTACCAACCTTACAAGTGTAGTAGCATCTAATATCTTATATCATCAAAAACCATGGTGGTATCATTGATAATGCACCAGTAGGATCTCCATTGTATGTTATCTTAGGAATAGCTTAGAAGGGTGGTTTTCTAATATTATTACCTATTAATTGAACATTCAAAACCTCTCTTCATTCCTTCCTAATATCAATAGAAGAGCTAGAAACCATTTTAAATAACTAGGGTCTGTGATAATTCAAATAGAATAGCTCAACACACAATAAATACCTTATGGATCTAATGATTGGTGATGAATAGTAGTTTAATCTAGTTTAGAAATACTTGAATCTTTCTTCTCAGTTCTCCTTATGCTCTATGTGCTGACTTTGATCTAAAATGAATGCAAATGAGTTGAAAATTGGCTATATAACCCTTGAAACTTGGCAATAAATACTCAACACTTACAGAACTGTAAGCATAGCTACCATAGCACTTTAAAATTATTCAACTTACCCATAAATTATACTATTCTTGGAAACCATAGCGAGCTTGGCCAATACTATCACCCTTAATAGCTCAACAACAATTGAAATTTGATTTTCACTCAGTAACAACTGTTAAACTTTTCATGCTTGGTAGCAACATGAAAGTTAACAAAACTTATAGATTTCTTCTAATTTATAACCAATACATTTCATCTTAATTAATCCATAGATAATCTTTTTAGAACTTAGATTCTTGAAATAGATGTAAAATATATCATGGAAATATCAGTCCCACATACCTTTTGATTGCCTAGTTGTGGGTGATGTGATCACATTATCCATTAGATAAATTTACCTCATCTAAACTTTATTTTCTAAAATCTTCCTTTTTCTTCCATCTCTTATTCATCTACACTTTGACTTTAACAACATCAACCGTCTCTATTCCTTTATTGAATTTACCACATGGTATTTTTGACCTTGTTAGATAGTTCCTATTGATGTGACTAGACTTCCAACAGCTAAAGCATGTAGTTTGACTCAAACATCTACTGTAATCACTTCTAAAATGTGCTCTAATCCAATTATTAACTATATGGCCATACCCTTAACAACAGTGACAACTATACCTTGTATTGTAATCCCAATTGTGAGATTTTCCATTGTTTTGTACCTTTGTCTACTTGTTAGTTGTCCACTTGTCATTAGATCTACATTCATATGCTTTATGTCCATACTTCTGACAATTGTGGAAATATATTTCAAATCTTTATGTGCATGAAGTCTTGGTCCTAAATTCATGTACTTGATGTCCTTGCTTGTTGAACTTATGATAGTTACCCATGAATTTCATCTTAGGGTTCTAATTTGCATTGTTTCTCTTGCAAATATTTATTGCATGACCTAACTTTTCATAGTTACAACAAGTGGGTTTGTAATTTTTACCTTTGTTGCTTCTTTTTCCACCACTTTTAGATGATTATCATTCCTTAGTACTATTGTATCCCAATCTATTAGTATCATTGTTAGATTTAGGAGATCTCATCAATTTCTCAAAGTATTTGATGGCTTCATTGGGTTTGTTGAATCGAAAAATTTATTTTCTCTTCTTAGTTCATTCTTCAGTTGTTCATTCTATAATTTAATAGTTGTGACCTCAATTTCCTTACCATTCAATTCATCGTTGGGAATCATCACTTGATTCATTATTTCTAGTTGCAAGTTAGCAATCCTTTGTACATCTGGATGTGTTCTCTTCTAGTTAGTTGTTTAGTGTCATTGTGTCATTTTCAATCATGACTTTGTCTTCCTTAGATTTATTTTTTTCTTGGTCACCTTTTATAGAAATATTGATTGGATTTCTTGTTCTATCTTAAGATTTCTAACCTCTTCAGTTAAGGCACCATTCCTTTCAATGAGATCTAGAACTACTACATCAAACTCACTTGAGTTTCCATCTACAAAAAATTACTAGTGTCTTCCTCTTGGTAATGTGTGTCATTTTCCTCAATAGTTATCTCTTTCCTTCTCTTTAATGAGTGCTTCAACTCATCTCTTGCTTTATTGATTGGTGTAGGGCAAGCTGGATTTCAATCTTATGGTTCTCAATAGTCTTTCCTAATTTGTAGACTACCATCTTCAAGATCTTTCCTAAAAGATATAAAGATTTCCTTTCCAGAGAACAAGGCTCTAATACTAATTGTTGGAAAATAAAAATAGGGAAAGTAAAGTCTTGGGAGGTGGGAGTTGAATTAGTAATTCAAAACTTTAACCATTAAAATGTTCACCACACATCCATCTCACAATTTGCATGTAAACTAAAATACCAAACCAAACACATTCATCCATAGCATGAAAACAAACAACACATATGATACAAGATATTTGGTTACCCATAAACCCTCTGATGAAAAGGTAAAACTAGGGTGGGGATGACATTCATAAAGTGTATCCAATGAAGGTTACAATTTTTTGATCATAAACTGTGATCTATACTATGAAAGGTCTACCCTATTAAAGACTTACAAAGACTATTAAATCTTACCTTGTTAAAGGATTTCAACACCCTACTAAAAGTGTGCCTAGTTAAAGGACTTCAAGTTAAAATAAATTAAGAACCCTATTAAAGGATTTACAAAAGCCTTCTAGGAATACTCAGTTAATATTTTTGACTAATTCACCTGTTAGAATGTTTTAGAATTGATCCTTCAGTTAGCACCTCCTTGCTATATATCCGATCACTTCTTTCTTATGTATACATGATCCTCTTGATTAGATGAATCACTTATTTCCCCTCTCTTTTTCCTTCTATTCTCTCTAACCAATTATTCAATTCATATCTTTCTCACAACTCCTTAGTCACCATGAATGCTTTGACTACATGTTGGAAGCATGAATGTTGATAATATTCTTATGGGGGAGTATTATAGATATGTTACTATGATGATATGTTAACTTCATGACTGACTTTGTCATTGATGTCAACATAGCAATTTTTTTTGGTATTTGATAGAAGAACAATGGAAAGATCAAGTTGGTACAGATGGCTAGTTGAGCAGTCTCACTATCTGAGGTTATGGGAGACACTTTTGAGTATCTAGTATATGAAGTTAATTTTAGATGAAGAAATGATAAGTTTGGACAAAGTTATGTAAGTTTTGGTGATGTCTATTCTTAGATAGAGTTTATAGAGGCATGTTCTAGTAAACTTGGTATATCTCTTAGTAGAATTATTATTCAGAGATTGAGGTTGAGGATATCAAGAAGACATGTTGGTGATAATGTGGCTAAGTGTTCTCATCATAATATTATGTGCACAAAAATATATTTAATTTGTAAGGTAGAAGATTAATGTTATCACTAAGTTTAACATGTTCTTAATGTGGTCTTATAATGATTAATTGAGAAGGTCTAACAAATAATTTAGGGAATTTTTTTATGGACTTAGTATAAAGGAAGGACATTTTTCCTTTATCATAAAAGGCATGTAGATGATATTTGTAAGTAGCAAAAGAATAGAATGCGAAGTTGAACAAAGTAGAGAAGAAGTGAAGGAAACTTCATTGCTAAGGTTTTGCTAAGTGATCCGAAGTTTGATATTTGGATTTGAGGTTCGTGATCTAGTCTACAAGGTTTGATAGTGTTTGGTTTAATTGAAAAAACAAAGAAAAGAAGAACATAATAGTAAATTGCATGTTTGGGTAGTGGGATCATCTTGCATACATTGTACTATAACTCACTATAGGTTTTGCATTGTTGGAAATATAAGATAGGCTTAGTTTCTAAGAGGAAAGGGGTGAATTAGTAACTTATAAAACTTAAGCTTAATTGAATAATTAGTCCTTTATATGTATTCTAATCTAATTTCATACATGAAAAACTAAAAGCATTAAAAAATTCATAACACTTTGAGACACAATATGGTGACCCAGAAACCTTCCAAATAGAAAGTAAAATTGGGATGGGGATGATGTGCACAAGCTTTTTTACTATAGAATAAAGTTTTCTTTTTAAGGCTTACAATGATCACGTCTGATGATCTATCTTGTTAGGAGCAATAAGGACTCCTAGGTCCAGCTTACAAAAGGATTTACAAACATAGAGTGAAGTATGCACTTGGTAAAGAGATTTACAAAAGACTATTAAGTCTACTTTGTGAAGGATTTAACCAATCCACCTATTAGGATGAATTAGTGGATGATTTATCTATCACCTTGTTGTGATAGATAAATCTTTGTTTCTCCTTACACTAGTATAGCCTTCTTACTTTACACTTTATGATCTCAGTGTCCTCTTAATATTCCTTTTACATCTTACATGGATGTGATAAAATACATTACATATATACCAATACAATTTACAATTCATCAAAGTTAGCTACAATACAAGTTTCACCAAAATATGCAAAGTCAACCCAACCACTGGTACTCAGGTTGTAAAGACAAACTTGGTGAGGTTTTGGCACTCAACAACCATTTTCAATGCTTTCCATCATCATGCACTTGGTAGATGTAGAAGCTCAACTCATACTAATCACTTCCAAGTAATCTGAACTTAATTTGCACTAGTGACTTAGTGAATACTATGAAACTCAACATATAAACCAAATTAGTTGTTTCAAACTACATAGCTTATTCGACACTATCACTACGAGCTCAATATAAACTAAATCACTTGGTTGGCACTGCATAGCTTGGTTAACACTAGATTTACATTGTTGAAGCTATGAAATTGGTAAGCACTAGAGAACTTGATTTACACTAAGAAGCTTAGTAAACACTATGAAGCTAGGCTTATACTGATAATCACCAACCTAGTAGATGCTACTTGGTGTGAACTAAATATTGTTCCTAGAACTTTGTACCAACTATAGAACTCGGTAGAGCCTAAATTACTTGGTTAAAGCTATTAACTATATTATAAGCTTGATAGCTAATAATCATCTGAATAAGTGTGTATCACTAATAAAAAACTTGATTGAAAAGTCAACAATCTCCCCCTTTTGTATTAGTGACAAAAAAACTTATTAATCAAAACCAAATTCTCAAAAAGTTCCAAACAATCTTTACTCTCCATCCCATGTCTTCAACTCGGTAACATACTCTATTTTTGAGATTTTCTAAAATTACTTTTGTAAGAGATGTTTTATCTGAATATATGTACATGTATATGTATAATATCATGATGATGTATGTGCAGGATCTTGGTGTGCCAAAAAGTGGCAATTTAAAAATATGTAGTTCTGAAATGCCTCAAAGAATTTCAAAATATATTCCAACTTTTTCTCACCCATCCTAATACTAAATAAAAAAATTAATACTTTCATAAGACCTACTATATCTTTCGATACCACCCCTATATGGTCAACTTTAAAAACATCCCAAAAATGTGGTTTTGGCCTATTCTTGTGCATTTGTTACTTCAAACATGTTGCAAACAACTTTTCTTTCACCAAAATTTGATGAAATGAAAAGGGTTTCTCAAGAATGTTCTTATTTCTCCATAAATGTAAGGTTTGTCAAATTACGAGCTCGATAACTAATTGTTACTTACTTTCTAATGGAGTTATGTATAAAGCACTAACTAATACACTACTTCAAAATCAACTATAACTTTCAAATGGTACAACATTTTTGAAATCCAAAAGATGCATCACATTCTATGTTTCTTTTACTATAATGAAAAACAAAGAAAAAATATTTTTTTTAGATTTTTGAATTAGTTAAGGTGGTCAAACATGACAAATTTTTTTATTCCAAAAATACTAGAGTAGAAAATTAATAATTATTTATGTATTTAGAATAAAAATACACAAAAATATGTTCCACATCTAGGCATGAGTCTACTTATTATATCTAGAATATTATTAAAAAATAATATCATTTGATTTTGGTTAATGTGGTTAAACATACGTCTGCTTCTTATTTTTGTCTAAATTTTTTGGTACACTTGCATTAAAATTCAAAATTTTGATGAATCAATTTTTATTTTTTTTAGATAAGGCCTAGTAGTTTAGAAACTAAATTCAATTTTCTAGATATTCTTTTTTCTCAACTTTTTGATATAAATTTGATAACAAGTAGAAAATTACACATCAAGTTTGCATAACCCTAATTTGCTGATTTTTTAATCCCACTTAAGAGCACAGTTTGGTTGACCATGATCCTGCACATACCCAATGCTCCCCTTTACATATATATACAATATACTTTATACATTATATACATTTCCTCTTCTTCTCCTCTTTTATTGTATCATACCATATTCTCTCCTTTTGATATATATTCTCCCCCTTTTATATATCACATCATATATTACATCTTCTCCCCCTTTTAAACATAAATGCCAAAGGTGTATGCTATTCAATAATTCCAAAATGTGACAAGAAGTTAGAATGTACCTTTAATATTAGTGACATTGTCTTTTTCCAATTTTCTTGCAACACCTTGCTTGCATGCAATGAAATTTGAAGTTCAACTAATAATTCCATCATGTGATCAACTATGGAGAAGTTGTTATCATGGATGGGAGTTTTGGCATGTGCAATATGTTTCTACGATGCATCCATGTTTGGAAGAATCATTCCTTGTATCTCTACAAGTGTAGCCCTTATCCTAGCTTTGTCCCTTAGTAATTATGCTTACATATTAGTCTGAAATCTTATCTTTGTATAGTGAGCAGAACTATAGCTTGGGTCAACTGATAGCTAGTGTGCACTTGCCTTCAAATCTTCATCTCTCTTGGAGATTTTATTTTTGATTTCTTGCATGAACATAGATTTATCACATAATTTATCAAATAAAGAAGTGACATGACTAGCAAAAATTTCCAATTAGCCTAAATAGTGCACAAGTCTGCTTGATATATTGCAATCTTTTGTGCAACTAGCTCCAATACTTTTTTTTCAAATTTCTTCTCCGTCTTTGCAAGAATTTATCTTTTCCATTAAAATCTTAATTAAATTTCTAGACCACTTCTACTAATTGAGCCAAAATAGGTTGAGAAGTATCAACCTCAGTGCTAAGTGCATCTACAAGAATATTCATTGCATCTTGAATGCTGATATGGATCTTTCCTTCTAGCTAACTAGAACAATTGTAGGATGTTTACTTCAGAATATTAGTTCTAGTTCTCCTTGTGGGAGATCAACTAGAAATGCTTGAGTCACCCAATTCTTGAGTGACATTTGCTTCATTGCTCAGACTTGTATTTGTAGAAGATTTCAGAATCTATTTTTGTCACATCTATTTTATGATGTAATCAGCCTTGGTTTTCTTTTCATCTTCAATTTTTTTAGCGTTCATACAATTCTTGACAAGATGTTCAAATTATTTACAAATAAAAAATCTTTTAGTGGCGTCTTTCTTCCTCATGTGGTATTTTACACAATTCATTCCAATATGTCCAAAATTCCTACAATAGTGACATGTGCACCAAGTGTTGTAGCCCCAACCAAATGTAGCTTTAATAAATTTGTTCTATTGGATTCAATATCTTAGTTTTGTATTCAAAATATTTGTACCCATGCTTCTTACATTTGTGACATTTGCCTTTGAATTTAGGTTTCTCTTTACATTCATTAGCTTTATGACCATGTTGATTACAATTGTAGCATTTTCAATTGAATTCAACTTTACCATTACTCCAACATTTATTTGATGTACGACATAACATACCACAGTGATTACAAGTAGGTCTTTAATTCTTTTGAGCTCCTTTTTTGGTTGATTCACTTTCTTCTATATATCCAATTCCTCCTTTTCCTTTCTATCTATATTGGCTTTGTTCATTCAATTGGTGCATGTCGGCTTGAGATTTCATCATCTTCTCATTGGTTTTCTTTATAGTGTTTAGATCATTTTGTAGTCTTTCATTCTCTAATCTTGAATTCATGATTTCTTCATTTGCATTAGTAAGTTGATTAATGAAGTCTACCTATTGAAGGTATAGATTTTGAATTTCATTGTTCTTTCCTTCTAATTCTTCTTTTATCTTGTTTTTCTCTTCCATGACTTCACACATTCTTACTAACTAGATTTCTTGTTCTCTTTTCAGCTTTCTTACTTCTTCTTGAAGTGTACAATTCTTTTCTAATAGTTTTTTGATTACTTTATTAACTTGATCTCAATTATTTTCTAAATAGATATCTTCAATTCTTTCTTTAGTGTAGAGTTTGTCATTCACCTGTACTACAAGATCTTTTCTTCTTTTTAGGGATTGAGAGAGTTTCTCCTTTTCTTTCTTAAGTTGTCCAATAGCCAATTCCAAATATAGCTTTTCATTATCAATAGCTTTATCAAGTCTGAATACTTCCATTACTTATCTTTTCTCAAGGTATTAAACTTCTTTGAGAACCACAAGCTTTGATACCAATCATTGGAAATATAAGATAGGCTAAGTTACTAAGAGGGGAGGGGTGAATCAATAACTTATAAAACTTAATATTAATTTTCTAATTAATCCTATATATGTATTCTGATCTAATTGTATACATGAAAAAATCAAAGCATTACAACATTCATAACACTTTGAAACACAATATGGTGACCCAAAAACCTTCCAAATAGAAAGTAAAACTAGAGTGGGGATGATACCCATCAGCTTTAGTACTATAGTATAAAGTTGGCCTATTAAAGCTTACAATAATCACTTCTAATTATCTACCCTATTAGGTGCAATAAGGACTGCCAGGTCCACCTTGCAAAAGGATTTACAAACATACAGTGAAGTATGCACTCACTAAAGAGATTTACAAAAGACTATTAAGTCTACCTTGTGAAAGGATTTAACTATTCCACTTGTTAGGATGAATCAGTGGCTGATCTATGATTTGCAACCTATGTTTTCTAAATGAGATTCCTTTGAGTGAAATAATCACCTTACTATGATAAATAAATCTTTCTTGCTCCTTATACTATTGTAGCCTTTTTACTTCACACTTTTTTCTTTTAGTGTCTTTTTAATATTCCTTTTACATCTTACTTGGATGTGATAAAATATATTACATATATACCAATCCAATTTACAATTCATTAAAGGTTACTACAATATAAGTTTAACCAAAATGCACAAAGTTGGTCCAACTGCTAGTACTCCAGTTTTGAAGAAAAACTCAGTGAGGTTCTAACACTCGTTAACCACTATCAATACTCAGCATCATCATGCACTTGGTAGACATAGAATATTAGCTTATACTAATCACTTCCAAGTATTCTAAACTAAGTCTACATTGGTGACTTAGTGAATACTACAAAACTTGGCATATAAACTAAATCACTTGATTTACACTACATAGCCCGGTCAACACTATCATTATGAGCTTGGTATAATCTGAATCACTTGGTTAACACTACATAGCTCAATCAACATTAGATTCACATTTCTGAAGCTGCAAACACAAAAAAAACTAGAGAGCTTAGTTTGTGCTAACAAGCTTAGTAGGTTGTATGAAGCTCAGTTTATATTGATAATCACCAACCTGGTTGATGCTTCTTGGTGCAAATTGAATATTATTCCTAGAACATGATAAAAACTATAGAACTTCATAGAGCCTTAATTACTTGGTTAGCACTATTAACTATACTATAAGCACAGTAGCTACTAATCATCTAAACAAGTGTGTGTCTCTAATAAATAAACTTGACTGATATGTCAATAGGCACAACTCCTAGTAGGGTTGGAATCTCCTAATAGGGATTCAAAGTCTCCTAACAGGGACTCATATGTACTGAATGTTGTAATTGGCTCCTAACAGAGTCCATCCTCTAACAAGGAATATTTATATTAGTATATCATCTCATAGGCATCATTCCCACCAAGGTTTTCCCTCTGATCAAGGGTTTCCCTAGTTAACATATTTGGTGTAATTGTCTATGTGCATCTTATTATGGTTGTTGTTTACTTTTTTTGAATGGTTAAGTTTTTTTAAAGAAGCTAAATTTTTAATTATTAGACAATTGATTGCGCCCCCACCCCACCCCCCCACCCAAGTTATCATGGTGGAATATTATTTCTAATAATTGGTATTAGAGCATTAGGTCCTTGAAGATAAATTTTAACAACTTTGGGAGATCCATGGTGAGCATGTTCAAGAAGGGTAGTTTGAAGTTTGATGGAACAAATTATGATTGCTGGAAAAAAAAGATGAAGACACATCTGTTGTGTATGGGTCTAGGATATTGGATGTTGACAAAATTAGTGAAGACAATCGTATATGAAAATGATTTTGAAACTTGTACCGAGGTGGAAAGAGATATTTTTATGTGTGACATGAGATCTAGACAAGCCCTATTGACTGTACTTCCTCAAATTGAGTACAATCAAGTAAAGTCACTTGCTACTTCACATTTGATTTGGAAAGATTTGGAAACTAGTTTGAAGGTGATGAACATTCTAACAAATTGGATTTGTGAATTTCAAGATGCTAAAATGATTGAAGATGAATCTATAAAAACTTTTGTAGGTAGAATATGAGAAATTACCATAGGTATTAGATCTCAAGGTGGAACCAAAGAAGATGATGAGGCTATGTGGAAGATATTGAAGAGCTTAAAACCACTATTCAAGCCAAAAGTTTAAATGATACAATTGTTGATATCTTATACCAAATATTTCACAAAGGAGAAATTATTTGGAAGACTTGAACCAATTGAGAATGAGCTTAGATAGTCTGGAGAATTAACCAAAATAGAGACAACTTTTAATGCCTTGAATATTTGACCTAGTTTATCAAGGAGTGCAAGTGTTAGAGGACATTTTACTAGTAGTAACAAAGTTGAGGAGGAAAGGAAAATTGAAGGAGAAGCCCTTTTGGTAAGGAGAGAAAAAGGAGGTAAGAGAATATTTAAGTGTTGGACTTGTGATGAATATGGTCATTATGCATCTAAGTTTCCTAAAAGAGAGAAAAAGTATAAAGGAAATTAAAAACCTAGAAAAGATAGTGTTTTTATGCAAATGAAGAAAATTATACTGATGAACAACTAGTAACTACTAGTGATGATGATATTGGATTTCTGGAAATTAAAGAAGAAAGTCCAAAGAAAGTAGCTTTGGTGTCACAAGTTGAAAAGAAATCTAATTGGATAATTGATAGTGGTCATTCACATCATATGACTAGTGATATGAACAATTTTTTTGACTTCAAAAGTCAAGATTGATGCATTGTCAGAGATGGAAACAATTCAGCATGTCAAGTTAAAGGTATTGTATCTATAACTCTTAATGGTAAAACTAATGTTGGAGATGTATATTTTGTTGATGATCTAAAGCACAATATATTTAGTGTTGGACAACTAGTGGACAAAGGTTATTAGTTTTAGTTCACAGAGAAGACATGCATGATCAAAGAAAAATATAAATATGAAAAGGTAATTGGAATAGGAACTAGATCTAGAGGTAATGTATTTCAATTGAATCCTACTGAAATGACATGTTTGGTTGCAAAGGTAGATGACAGTTGGCTATGGCATAAGAGATTTTGTCATATAAGCTTTGATAGTATTTTGAAGACTAGTAGCATGTTTGTAGTCAGAGAATTGCCTAAGATTGTAAAACCTACTAACATAATGTGCAAGGAGTGTGTTTTGGCAAAACATAACAGAACTTCTTTCCTAGTAAAAAATTTACAACTACAAAAAATTGGAGATTGTACACATAGATCTCAGTAGTCCTACAAAGACTATAGGATTCTACAGAGAAAGGTATTTTATGATTCTAGTTGATGAATTTTTGAGAATGATGTGGGTTGCATTTCTTAAAGAGAAATATGAGGCATTTGATAAGTTTAAGATATTCAAGTTTAGAGTTGAGAATGAATCTGGTATGAAGATTAAATATTTAAGATTAGATAGAGGAGGAGAATTAACTTCAAATGAGTTTAACATGTTTTGTAAAGAAAATAGACTCAAAGGATAGTTATCAGCTCTAAGAATCCCTAAACAAAATGCAATTACAGAGAGAAGGAACATGTTAATTATAGAATTAGGAAGAGCTATGTTAGCAGAGAATGATGTGTGAAAGTTTTTTTGGATAGAAGATATAAATACAATAGTCTACACTATGAAAAAAGTGCAAGTAAGGAAAGACACAAACAAGAACCCTTATAAACTATGGTTTGGTTACTCACCTAAAGTTAAGTATTTCAAAAATTTTGGGAATAAGTGTCATATCAAAAGAGATGATGATATTGGTAATTTTGATGCTACAACTGATGAAGGTATGTTTCTTGATTATTTATTAAAAAGCAAGGCTTATAGATGTTATAATCTGAGAACTAAGACTATTATGGAAAGTGAAAATGTAATCTTTGATGAGAAATTTAGGATACAAGAAAGAATGATTGACTACACTTCAGATGATTATGTTTTTACTAAGCCAAGGAATGCTAAGTTATTTCTTGAGACTAACAATGATTTGAAGAATGGAGGAGATTTGAGGCATGACCAAGGCTTAGAACCTTCTATATAGCCAACAGTTGAGATAATAACTCATATTTTTGGCAAAGAATATGATAAAGAATCACCCATCTAAGTAGATCATAGAAAGTAAAGATAAAGGTGTTATGATAAGAAGAAAAGTTAATGACAAACTATATTTGATATCTCAAGTTGAACCTAAGAATGCAGGTGAAGCATAGAAACATGATTATTGGAAGAAAGATATGAAAGAGGAATTAGATTAGATAGTAAAGAATGAGACATGGGAATTGGTCCCCAGACTAGCAGACAAAAATGTGATATGAACTAAATGGGTATTTAGAAACAAGATGAATGAGCAAGGAGAATATGTAAGGAACAAGGCAAGATTGGTATGTAAGGGTTACTCACAAGAAGAAGGAATAAACTATGATGAGACATATGCTCCTGTGGCTAGAATAGAAGCAAAAGCATTATTCTTAGCCTATGCAACACAAAAGAAATTCAAAGTGTATTAGATAAATGTCAACTTAGCATTTTTGAATGGAGAGCTTGAAGAAGAAGTGTAGTTTGATCATCTTGAAGGTTATCCTTTGATAGATGATCAAGACATAGTATGCAAACTAAAGAAAGCATCGTATGGCTTGAAGCAAACACCCAAAACCTAGTATGAAAGATTGGATAAGCATTTGACAAAGCTTGGATATATCAAAAGTATGGTAGAAACTAATCTCTATTGGAAAGAAATTGATGATGGCTTGATGATTTTGGTAATGTTTTTTGATGATATCATATTTGGAGGAAATGATGATGAATGTGACAAGTTTGCAAAAGAGATGAAAAAGAAATTTGAGATGAGTATGATAGGAGAAATAAAATATTTTCTAGGATTACAAATTATAAAGAATAAAAAGAAGGCATTTTTAGTCCTCAAACTAAGCATTTGAAGGATTTACGAAATAAGTTTTTTTTGGAAATATGTAAACCCATTGGAACACCTATGGCAATTGGACACAAGTTATCTACAAAGGATAAGACACCTATTGTTGAGCAGAAGAAAAATAGATCTATGATCAAATGATTGAAATATATAATTCACACAATGCCAGATATAGAAAATGAAGTTGGAATTGTTGGAAGATTTCAAGTTGATCCCAAAGAAGCACAATATGCAACAAACAAAAGAATATTTAGATATCTAAAAGGAACATCAGAGTACAGATTGTCGTATGATAGATCTAATGATTTCATTTTATGTGCTGATACTAATGCTAATTATGAAGGCAATATGGATGAGTGAAAGAGCACTAGTCATGGAGCCTTCTTTCTTGGAGAAAGATTGGTTTCTTGGCTAAGCAAGAAGTAGGATTGTACATCACAAAGTACAATGAAAGTAGAATATGTTGTAGTAACAAACAATTGCAATCAAGTTATTTGAATAAAGTGAATGCTGAAGGATATAAGGATAGAAATTAGTGAACCTTTTGTCATACATTGTGACAACACAAGCATAGTAAATATGTCTAAGAATCCAGTGTTGCATTCAAAGACCAAGCACATTTCTATTAAGTATCGCATGTTGAGAGAGAAATTTCTAGAAAAAGAAATTAGATTGGAGTATGTGAGAAATAAAAGGTAGATTGTAGATATATTCACTAAGCCTCTTCTCAAAGAGACTTTTGAGTATTTGTGAGGTGTGTTGTAACTAGGGGTTATGCCCCTTCCTACATTAGATTAGAAGATACAAGAGTGCATCAGTCCAATATAACAGAGCAACATTGTTGTTTGGACTAAATGTTGATGCTTCTTGTATGGAGGAGTATTTGTGATGGATAGAGTCATCTATGACTCTTATTGAATTTTGTTTTGAATATTTTCTTTTCACAGTTGAGCTAGTAAGAATCAAGTGTTGTAGATTTTGATGGTTTTTTAAACCTTTGACATTGATGTCAATGGGGGAAAAGTTTGGCATGAAAAACATCATGAGAAGATCATGAGGAAGAACATCATGGGGAGAAAGAAAAGACAAGAAAGAGGAAGTAAAACATGGAATGATAGTTTGATAGAAAGAAAAATGGGGTAAATCAATGGGGAGAATGATTGATAAATAGGATTTGAAAAGAAAGATGGCTAGTCTTTGTTTGGCATTCTTGGAACTAGATTTTTTTTCTATGTTGTCATCAATGCCAAAGGAGGAGATTGTTGGAAGCATGAATGCTAATGATGTTCCTATGGTGAGTATTATAGATATGTTACTATGATGATATGTTACATTCATGACTGAGTTTGTCATTGATGTCAACAAACCAATTTTTTATGGTATCTGACAGAAGAAAAGTGGAATGATCAAGTTGGTATGGATGACTAGTTGAGTATTATCACTATCCAAGTTTATGAGAGAAACTTCTAAGTAATTATAATATGAAATGAATGTTGAATGAAGAAATTATATAAGTTTTGGTGATGTCTGTTTAGAGATAGAGTTTACAAAGGCATGTTCTGGTAAACTTGTTATATCTCTTAGCAGGATTATTATTCTGAGAATCGAGGTTGAGGATATGGAGAAGAAATGTTGATGATGATGTCGCTAAGTTTTCTTGTCATAATATTTTGTGTATGGAAAGATATTCAAGTTGCAAGGTGAAAGATTAATGTTATTGCTAAGTGTAATATGTTCTTAAAGTGGTCCTATAATGATTAATTGAGAAGGTCTAGCAACCAACTTAGAGAATTGTTTTATGGACTTGGTATAAAGGAAGGACATTTTTCCTTTATCATAAAAGAAATCCAGATGATATTGTAAGAGAAACAAGAACATAATGCAAAGTTGACTAGAGCAGAGCAGAAGTGAAGCAAACTTCATTACCAAGGTTTTGTTGAGTGATCCAAGGTTTGATATTTGGATTTGAGGTTTTTGACCTAGTCTACAAAGTTTGATAGTTTTTGGTTTAGATAAAAGATGAAAGAAAAGAAGAACATAATAGTAAATTACATGTTTGAGTAGTGAGCTCTTCATGTAGTTGAAATTGCGTGTTTGGGCAGTGGGCTTTTCTTGCATAGATTATACTACAACTCCTAATAGGGTTGGCACAACTCCTAATTGGGTTAGAATCACCTAACAAGGATTCAAAGTCTTCTAATAAAAACTCATAGGTATTGAATATTGTAATAGACTCCTAACATGGTCCATCTTATAGTAAGGAATATTTATATTAGTACATCATTTCCACTGGGTTTTACATCTAATTCAGGGTTTCCCTAGTTAACATATCTAGTCTAATTATCTATGTGCATCTTATTATGGTTGTTGTTTACTTTGGTTGAATGGTTAAGTTTGTTTAATGTAGATAAATGTTTTAATTATTGGATAACTAATTCATTGCCCCTCGTAGTTATCTTGGTGGACTATTATTTCTAACACTGGACATGCAAACCTATCCCTTCACACTTAAACTCTTTATGGTTTTCCCTTCTTAAGAAGATCTAGGTGACCTAGAGTTAGGTAGGAATCAATGATTGTGATTAACCTATTTTGCCACTTATTTCATCCTTTTTATCAGATTGGTTGCATGTGCTACATAAGGATTCTCAATGTAGATTCATTCTTATCTTCTAGGATTGTAAAATAATCCTTATATCAGCCTAAAATTAGTTTTCATAGGAGTTTGTTCCATTAAAAACAACTATGTCCAAAACTATTTACTTGACACTGGAAGCCTCTAATGCTTGGCATCCACTATATATTCAATGTTGTAACACAACCTTTGAATGACACAAAATCCACTATTCACTCAGCATCTAAATCACTCATCATGTATTAGCTTGCTCATCACTAGAGTGGCTCAGCAGTAACTGTCTACTTGACACATACTAGTGCTTGACACATATTATATATTTTTCTCAGTATACACTACTTACTCAACATCCACTAAGTATTGTTAAGTAATGACTTAAATGTATCATGACTCATATTTCAAAACCAAAATGAGATCAACAAACACATGATAGGTAGCTTACCTTTGTATTTTCCTTTGCCTCTATGAAATCTCCTAGCCAACAATTCTTCAATTTCTTCTACATCGTCTTCATCTATATCACTATTACTTGAAATATGTTTGACCTTTTTCTTTCTCTTATCTTTAGGTTGTTTTAGTAACAATTTAGCTTTGAAGGTAGATTCAACATTCTTTGTTTTGAAATTATCAAAATTTTAAAGCTGAAAAGTAGTAAATCTACCAACCAATCCTTCAAGGGTCAGATTATTACCAGTATTACATATTAGTTCTTGAATAGTAGAAACTCTAATGGCATAAATAGGAAGCATTGTTCTCAATACTTTTCTTATCACAGTCTCATCCTCAATTTTCCTAGTTGATCATCTTATGACATTAACAAATTCCTTGACTCTTGCACAATACTGGACTATATTCTCACCATCTTGTATTCTCATTTCATCAAACTTTCCTCTGAGATTTTCATATTTGGCTATCAACATATTCTTATCTCTTCCATAAATCTTCTCTAGGGCACCCCACATCTGTTTGGAAGAAGTACACAACTTTTTTTTATCATCAAACCTAGAATAGCTTAGGGCAGATGCAATCTTCAACATTGCTTAATTGTGTTCTTTCTTTTGTTTTAGTTATTGTGTTGTCATAGCTCTAGCTATTTCTACATACTCAATAGTTATAGTTGACAATAGAAAATCTCCAAGTCCTCCTAGATGCAGCTTCATAAAAATTTTCCATGTAAGAATGTTATGCTTGTTAAGATTAGGTGGCTCCTTTTGTACATCTTGATCTTTAGCCTCTAGTACCATCAAATTATTCCCTCACAAGAATCAATACTTTGATACCAATTGTTGGAATATTTAGAATAACTAAGAGGGGGTGAGTCAATTATCCAATGTCCAAATGTACAAATAAAACTTTTCAATACTCATCATACATATAAGTGCATACAATGATTAGATCATCCAATAACTCCATAACTTAGTAGGTTGTTGTCCTAGGTTAGCATAACTTTGTAGTAATGTAAACATAAAATATAGAAAAATTACTCACACAATTTAACATAAGGATTTAATGCGAAAACCCAATTTGGGAAAAACCACTAGTAACATGCTACAAGTTTTCACTCTTCTATAGTGAACCCTATGAGAAGCCAACCCTGTTAAAGGTTACAATGCACACAATTAAACATGACCTAGCTAAAGCAATTTAATCACCCTATTAGGAGTGAGCCTTGTTAGAGGACTTTAGAAAATTGTATTAGAATGTCACCCTATTAAAAGATTTACAAATGACTATTAGGTCAACCTTAATCCAAAGGATTTATACAAATTGATGCAATGGTTAGAAAGTACTAGTAGGACTTGATTTGATAATAAAATAACTCACTCATAAATTATAGATTTTTTCTTGAGTCCCCCAATCTACTTGGCATTCATTCCTTTCATCTCAATTTCTCGTTCACCCTTCAAGAATTCAACTCCTTAAGCCTTCTTTCTTAATATGCCAATTGCAAATTGATTCCTTCAGCCACTATATGAAGCAACATCTCTTGAATCTTAACACACTCATTTACTTCAAGCCTTGTATCCCTTTATATAGATAATTATGATCTTTTTCTACTTAATCACAATTATCCATCTTAGGGTTAGATTAGATTCATTAAATCCTTCCACTTTCCATTAGGTTCCCTCTAGAAACTTCTCTTACAATCCTCATTAGATTCACCTCAAAATTGTTTATCTTGAATTCTATGCCTCCAACTCATCATACATATCTTGAACACACTTTACACAACTCAAGAAATACACTTTGTCAACTTAGATTTGTCAAATCTTTGATTAAACTAGTTTTGCTGTCACTTGACATCTACACTGTTCACTTGGCAATAATAATCTTTCTATGCTTGACCAATACTACATTGTTCGAAATCAAATAAGTCTTCCTTTCTTGGTCACCACTATTATTTCCCTAACTCTTGACACTTACAATATTTTATTGATGTTTGATACCTACTAATTTTGTAACACTTGGCACATACTAAATTCTACTCATCCTATACTAAGTTTGTTTTGATCATAGTACTTTCTCGGTCAGGCTAGATAGACACTTTTTATGAAAACACTTCTTCTTGGCATAGCTAAACTAACCATTCACTTTAGCCTTACGTATATCAACAATATGTCATATCATCAATGTCTTATCTGGTCTTAGTGCTCCTTTTATACACCATATAACTCAACCTCTTGCTAGGTACTCTTGTTATCATTTCTTTTCAAATCCTCTTCATTAATCAATTAGATGATAACATTTAGACCAAAAAGAAATTGTTTTACCAAGAAGTAGCAGGTTTGAGATTAGTGACACAATAATTATTATTCTAGATAGGTTCCACACTCTAAAAAACCTCTTTTCAACAATCTTTTTCCTAGTAGTAGTAGACTGTCTCAAGAAATTTTGAAATATGGTCCCAATGTAATGAATTGGTAAATAATTTTTTAGGAGCTTTAGTAACCTTGAGAAATTCCTAAATATGCTAGAAATCTCCTATCATTGGATAGTGGTAATTGATGAGTGATAAAATTACAAATGTAGTCCTCTACTATGTATCTCAATTTTTTTTGCTTCAAATGTGACATTAGTGAATGCCTCATCCCTAGTTAAGAAATATCAATGACTCATGGATTATAAAGCTTAGAAGAATTGTTTAATTCCCCATAGATGGACTAATTTCTAGATCCATCATTTTTTATCCATTGGCTCAAGTATTTTCATTTCCTCTACCATGAAAGGAATTGTACGTATAGGTTCCAAGTGTTGACATGACTATACTTGAAGAAATATTGTGTTGTATTGCCAAATTTTCTATAGCCCCAAAAGAACAGTGTTGGGAAAAAGAAGAAAAGTGGACATTCATTTCAATGAAATATTGTTGTGGTTTCCCATCACAAAAAAATTTATGAGTAGTTAATACATTTCCTAACATATTATTAAAGAGTTCCACATTTATAGAAGCCACTAAATCAGTAAAACCTGCAACCCCTAAGTTCTTTAGATAGAGGGTGTACACGGTATCTATTTGGATACTTGATTTTGGCAATTATGTGACCATACTTTTCTCTTTTTTATTAGATCCAAATGAATGTGACTACCTGCTTGGAGTACCAAACAAGTATTCAACTAGAACAATAGTTATAATATTTGCAAATAAAGATAAGTTCACCAAACTGTTATTATTCATCATCCCTAATTGAGAGCCTCCAGAATCCCAACTTCATATTCTTGATGAATTGAAATAGTCATTGAAACTAATAGGTATGAGAGAATCTCTATACTTAGTATTTCAGATAAAGGAGGAGTTTCATGCAACTATTCTACATGAAACTTACTATTATGTGTTATTGCTAAAGGCTATGAAATAGTAGTGCGAAAGAAGTTGTAGAGATAAAAACCTATCATGTAATTATTGTGACTAGGAAATACATTTTCAATACTATATTGACTAGTACTTTCTTGATATCCTTTTGAATATCCTATTGAATATTCAGGATAGGAAGAATTTGGTTCATGTAAAAGATTATCCTTAGTTTAACACTCGAGAGATGAGGAATACTATATCAATAGGAAATAAACTTCATGTTCCTAATTCTACTATGCCACAGGAGCTTGTTGCTGCAACTTATCCAAACTAAAAGTTGATTGCTAAGATGCTACAGTAGCAGAGCGGAAAATATGATAAGTAATGTTTTACGTTTTGTGTGTGTGTTTTAAATTTAAATTTTTTCAATAATGTCCTACATGTGGTGGCATACCTGGAGTAGCAATTCAATGAGCTCTCTAGATATAGCCACCTAGGACCAAGTGTGTGGATTTTAAAATTAGAATAGTTGTTTTAATTCGTAGTTGTGCTAAATAATTAAAGATAATTCCATCAAATACTAGTGACAGATAATAGGCAGTTACAAGAATACCCATGATTGCTGCATGGTATTGATGGTAAAATGTCTTTCAGATTCCTATTCTTAGCAGTTACAAGAATATCCATGATTGCTGCATGGTATTGATGGTAAAACATCTTTCAGATTCCTATTCTTAGCAGTTACAAGAATATCCATGATTTCTGCATGGTATTGATGGTAAAATGTCTTTCAGATTCCTATTCTTAGATGGAAAAGAAAACATTTTTATTACTACTGGACAGCAAGGCCAATCAGACTTTGGTTATTAAAAAACCAATCTTTTATGTAAAAAATGATTCGGACTTAGGGAGGAATGGAAAGTTTTATGTCTCCTTTGGTCTCCTATGTTTATTTTTTCAAGATTATGGTTCTACTATTATGCTTCATATATTTCTCATGGCCATTAGTTTAGGGAATAACAATTGCAGAAAAATTTACTCTGATACGGGGTCAATATCTTGGGTTTGAACTGTTGGATTTCTCTCAAATTTTTATATGTTGTTTGAAACCTAGTTACGCCAAATATCAATAGTTGGATTGAGTAAATCTTTTCTGGTTCGAAAGTTATTCATTTCTGAGTGCGGGTCTATCCGAAGGCAGCAAGAAGATATTTTGGGGGATTTATTTTCAGAAAAAATGTACTCTGATGCGGGGTCAATATCTCGAGTTTGAACCATTGGATTTCTCTCAAATTTTTATATGTTTTTTGAACCTATTTATGCCAAATATCAATGGTTAGATTGAGTAAATCTTTTCTGGTTCGAAAGTTATTAATGTTTGAGTGCGAGTCTATCCGAAGGCAGCAAGAAGATATTTTGGGGGATTTTATTTTCAAAGTTTTGTTTATTGAATCTGATTTTAGTGTGTGATCCTGAAGGTTGTAGATGCCCCTTGAAACAACTCAGTTGAGTGACTGATTCCTCCTAAGTTTTCCAAGGTGTGGCTCTGCATCATTTTTTGTATCAGAGCTTGAGAGTTGTAGGTTGTGAAGTTATATGTTGAACACCCCTGATCAAGATTTTTCAATAGGGTCAAACAAGATGGTGACCAATGCAGAGTTAGCGAAGAAAGTCGAGGAGCAAGAAGAACTTCTCCAGAAAGAGAATAGAGAGTTGAAGGGGATAGTGGCAGAATTAGCCAGTAAGTTGGAATATATGCAGAATGTAGTTGAGAAGAAAGAAATAAAAGAAGAAATGGAAGAAGAGGAAGACGTACCCAACAGTGAAGAAGATGAAATATTTGAGAACAAGAAGCCATTTTTTAAAGCTTTAAAGGCTTTGGGAGGAAAATCTGTTGAGTTACCGATGTTTATAGGAAAGATGGATGCTGAATTAGTATTGGAATGGATTGAAGCTCTACAGAATCATTTTGAATGTGAGAAAGTTTCAAAATCACAACAAGTTAAATTAGCTAAATCTAGAATGAAGGGAGCAGCCCTTACATGGTGGAATTTTGTGCAAGAAGAAAGGGTAAAAGAGGATAAAAGGAAGATTTGTTCATGGAAGAAGATGGTGTCAATGATAAGAGAGACATATCTCCCTAAAGACTATGAGGTACAGTTGCATCAGAAGAGGCCGAATCTTAGACAAAGGGATATGGATGTCTGTACTTATACAGAAGAATTTTAGAAGTTAAGTCTAAGGTCAAAATTTGTAGAACTTGAGAGTATCAAGGTAGCAAGATACCTAAATGGTTTGAGGATGAACATACAAGAAGAGTTGCAGTTGCTGAGTCCTAACACCATAGCTAAGTGCTATCAGCTAGCTTTGAAGGTGGAAGAGAAAATCAAAAGGGGACAAGAAAATAACAACAGAGGTAGAGGAAGGAAGCCATTTAGAGGAAGAGGTAAATTTAGAGGAAGAAGTCCAAATTTTCAACCACAAACAGAGCTGCATAATGAAGTTAACAAGTTTGATAATTTCAGAGGAAGTTTCAAAGGTAGAAGGCCAAATTTTAGAGGAAGATCACCAGGAAGGACGAATGGACCAATAAGATGCTACAACTGTAATCATGAAGGTCAAATGGCACACAAATGTCCAACAAAAGCAAGCTCTAGTACTCATGGCAAAAAGAGAATACACCTAGCACAAGAAGCAAATTTACAAGAAGATTCAGAAAGTTATGGTTATCCAGAAAAGGGGGAAGCACTTATGATGAGAAGAACACTGTTGAAAATGCCTGTCAAAGAAGAACCACCACAAAGGAAGTCCATTTTCAGAACTACCTGTATTTCTAGAGGAAAAGTTTGCAAGGTACTGGTAGACTCTGGTTCTATAGAAAATTTTGTGTCTCTTGAAATGGTGGAAAAGTTAAAGCTACCAAGAATACAATAGCCATATCCTTACAAAGTATCTTGGTTAAATAAAGGACAACAGACTATAGTAGAAGAGCAAGCTTGGGTGGAATTTCAGATTGGAGCCTATAAAGATAGATTATTGTTTGATATTGTTAATATGGATGCATTCCATTTACTTTTTGGCAGACCATGGCAATATGATCTCAAGGCACATCATGATGGAGTGAAGAATACGTATACCATTACAAAAAATGGAAAGGTCATTGAAATTATACCTTTAGTTGAGCCAAGTCAAGAAGAATCAAAAGCCGCAGAATCCAAAGTTATGGTGATGGGTAAGAAACAATTTCTGAAAGAGGTGAAAGGAAAGAAGTGTCCACTCTTTGCACGGGTTCTTGTACTCAAAAATAAATTACAAAATGATACGAAAAAATAGACTAAGGAAGAAAATTCAGAGATGGAGTCTTCAAACTTGAAGGTGGAAGTGACAGAAAAGAAGGAAAAGATGCCTGAAGAAGTGGAACCAATTCTGGACAAGTACAAGGAAATTATAGTTGATGGAATACCAAGAAGTCTCCCACCAGTGTGAGAAATCAGTCATTGTATTGATCTCATACCAGGATCAACATTACCCAACAAGGCGGCATATAAGCTAACACCACAACAAAATGAAGAAATGACAAGACAAATTGAAGAGTTGCTCGAGGGTGGTTTGATTGGTAAAAGTTTAAGCCCATGCACAGTACCTGCAGTCCTAGCACCAAAGAAAGAAGGAACATGGAGACTATGCACAAATTCAAGAGCACTAAACAAGATCACTATAAGGTACAAATTTCCAATGCCTAGAATAGAAGATTTACTAGATTGTTTAGGGAAAGCAAGATATTTTTCAAAGATTGATTTAAAAAGTGGGTATCATCAGATAAGAATTAGGCCAGGAGATGAATGGAAAACAACATTTAAGACAAATGAGGGATTATATGAATGGAAGGTAATGCCATTTGGATCGTCTAACGCTCCTAGTACATTTATGAGGCTAATGAATGAAGTTTTGAAAGATTTTACAAGAAAGTTTGTGATAGTGTATCTAGATGACATTTTGGTTTTCAGCGAAACAAAAGAGGAGCATCTAAAACACATAGATTTGGTGTTGAGATGGTTACAAGAGGAAAAGTTAATGATCAATATGGAGAAATGTAGTTTTATGCGAGAGGAACTAACATACCTTGGCTTTGTGATCTCAAAAGGAACGCTCAAGATGGATCAAGATAAGGTAAGTGCAATTCTTTCATGGCCAACTCCTAGAACTATTGCAGCAGTTAGAAGTTTTCATGGGTTAGCCACTTTCTATAGAAAGTTTATCAGAAATTTTAGTTTGATTTGTGCACCTATTTTGAATACTATAAAAGGAGGGCAAAAGTGTAAATTTGTTTGGACAGCTGAAGCCAATAAAGCCTTTGAACTTCTTAAGCAAAAAGTGGCCCAACAACCAATCCTTGCATTTCCTAATTTTAATAAAGTCTTTCAGATAGAATGTGATGCAAGCAACATAGCCATAGGAGGTGTTCTTAGTCAAGAGGACAGGCCTGTAGCCTTTTTCAGCGAGAAGCTCAATGAAGCCAAACAGAGATATTCATCATACGATTTGGAAATGTATGCCCTTGTTCAAACCTTGAAGAAATGGAGACACTATTTGCTACCCAAGGAACTCATTGTATACACAGATAACCAAGCACTTAGTTTCATAAACAGTCAAGAGAAATTGAATCATAGGCACATGAAATGGGTAGAGACATTGCAAGCATTCACGTTTTCTATTAAGCACAAGAAGGGAGTAACAAATAAGGTTTCTGATGCATTAAGCAGGAGAACTTTAACTACATCGCAAATTTAGTTGGAAACTACAGGCATTTCAAATCTGAAAGGTATGTATGTTGATGATGCTAATTTCAAGGACATCTATTAGGCATGTATTAATTTGGATGAGAGGTACAATAGTGATTCTTCTAATTTTTTTCTTCAAGAAGGATTATTGTTCAAGGGAGGACAACTTTGCATCCCAAAGTGTTCAATGAGAGATAATATCATACAGGAGAAACATAGTGGAGCATTATCTGGTCATTTTGGACTAGATAAGACCTTAGAGCTGGTTCGTAGAAACTATTTTTGGCCAAAGTTACAAAAGGATGTCAGGAAATTTGTGGAAGAATGCACCATTTGTCAGAAAAGTAAAGGTAAAAGTACCAACGTAGGATTGTATCAGCCCTTACCTATTCCTTCACGACCATGGGAAAGTATTAGTATGGATTTTGTTATGGGATTACCAAGAACTCAGAAGGGGTTTGATAGCATTTTTGTTGTTGTGGATAGGTTTAGTAAAATGTCACATTTCTTACCATGTAAATCCAGCAAAGATGCATCATACATTGCAAATTTATTCTTCAAAGAGATAGTGTGAATTCATGGATTACCACTGAATATTGTTTCAGATAGAGATGGCATATTTGTGGGTCATTTTTGGAGGACCCTTTGGAAGAAACTTGGCACAAATTTGTCTTTTTCATCTGCATATCACCCACAAATCGATGGCCAAATAGAAGTTGTCAACAGATCTTTGGGAAACTTATTAAGGTGCCTTACAAAACAACATGGAGAAAAGTGGGATTCCGTACTTGCTCAGGCTAAATTCTCATACAATGATATAGTGAATAGAAGTACAGGGAAATCTCCATTTCAGATTGTGTATGGTACACATCCAAGAGGAATTCTCGAGTTGAGGGAACTTCCAAATACTTTTCCAAGTAGTTCACATGCTGAAGAATTTGCTGAAGCTATTAAAGAGGGCCAAGATCAAGTCAAGTTGTAGCTACAGAATTCAAATCAAAAGTACAAAGAAGTTGCTGATCAGAAAAGAAGAGAAGTACAATTCAAAGTTGGTGATTTAGTATGGGCATATTTGAAGAAAGAAAGGTTACCCCAAATGAAGAATACAAAGTTACTACCTAAGAAGGTTGGTCCTTGTCAAATTCTGGAAAAATATGGACATAATGCATACAAAATTTAGTTACCTACAGACATTGGTATTTCACCCATATTCAATGTTTGTGATCTCACACGATACAAAGGTTCTAAAACACAAGCCGTACATGAAGATTTAGTAACAGAAGATCTGCAACAAGTACCTAAACCAACACCACCTCAATTGGAGAAAATCCTAGATACAAAAATAAAGAAGACCCATAGATGACAATACACTTAGTAAGAACAAACCAGTGACAGAGGCTATCTGGATGGATGAGAAACAAATCAACAAGTATGGTTCATCTGTTCAAGATCTCATCTCAAGTGGACTTGAGATTCTTTCTACAGGGGAGTATGCTACAGTAGCAGAGCGAAAAATATGATAAGTAATGTTTTACGTTTTGTGTGTGTTTTAAATTCAAATGTTTTCAATAATGTCCTACATGTGGTGGCATACCTAGAGTAGCAATTCGATGAGCTCTCCAAATATAGCCACCTAGGACCAGGTGTGTGGATTTTAAAATTAGAATAGTTGTTTTAATTCATAGTTGTGCTAAATGATTAAAGAGAATTCCATCAAATACTGGTGACAAATAATAGGTTGTTACAAGAATACCCATGATTGCTACATGGTATTGATGGTAAAATGTCTTTCAGATTCCTATTCTTAGCAGTTACAAGAATATCCATGATTGCTGCATGGTATTGATGGTAAAACATCTTTCAGATTCCTATTCTTAGCAGTTATAAGAATATCCATGATTGCTGCATGGTATTGATGATTCCTATTCTTGGCAGTTACAAGAATATCCATGATTGTTGCATGGTATTGATGGTAAAATGTCTTTCAAATTCTTATTCTTAGATTGAAAAGAAAACATTTTTATTACTACTGGACAGCAAGGCCAGTCAGACTTTGGTTATTAAAAAGCCAATCTTTTATGTAAAAAATGATTCAGACTTGGGGAGGAATGGGAAGTTTTATGTCTCCTTTGGTCTCCTGTGTTTTTTTTTCAAGATTATGGTTCTACTGTTATGCTTCATATATTTCTCATGGCAATCAGTTTAGGGAATAAAAATTGCAGAAAAATGTACTCTGATGCAGGGTCAATATCTCAGGTTTGAACCATTGGATTTCTCTCAAATTTTTATATGTTGTTTGAAACCTAGTTATGCCAAATATAAATAGTTGGATTGAGTAAATCTTTTCTGGTTTGAAAGTTATTCATGTCTGAGTGCGGGTCTATCCAAAGGCAGCAAGAAGATATTTTGGGGGATTTATTTTCAGAAAAAATGTACTCTGATGCAGGGTCAATATCTCAGTTTTGAACCATTGGATTTCTCTCAAATTTTTATATGTTGTTTGAAACCTACTTATTCCAAATATCAAGAGTTGGATTGAGTAAATATTTTATTCTTTGAAATTTATTCATGTCTGAGTGTGGGTCTATCCGAAGGCAGCAAGAAGATATTTTGGGGGATTTTATTTTCAAAGTTTTGTTTATTGAATCTGATTTTAGTGTGTGATCCTGAAGGTTGTAGATGCCCCTTGAAGAAACTCAGTTGAGTGACTGATTCCTCCTAAGTTTTCCAAGGTGTAGCTATGCATCATAAGACATCTAAGTTATATGCATAACAACTCATTTTTCTCATTTGATGTGATCAATAAATTTTCTACATCTTTGTGTCTATTTAAGGCCTTGATCTAATATTTAAATTCTACCTATTATCTTATAAATAATTGATACTAGAGGTGGATACAGTATATTGTTCTCATCATGTTAGTAACTAGATAAATTTAATCCATCAATGTGTTCCAATTTATAATCCCTTAAATGGGGAAATTGGTAAGGGCCTGTCAATTATTAGAATGAACCTACTCCTGAATGATGATAATAAGGTAAAGAAATCTTCAAATCAGTCACAATTCTACTTATAGACTATTATCTACAATTGAAAAAAAAATTCCCATTAAAGAAATAATTATTTGTATAAAGAAGGATATATAGTACACCTATGTGATTAGATGGAGAAGTTAACAAAGCTAATTCCTTATATGGCTATTATGGCACACAACTGCGCTTAATACTAAAGCTAAAAAAAGAATACCATATACATGAAGCACTTCAGTCAATCTAAATGATTTGTTCCACATTATATTACTTTCTTCTATATGAAAAGTGGAAAAGTAAATATAGTTAGGACTTTCATTTATACTTTTTACCTTGATAGATGTAAGCAATAAACATTGTAGTGCAATGTAAATTCATATGTAGTGACAAGAGAGGTCACAAATTATGATTTTAGAAACAAATCAAGGATACATGAAGCATATAAATCTCTAATATGATCAAAGGCCTAAACATCTCAGCTATAGATAGTACAAAATAAATTTTATTACACTTCAAAATGATGGATACCTATCATGCCTTTTTTGCTACTAAATAGTGCCTTGTCAATTAATTTCATTATTATTAAATGCTTATAGGAAATAGAATTAAAGGATTATAAACTCAACTTCTTGATGTATATTTATGCAAAGGATTAAAAATTATGTTAAACTATAATATTATAGTCAATCATTGCTTGAAAAAGAAGAAAAGGCAATTTTTTATCCAAACATGAGCTCATGGCCCACTTTCGTTCACACTTATATAACCACACTTAGCATTGCTCAGTGCATACATGAAAAAATCCATGCATCCATGTGCAAACCTCATGCATCATACTTGTGCAATGGCATAACTCTATATATGTGAACAATTTTGCCTTGATTATGGTTGCACATGCTTGGACCAAGTAAGACCTTACATGTGCGACATATGGAGCATAGATTAAAATAGTGTCAATTTATTGTGGATAAGTTTTAGGTAACCTTCTCTCATATTACATATCATAGATAATTTTCAAACTTAAAGGTAGAAAAATATAAATTTATCCCAAAAATATTGGTGACATTTAGTCAAAATATCAGCTATTGACCACTAATAGTGATTGATGACCCAAAAAGTGGTCATTTCATATTCATTTGTATGATAATTGGTGCATGGAAGAGGAAAAATGGTGTGATGGAGAAAAAACTTGATTTTCAATTCTTTAGAGTGATTTTTTGTAGATTTGAAGTGGATTTGATGAGATTTTTGAAGCAGATTAACTTTTAAGAAATTTTAAGTTTTTGATAAGTTGTTGATTTATCTCTAATATTTTCTTGATATTTTATTTAGCCTTAGAAATAAGTTCCCAATAATGATATTTTGAACTATGAAATGGAGCATCAACATCCACATGTTATTCGATCATATGCATGCAACACCTAGTTACCTTCGTTTTGTAGGTTGTGACAATATAACCAACACCATACATATCCAACAAAAATGGAAACATCTAATCCACATGAACAAGTAATACAGTCAGTACCATATGGAGAAGATTTAAATTTTTTCATCCTATCTACATGCACCAATGACAATAAACATAAGACATTTCTTGAAATTTACTAGAGCCTAGTTGATGGTTGCATATTCCATAACATATAATTATTTTATCTTTCTGCATTCCCATATGCATACCATGATCTTATTAAATTAGTAGCTAATCTATAGGGTCACCACAAATATTTTTCTTAGTGATTGTATTAGTTTGAGATTGGAATTATAAGATGAGTTAAACAAAGTTACAAACTAAAATATATGCTTTAACAAACATTTTACTATCTACATACATGTTCTACTTTGTTTACCTCCTCACAATTTGACATGCTTAAATGACTTGTGCCAAATTTAAGTTTCTCTCAACAACTGACTATAAATAAGAACATAGGAAAATAATTCAAGAGGATCCAATTCTCCTTCATGGGTCCTATGAATTTTTGAAATTTTAGGGTAAATCACCTATCAGTCAGGTGGTGCAACTCTAACAAAAATTATTCCCAGACTCCAGAATAAATCCCAAAGGATATCTTATAGTTATTATTGTTACCTAAAATTGACAAGTGACCATAACACTAGTCATGTATGGATAAAGTTAGATATGTAGCTAAGAGCTTAAAAAATGGACAAACCCAAATTAATATAGCATAATATTCTAGTGCCTACAAGTAACAATTCAAATCATGTCAAAAGACAATAATGTCACAAGTTATTCAAACCAAAAAATTCCATTTAAAAAAAATAAAAATAATTTTTTTTTCCAAAGTCTAGTTGATTATAGGCAGGCATATCAAAAATATTACAATGAACAAATCTATAGAATTCCCTAAGTACAATGCATCTAGTTACGAAAAAGAAAGAATTATAACCAAAACATTTATGAATTTCATCCTCATAAAATATCATTCCATCACCTAGAAGGAGAAAAAACTAATAAGGTTTGATTGATGGATTTCATGAAGAGGATCTATTACAGAGAATTCCATGCAACTCAATCTAGTGAGATTAGCTCAGGTCATCCATTTACCATATACATATTTATGTGCCTCAATCTTGAACTATATGAAGAAATCTAGCTTTTTAAAAACATAGTGTAATTGATTGTCACATATCGAGAAATTTATTTCATTGTATAGATCTATTGGTAGAATTGAAATTAGAGTTTCCAATTAAACTAGAGTGTGCAACCACATTACACTAAAAAAAAAAATTGTTCATTTTCCTTCTGAAATCTTAGGTCAAGCATCTTGTATATGGAACCCTGCCAATTAATCCTTGATCAACACAAGGAGCTTCTAAAATCTTTCATCAACTCCAACTCCATTGAAACCTCGATAATAGAAAAGTGACTAAAAATGAGAACTAGTTGGATGGGTGCTTTTTAGGATATTTAGATAAAATAAAAATGAGTGTTGGCTGGGCAGGTGCTTTTTAGGATATTTAGATAAACTAAAAATGAGTTTTGGCTGGGCGAGTGTTTTTTAGGATATTTAGATTAAGTGAAAAAAAAATTGAGTAGGTAGTTGTGTTTTAAGATATTTAGATAAAGTGAAAATAAGTTTTAGCTGCATGGGTGTTTCTTTTCATAAAGTGTTCAATTGTTTTTTATTTAATAATATTTATTTTTTGCATTGTAAATATTGAATTTAATTTAATATTAGAAAGAAATGATATTAGGAAGGGAAATGAAAGTTAGAAGTGTTAATCTCATTAAATGTTTTTGACAAAGTAGTGACAAAATACTTAGTCATTATCTAGCATAGTTAATTGGTCATCACTATGATCAAGCCACTATGTAGGCCAAGTGCATAGATTATGTTGAGCATAAGTGTCTAGATAGTACATACCAAGTTATATCATAGTTAGTGCTAAGGACTAGTAAGTGTTAAGAAGTCAGTGTGTGTTGAGTCACTCAGGTGCCAAAAAAATAGTGTACTAAGTGATTCAGGTGTCGAGGAACAATATGTGCCAAGCCATTCAAAAGCTAAGTTAAAGCAGACGAAGCATAATGAAGGCCAAGCATCAGAAGTGATGCAGGAGCATCTAGTGGTGTAAGGGAAATCCTATATCACCCAAAAAATTTGCTTATTTATAGTTTCCATTTAATCTTTTTTAAATTTCTAGATACCCATTTGGGTCAAATAGAGATTCCAAGTCACATTGTTCCACTATTTGTTTTTTGGGTTAGTGTTTTTGAGCACCTTGGGATATGTGGCAATATAGAAAATAGGTTATTTTGTAATTGAACCATAATTATAATGAGTTAGAGGGTGCAAGTTGGAAGATTATTATACTTTTAATTTAAAGCACTCAAAAAAAAAGAATCAGGTCAAAAGGATTTATGGATTGAAAGTTATTGCAAATTTAAGTTTCTTCGAAGGCCTCCTAAGAGCATTTCAAGTCAAATTTGAGGCACTAAATGGCCTCATACATGCATAAAAATGGGGAAGGAGTTAGCCTCATCCATAGGGCTATAGAGTGCTTTTTGAAAATGTAAACGGTTCATCAATCAGAGCACTGGATGAAAAGTTATACCTCCCAAAAGTTGGACTACCATTTCTAGAGTCTTCTAATTTTGCACCAACTTGTGATGTGTTTTCTAGAACCTTCTATTTTGGTGGTGGAGGCCAAATGAAATATTCTAAAATGCATTCCTAACCCTAAACCTAACTACTCTGATTACTTAAGGTTATCTCTAGCATTGTAAATGCAGTTTTTGGTGAAGTTTGGGAGAAGGTACTGTGAGGAATTTTTTTCTCTAGAATTAGACAACATTGTAAGCCCCTACAACATTTCATTGAGCCTATTTTCATTGTACTGAATGTAATATAATATCACTTTCGATAATAATATTCCCTTTTTCCTATTGTGTTCATTTTGTCTTGGGTTGTGCCCTCATCAAAAAGCCTATTGATGCCGAGTAACTAGTCAATGACATAGATATGTTTAATTGAAAAAAATCCTATGTTATGTTTAATTGAAAAAAATCCTATGTAAACTATTTTTTTCCAACATGAACATTAATTTTTAATATTAAGAGATAAGTATCAAGTCATATCTTGCATCCCTATTGATATAGGAGCATCTTGCATCAAGAAAAGAAAAGAAAGAGGAGACATAAAGTGACAAAGATTAGAGAAAACTTTAAAAAAAAAAAATTAAAAAATAGAAAAAAAATGTGAAAAAGATGAATTTCTATTTTCAAGATGGAAAGGTAACATAAATAGAAAAATAAATAAAAATGGTTGTTATTCTATTTATCAAGGTGTGTAGGTAGAATTCTAGATGTTTGTGGACATTTCTTTAAATCATGCATTTAATATTTGTTCGGCCACATGGTGGTGCTTAGTTGTATTTGGGTGGGAATTAAATATTTTCTATAAGGTAGTTGCATTTACCTTTTATCCCACATTAGTTGTGTTTGTAATATCTTGGGTGGTAAGTGCCTATTTAAGCAAGGCATATGAGCATTTGTAATCAAGATTCAAGGTGTGATCTCTTCTTAGTAGAAACTTGGGGAGGAGGAAGCAGAGGAGTGATTTTTTCTGAGTCTATAGATGGAGCACTGAATGTGAGGTAGTTTATAGAAGGATTATGGTGGAGTTGTGAGTTTGTGAGAAGAGCTAGCGGTTATAGTTTAGAAACAAGGAGATTACTTGGTGCGCTTACAAGTACTAGTTGTATGTTCTTTGGAGGTTTCTATTAAAGTGTGGATCTAGACTAGCTAGTGTTTGGGTTAGATCTTGAGGGATCATGTAGAACTATTAATGTAATTTCTTTTTATTTGGTTATAAGTGGGAAGACCTTGCAACTTAGCACATTGCATGTAACAATAATTTTATGAATAAAGAGTTGTGATTTGGTATTAGATCTTGCATTGTTATTGTGTTTCCACTATGTGGTTATTTATTGGGGGCTAGGACATCTCCTATGGGGATTCTCCTACCTTGCACTACATCAAGTGGTATGAGAGTGAAGGTTGTTCCTAAGTGTGTACACCAAGCACCAAAGTTGAGGTAGTTTTCATCAGGACCTTGGGAGGAGATGTAGATGGATCTATGGATTCCAAGAGAGAAGGTTGATCTTTTTTGGGAAGATTGATATGTTGGTGATTTATTGCATAGGGTTTGTGAAGATCTTAGAAGATAGCTCTGAGAGGGTTGGACCTTGGGATGATTGTGAATCTCCATGATATAGTGGAGAGGAGGATTAATAAGATAATAGCTTGGGTGGATGTTGTTGTGAATATTGATTTTTCTAAAAGAGTTGAGAAATAGAAAAAGGAAGTTCTATACTATTGGAGCTGGCATCTACTGATCTAGAAAGAGAGTTTTCTAGCTAGTTAGAAGACTTGTTCAAGAGAGAAGATGGCATCACAAGGTTAAGGTGGAAGAGTTTGGTTTTGTTGATCAATTTGTAGAGTCTAATACAAAACCTATAGAACAACTAGAGGTTGTTCTTGAGGATATTCCTAACCTTGTTAATGTTGGTATGAACATTGGTTTTCATGATTAGTTGGTTGAGTCTGACATGGATATTACAAAGCACTTGGTCATGGATGATCTAGTTGCTCTTGGTGGTGACTTGTATGTTGCAGAGGATCTTGTTGTGAGAAATGCAATGGTTGGTGTTGAGAGTTCGGCATATGTTGATGAGGAGTTACATATTTGTGTTGACATGGAGTTTTTTATTGTTAGTGTGGATTCAATTATTGTTGATGTGGATGAGGGTTTTCTAATGAAGAATTATGTTTAGTTTGTTCCTGGGAGAGAGCATGTTGATTGGATGGTTGATATTCTAGTGTTTGACAGAGTGATGTAGATGTGGATTATTTGCATGTTGGTTTTCTTGTCCTTGATGGAGTGAAAACCTTTGGTGAAGATGAAGATGGTTGTAGATATTTCTTTTGGCATCAAAGTGTGGGATACACTTCTTTTTATATGCCTAGGGAGTCTTTAAAAAATTAGAGAAATGTTTTTTACAAAATAAAAAATAAATAGATAAAAGGTTAAAAAGAGCAATTTTTATTTTCAATCTGCATAGGTGGCATAAATAGAAAAATAAATTAAAATGGTCATTATTCCATTTATTCAGGTATGTAGGTAGAATTATAGAAGCTTTTGGACATTTCCTTAAATCATGCATTTAATATTTGTTAGGCCACATGGTGATGCTTAGTTGTATTTGGGTTGGAATTAAATATTGGTTGTGTTTATAACACCTTGGGTGATAAGTGCCTATTTAAGCAAGGCATATGAGCATTTGTAATCAAGCTTCAAGGTGTGATCTCTTCTTAGTAAAAGCTTGGAGAGGAGGAAGTGGAGGAGCAAGTCTTCTTGAGTCTATAGATAGAGCCCCAAATGTGATGCAATTTATAGGAGGATTATGGTGGAGTTGGAAGTTTTTGAGAAGAGCTAGTGGTTGTGGCTTAGAAACAAGGAGATTTCTTGGTGGGCTTGTGAGTACTAGTTGGTTCTTCCATGGAGGTTTCTACAAGAGTGTGGATCTAGACAAGCTAGTATTTGGGATGGGTATTGAGGGATCTTGTAGAACTATGAATGTAATTTCTTTGTATTTGGCTATAACCAAGAATGCCTTATATCTTGACACATTGCATGTAAGAGTTATTTTATGAATAAAGAGTTGTAATTTGGTATTAGATCTTGCATTTTCATTGTGTTTCCACTGTGTGCTTATTAGCTAGAGGCTAGGACATCTCCTTTGGGGATTCTCCTACCTTGCACTACATCACCTATGTAACACATGTAGCCAATCAAAAAAATAGAAGCATTAGATAGAAATAACAATCAATCAAAACCATTGATTATGACCTAAACCATTTTCTAAATACCTATTCAAAGAGGTAAACCCTCTGTAGAGTTATCATGATCAGAAGGGACGTGTCACATGTTAAGGTGAGAAGGCATTCATGATGAAGAAGGTGTTTTAGCATTGTAGAACCAGTTGATAAAAATAGAGTCGGCTAAGAAGAAAACTGGTAAGAGATCAGAGAATATATATTAGATTAGAAGGATCAAGAAATAAACTATAAAGAAGAGATCTGACATCTAGAAGAGATCTAATCATTTTGATAGGTATGATAGGATAAATCTCTTAAAAGAGTAGTCATAAAAGACTTTAGTAAATCTCCTAATAGAGTGCTTACTTAGTTATGAGTTTAAATCCTTTAATCAAGGTAACACCTAATAGTCTTGTAAGCCTTTAACAAGATAAACCTTTCATACTGGAGATCATATTTTATGATCAAAACTTTATAGCCATAATTTGCCACACTTTATTGCTATAGTAGTGGAGATTTTTGGGTCTCATCCCCACTCTAGTTTTACCTTCTTGTTGGAGTGTTTCTAGGTAACCAAAATCTTTTGTGTTATATATTTATATTATGCTATGGATGTAATGCATGCTTACATATTTCAGTTTACATGTTAAGTTATGAAATGGATGAATGGTGAAATGTTTTTAAGAATATCTTTACACAAAAAAAAAAAAAGTCAAATAGTAGTTAGATGAAGTTTATTGGTGTATCATTCAGAATGGTATGAATGAAGATACTTATGTAAAATAGAAAAATCTCCAGCAAGAATGGGAGGAACTATGTAGTAGAGATGAAATTTATTGGAGATAAAAGTCAAGAGAGTTATGGCTCCAAGATGGAGACAAAAATACAAAATATTTTCATGCATCAGCCAAACAAAAGAGTCTCTAAAATGATTTTTCAAACCAAAGATGCTATTATAGGAAATCTTATCACAAATGAAAACCTCATTTGGAATGAAGGGGTAAAATTCTTTAAGAATCTTTTTGCACCTGATATTTTGCCTTCTCCTAGTGATTCACAACTCAATGAGATTATAGAGTACATAAAAAACATGATATCATCTCAAGAAAATGACATGTTGATAGCACCTTTCACCATCCAAGAAATTTGTAAGGTGGTTTTTTCCTTACCTCCAAATAAAGCTCCTAGTTCAGATGGATTTTTTGCTCTATTTTATCAAAGTTGTTGGTATATCATTGGTTAGGATCTATTAGCTACTATAGAGGAGTCTAGAAAGAGAAAGAGTATGATTAAGTACTTTAATATCAAAAATATATCAATAATTCAAAAGATCAAGGATCCACAACCATTTGTTGACTTTAGGTCAATCTCTTTCTATAATCTAACATATAAGATCATAACTAAGGCTATATACTTAAGATTGCAGCATCTTAGCCCATTCATCATTTTGTTGGAGCAAGGTCGATTTGTCCTGAGAAGAGAAACTATGGAAGGAGTATTAGTGGCACATGAGGTTCTTCATTCTATAAACTCCAATCAGTCATCAAATTTTGTAATCAAATTAGACATGATGAACACATATGACAAAGTTTGCTAGAAATTTTTGTTTCAAGTGCTAAGAAAAATGGGGTTTTCTAAAGGATGGTTTAAATGGGTTAAGGCATATATTTTGGGTTCTTGGTTCTCAGTTATAGTAAATGGAAAACCAATAGGTATATTTTCATCAACCCAAGGAATTAGGCAAGGAGATCCACTATCTTTGGTACTTTTCATCATCATGGTTGAAGCATTCAATAGCACTATTAAACATTAGCATGAGGTAAGTAAAAGGCATGGTGCAAATATCTCGGGTACAAATATATCTATCACTCATTCCTTATTTGTGGATGATACTTTTTTATTTGGATTGTCAAAATTTTAGGAGGCCCGATGAATAAAACATGTACTGCAACTTTATTCAAAGGTGTCAGGGAAAGCTATCGATATGAAAAAGTGGAAAATCTATTTCTTTAATACTAACAGTGTGATATCTGACAAAATAATTCATAATTTATGCTTCACAGTGGATTTCTTACCATCTATATACTTGGGAATTCCTTTTTTTATGGGGTCAAATAAATCTAGCTATTGCTCTTTAATCCTTCAATGTATTCAGAGTAGAATAGTTGCTTGGAAAGCTAGATGGTTATCATTAGCAGGAAGAATTTTGGTGATTAATTTAGTATTAGCAGCAATTCCAAATTATTTTCTTGAAGCCCTAAAAGCCCCTCCTAAATTTTTACTCCAAATTTAAATGATGATTAAGGGTTTTCTCTCGGAAAGTAATATGAATAATTCACAAAAAATACCACTTGTTTCTCTTCAAGATATGACACATATCCCAACAATTGGTGGGGCAAGTGTTCGTGATTTAACTAAAAGAAATGATGCTTTTAGTGGTAAAATAGCTTGGCAAATGTAAATTAAGCCTCATTCCACGTGGTGCAAGATTATGCAACAAAAATAGCTAGACTATAATGATTCTACAAGAGTTATCTCTATCTTGGATCCTCCAAAAGGTTCCATTATTTGGGATTTTATGATGGCTTCATGAGATATTTTTGTAAAATATGTTGCTTGGAAAGTGAATAATGGTAGTAGGATAAGCTTTTGGAGGGACTCTTGGAATGGTCAACCTCCTTTATCAAAAAGCATGGTATCTCAGAACATTATCATGGTTTTAGAAAATCATTGGGGTACACAACTCAATCAATATGTAGCTAATGTATGTGAAAATTTAGGTAAAGTAAAAAGGAAAAGTCTAGATTAGTTACTATTGAAATCTCAGTAAATTACTCAATTCAAAGAAATATTGGGCTCTAAACTCATCTTCATATCTAGGTTTGTAGATAAAATCATTTGGGCTCCAACTAAGGATGGCCACTATTCAATAAAAGAGGGATATAAAATCTTGCAGCAAAATGAAATGGATAAAGTTTCTAGTAGAGAATTTTTATTTTGGTTGAATCATGTATTTCTTCCAAAGGCATGTTGCTTCACATGGCTTGCATTAAAGCATAGTATCTTGACTAGTGATAGATTGAGAAGATTGCACATTGCCCCATAATTTAACTACATTTTTTGTAATGGGTGGGAAGAAATAGTGGATCACCTCCTTCTTACATGTCCATTTGCTATTCAATGTTGGAGTTACATAATAAATAAGTTAAATTATAGTACTCTACTCCAAAATAATATATAAGACTTTTTTCAATCTTGGCTAGTCCTTTACCCAAATTCTTTATTTGCAAATCTTTGGAAGTGTATACCAACATCAGTTGTGTGGGGTATATGGTGGGAATGAAACAAGTGTATTTTTAGAATGAGGTATCTACAATAGACAAAGTTTAGGAGGGAATTGAGAGAGAAATATCAAAAATTACTAACACAAGTTTGAGATGTTTTAAATTTAATCCTCTTGTTACTTCATGGGATTCTAAAGTGATTCAAATGGGGCATCTAGAGGAAACCTAGGAAGATATGGTTTTGGGACATGTATCAGGGACCCTCATGGAACAATAGTGGCTATTACAACTTCCCCTTTACCTATATGTACAAATATCAAGGTAGAAGTTCAAGCTCTACTCATTGGCCTCATTCTCACTAAACAAGGTAATTATCGAATGTTGCATATTGAAAGAGATTCATCAATAATTATAGATGCTTGTATACATAGAAATGCATTCTCATGGAAACTAAACTAGATCTTCAATCAAGTCTAGAGGCTCCTAGATGAATGTCAAGATGTTTGCATTTCTCATACATTTCAAGAAGGTAACAAAGTAGCTGATTATCTATCAAATTTGGGTTGTGATGGGTTGTTATTTTCATCATTACAACCATATCCTATGATTGAGAAGTGTTGCATTCTTAAAAAATTAATAAAAGTTTACAAGAATGCTTGCTATCATCTGCATCACTAATATGGGCATGATTTAGTTTAGTCATTGTATGCTGAAATAATTAATCGATGGGAATGCCATCAATGTTTCATGTGGAATATTTTTGAAATAATGTTTACGTCTAGAAGTATAGGTTGCAAAATTTTCCAAGGACACATTTCATGCCAAGTGCAAAGCTAAAGGTAGAGTGTCACTTCACATTAGTTTTATATGGATAGGGATTTTCCATATCTACTAATATGTGCTTTCAACATAGCATACTTTTCCTAGTTATTTATCTAATTCTAGTCTGTGCTTTATTAATTTGTTTTGAACATGTTGGAAGAAATTGATATCTCTACTTCCTGTGAAGTTTTTCACAAACAACATCGTGTTCTATTGCCAAAAAATTATCACATATGGATTCCTCCAAGATTCGATAAAAAAGTGTTGTCATCTAATGTGGATGATGTAGTGTTCAATTTGAAGTTTATTGTTCACTCCCCTATAGTTCAGAGAGCTATCAAACATGTTATTGGAGAAGAACTCATGGTTTCCTCAGCACTACATTTCTTATATCCTTTGAACATGCTCCTCCCAAATGAAAGTTGCATTGCAAGCCACTTCCCATACATTAGGTTTTTTAGCTAGAAGAGAGAGTAAAGAAAGTTGGGTATACTCTCTTAGACTTGCAAAGATTTTCTGATTTGCTTCATAGTCAGGGTCCAAACATGGAGGCAATGAGTTATCAGGCTGATGAATGGAATGCTTGGGACTCTCTAGATGCATCAAATATATTGTTATTACATAATACAATACAAGATGTGTTTGGCTGGTCTTCTAAAATATCAGAGATGGTGTGTTCTAGTTGGGATCATGCAGGTACTCAGGATTGGGCTTGGCTTCAATAGAATGCACAAATTCAAGAGTGCAAGGTGTCATAGAGTGTGTTCATTATCAAGATAGGGTGGACATGAAAGAAAAACAAAATAGGGGTCTTCGTGATTGTGATGATATGGATGAGTGAACTCTAAAAAGAGTTTTATTTTTTTATTTTTTTGCTTGTTAAATTGTAAATTTGAACATCGGATGTGATGGTAATTAGTTTTTTTAAATTAAGAGCATAATATTGGGAGGTAGTTGATACTCCTTAATGTATTTATGCTAGGCTTTTAGTGGTGTTCAAAATTACAACTTTGGAAAACATATCAATGTAATTATAAGGGATGTTGTTGGGTTTTTATATTGATTCTTTCCTAGTTAACCTATTTTGAATCAGATTTATATATAAATATTATAGTGGCTTACCTCTTTTACCTTAAAAAAAATTTAAAAATTAAAGTGCTAATTCACCCCTACCATTCTCCTCTCAAAAATTACTATCCCATTTATATTTCAAACAATTGGTATCAGAGCCTTGTTCTCTAGATAGAAAGGTTTGATAGCTTTGGAGGTAAGATCTTGAAGATGGAAGTCTACAAATTTGGAAAGACTATTGAGAACTAGAAGATTGAAATACAAATTTCCCTAAATCAACTCAAGGAGACAAGAGATGAACTACAACAATTATTAAAAAGAAGAAAGGAATTGGCCATTCAACAAAATGACACTCAATATGAAGAAGACACTACTAGATTGTTTGAGGACAAGAACTCAAATTAATTTGATGCAGTAATTGTAGAACTAATGGAAAATAATAGTGCCCTAAATGAAGAAGTCATGAATCTAAAAAGGGAACAAGAAACTCAGTCAGTATTGTTATGTAAGATAACTTAACTAATAACAAAATTTGAAGAAGATAGAGTCATGATTAAAGAATATAAAATATTACTAGCTAAAAAATTTGAGGAGAAGTCATCAGATGTGCAAAAGTTGACAAACATTCAACTAGATCTGATGAATCAAATGATGTTTGTAAATCAAGAACTAAATAGGAAAGGCATCAAGATTGCAACTTGGAAACACAAAATACCCTACTACAAAATGAATTGAAGGCTAAAAAGGAAAATCTCAACAAGCCTAGTGAAGCCATAGAATACTTTGAAAAACTGAGGGAAGCACCAAGATCAAATGGTGATACTACTAGATTGGGATATTCTACTTCTGAGACAAGAGAATAGTCTAGAACTGGTTAAAAAAGGAACAATAAGGGAAAGAGAAAAAAGACAACTTGTCATCACTATGGAAAATTAGGTCATATAGCAAATGTTTGTAGGATCAATGCTACAAATGAAAACTCTAAATAGAAATTCAAGGGACACTACTTCAATTGCATGAAACAAGGACATTGGGCACATGAATGCATGAACAAAACAATCAACACTCAAACATTTGAAGGATATTGTTACAACTAGCAAAAGTATGGACACAAGGCATATGAACATAGATTCAAACCCAAGTGGACATCAAACAAGTAGACAAAGGTACATCCTAATGAAAATTATTACAATTGGGATTAAACTAAAAGGTATAGTTGTCACTATTGTGGTGAATATGGTCATATTCTAGAAAACCACATAAGGAAAAACTGTAGAGGTAATTACAATAAATGGCTAAATGAGATTGTATTCTTTAGTTTACTTAAGACTGATCATGTAAGCAAAAATTGTCCAAATCAATCACCTATATTAAGCAGTGAATTTAGAAAAGGAAAAGTAAAGGTAGATGTTGAGAAGGTAAAGAGCTAGATGAATAAAATGTTGAGAAAGAAAGACAATTGTAGCACATCAAGTTAAGTTGAGGTAACTTTATGCAATGGATCAGTTGATCACATCATCCTAAACTAGGAAATCAAAGGTATGTGTGGAACTTACATCTAAAATGATATATTTTGCATCAGTTCCAAGAATTTAAGTAATGAAAAGGATCTATCATCATTTATTAAGATGCAATGAAGCTATTAGAAGAAAGAGATAAAAAAAAATTTGTTGTTTTCTATTTTTTTGCTAAGTATACAAATTATTGTAGTAAATGTCAAGTAATGAGGTACTCTAGTGACTATCGAGCTAGCTATAATGGCTGAACATATTGAAAAATCCTATAGCAACCAGGCTTACAACTATATATGCACTATGCATTAATTGCAAGGTTTTGAAGGCTATATACTCAATTTTTTGAGTCATTTGCATTTACCAAAAGATCGAAGAGCATGAAGGTGATTTGGGAAAGAGATTCCAATGATTGCATACTAGATTCAATTGCTACATGATGTTTTACATCAAATTGAAAGATATTTCACTTGTGCTGAGTTATATTGTTTTAGATTTTACAAACCATAGCAAGTGAAAATGGTAGTGAGTTCATCGGTAGGAGTAAGGAAGGAAGGTAAAGAGGTTACCAATGTAATATTCATCAACAATGATGTTCCTCAACCACCATTTCAAGAAATTGCTGAAGTTTCATACAAAAGAGATCCATTTAGTGTATTGTCAAGTATTTCACCAAAGGTATTAATGATCCAAGATGTAAGATGTTATACATGCAAGGTTGGAGAGGTTGGAGACGTAGAGATCAGAGAGGCCTACCAAAAGTTGTATGAGAATAGAATTTTGAGGGAAGAAAACAAAATTGTAGAATGAAAATGGTTAACATGTGACCTAGATTTTCTCCAAGTTTTTAAAATAGAATGGATAAAGATTATATTGAGATGAATAAATGAAAATCAACTATGGTCGAAGAATGGAACTATTAGAATATCAAAGAGCATTATTTGTAGTGTGATAGGGTACCCTACCCTAGACACGCCAAAGATATTAAGGAGTGATGCCAAAGAAGTAATTAAGAAGAATATTGGAGCCATATCAAACAAGGGGGTAATGCCAATTGACACAGTTGAAGACCCTATTATCCCATTTATAATGTGTGTGATAGTACACATATTCTACTAGTGTAACATGCATTTCTATTAACATAGGCTACATGATCATAAAGAAAGATCATACCTATGATCTAGTTGAGCTATAGTTTCAACACTTGTTAGAAAACCTAGAAGCTATCAGGAAAGAAAAGGGCTCTTCATGTAAGTTTCCTTCACTCATTGTTTGCATATTGTTGTATGTATAAAACACATTTCCTATATTTGTCAAGGTAGTAGGGAGGACAAGTTGGTATATTACTCAATAGATAGGTGAATCTATTGATAAACTACAAGAGAATTTTTATTCAATTATGACTAGTAACTTTGAAGATTTCAATAAATCAATGAAGTAGACATTAATAATTCTAGCATCTCTAGTGGAGAAACATTATAATGATGTTTGTTTCCTAGTAGATGTCAACTATACCTAGGTACATGCATCTATTCCAAGGGTTATGGATGGGACCTTTACCTTATGAGGTAGATTTTGATGAGGCATCAACAACCATCACTACACTATTGGGGAAAGAGATAGACTAGGATGCAACACTATTCAACAACTATGATGAAACCAAGTCAAGGATAACCATAGAATTACAAAATGCCACCATCATCAAAAAGAAAAATAAAATGGTAAAGAAATTGAAAGATAATTTTGGTGATGTAGAAGAAGAAGAAGAACAAGAAGAAGAAGAAGGTCAAGGACCTATAAAGCTAACAAAAGGAAAAGGTGAAGATCAAGCTTTAGAGGATGAAGAGGAAGTTGAGAAAGAACCCAAAGAAACTAGAAAGAAGAGGAAGACAAAAAAAAGAAATTGGAGAAAACAAAGAAGAAAGAAAAGAATGAATAATAGAAGCCATCTGCACCTTTGACAATGTCAAGCACAAGGGCTATCACTGCACAAGCTAAAGAAGCTCAATCAAAAAAAGTTAAAAGGAAGACTACTAGAACAGAGTTGAACATTCTTGCTAAGAGACTAAAGAGGATTTTGAAACTGCAAGAGGTTTCAAATTATGAGAAGACTAAATCTAATGAAATCAGTCAATTGAAAGTGGTAAGCCACAATATCTCATTTGATATTGATAATGTACATGGGAATATAAAGAATAGTGTAGATTTATCTGGATTTTCACATATTGATTTTGACAAATTGGATAATGGAGATAAGAAAAATGTTGAGGAAGCTATTTATGATATGATGGCTACTTTCAAGACTACTCGATCAGAGATTTCCAACTCTATACCTAAAATGTTATATGAAAGAGTTGAACAAAAATGGAAGTTTAGTTTGACAATTGAAAATCAAATTAGAAAGGCTACTTTAGCTCAAGTTATGCCTAAACTTGATAAGAAAATGATTAAAAAAGAAGTAGATAAATACAAAGGGATATTTTCTCCTAAATATAGAGCATTTCATATCTTAAGGAATCAAGTAGAAGAGTTGGTAACCTAGAGCAGGCTACTTTGGAAAATAATCTATGGGTTTACCACAAAAATAGTGGAAACAATGGAAGAGAAAAAATAAATAGAGGAAGAGAATGAAGACCATGAAAAGAATGAAATAGAATAGAAATGACATACAAGAGACTATAGATGTTAATGAGTCAAGCACTAGTCCTCCATAAGAAGAAAAAGAGAGTCAAAAGGAATCTGTCACTATTGAAGATATACCTAATAATTTTACACAAAATGTGATTAATCTAGTTAGTGAAGAGGATATAAAGAAGTCACAACAAGAATCCACCAATGCAACAATTCCATGCTCAAATCCTATATTGGTACAGATTGATGAACCTCAAAAGGTTAAGATTGCATCCACTGGTGAACAAATACAAGATAAATCTATAGTGTCCCCACTTATTGTAGAGTCAAAAGAAAAAGAATCAAATGATCAATTAGAAAACAAGGTTTTGGAGAAGAAAGATTAGCTTACAAATGTACCATCTTCAAATACTATTTTTGTCATTAAGATGAAAGAGAAGAAGGCATATACATTAGCTACATTATTACTAAGTCTACAAAGCTCAGGATTGCTAGTACTTTTAATAATTGATAAGGAAGGTAATGAAGTGAATAAGGGTAAGGAATATAGTCCTACACCCAACTCCCAAAAATATATTGAAGATCAAAAGGAGGATATTCAAGTTGAAGGGGATAATATGACTACTGAGTTAGAGGAGTAGGCGGCTATTTAGACACTTGTTACTTTTCTAGTTATTACTTCTCTTCCTAGTATCCAAACTCTTCTTAGTACTCAAGCTAGCCCATTATAGATATCAGTGTCAAGTACAAGCCAACTAAGAGTGTTGAAACTCCATCACTAGAGGATGTTAGTTTAGATGAAGTGATTATTCTACCATAATTCAATCCAACAACAATCACAATGCAATAAATGTAGATACTCTAGGAGGCCCTACAAAGGAAATCAAGACAACATAATCTAAAGAGAGAGCACAAGAAAAAAAATGTTTTGCATGAGATTAGAGACATTTTTACTAATGCTTTTGATATTTCAGACTCATTTCCCAATAAGTCTATTACAGAAAAACTTGTACATATAGGTGATAGAATAAAAGATGAGGAATAGAGATAAATGTAAAGTTATAGGAATGGTCTAAGAGGAATTTTCACACTAAGGTCATGGATTAGATGTCTAGTGTCATTGACCTTAGGTAGCTTGATTTGTCAACTAAACTAGACTGTGTTTTGAATAATATTTACTCTCTATATAGTAAGTTATGCAATGTTGATTTCTATACTCAAGAGACTAAAGAAATAATTGATAGGTTGCAAGGGGATCTTATGTCTAAAGGATCTACATTGAAGAAATCTCTTGGTACCAGTTAGTTACATTTTTAGAGAAAATTGCATACACAGAGTGGGCTTTCCTAGTTGCAAGAAAACGATGGAAATATAAGATTAACCTTGATCAGCATTTAGTCCATGCTGACCCCACGCATGGAAGTTTTGTAGAAAGAATTAGCATTTGCTAAGATATTGTTAAAGAAAGATTTCCATTTGTCAACACAAGAAAGTCCAGTGAATATGGCAGTAAATGTAGAAATTAAGATTTATTCATTAGATGCAGCCAAAAATAATTGGGTTTCTACCTTAGGAATCATTATGGAAGTATAGAAGCCATTTTTGAATAAATATACTTTAACTATACCACCCTCAAACATATAAGTATAAAAAAGGGGGATTTTGTAAATATTTAAAATTTTGTCAAGGAAGATATCTGCTTAAAGAGAATCACAAAACCATAATGAAGTATTTACTCAAAGGAAGTAATATAATAAGGTAATGACAACATTTTTGCAAATTTTGAGATTTTTGAAATTTTGTATAGAGACTGCGCAATAGATTATATATGGTGTGACTTATGCATGAAGTAAGATGACATATTTCATGACAAAGTGTTTTTGCCACTCATGTCAAAGAGAGAGATTGTTAATCTCATTATGGTTTTGACAAAATAGTGATAGAACACTTAGTCATTATCTATAATAGTTGGTCAGTCATCACTACGACTGAGTTACTACTTAGGCTAAGTGCATACAGTATGTTGAGCATAAGTTTCTAGACAATACATGCCAAGTGATATTATAGTTAGTGCCAACCACTAGTAGGTGTGAAGAAGTCAGTGTGTGCCAAGTCACTTAGGTGTCAAGAAAGTAAAAGGTGTCAAGAAAATAGTGTGTGCCAAGTGATTTAGGTTTCAAGGAATAGTATGCTCCACACCATTCAGAAGCTGAGTTACAATAGATAGTGCATAGTTAAGGCCAAGCATCTGAAGCCTATTGATGACATAGATGTTTGTAATGACACAAAGTCCTATGTAAACCATTTTTGGCTGACATGAACATTAATTTTTGATATTAAGAGATAAGTATCAAGTCATATCTCATGTGCCTATGCAAAACATGTAGTGAATCAAAAAAAGGGAGGCATTAGGTAGGAATAACAATAAACTAGAGCCTTATAATTGCCTATTTAAAGAGGTAAACTCTAAGGGGAGTTATCATGATGGTGAAGGTGAGAAGGTATTCATGATGGAAAAGGTGTTTTAACATTGCGAAACTAGTTGATTAGAATAGAGTCAATTGAGAAGATAAGAAGTGGGAGATCAGAGAATATATATTAGATTAGGAGGATCAAGAAATAAACTATAAAGAGGAGATCTGACATCTAATAGAGAAGTGCAAAAGATGGATCAGGTATTGCATCATTTTGACAAGTGATGCAAGGTAAATCTTCAAATAGAGTAGTCCTAACAAACTTTTGTAAATCTCCTAACAAATTTCTTACTTAGTTGTGATTTTAAATCCTTTAATCAAGGTAATACCTAATAATTTTGTAAGCCTTTAATAGGTTAGACCTTTCATAGGGTAGATCATAGTTTATGATCAAAACTTTGTAGCCATAATTGGCCACACTTTATTGCTGCAGTAGTGCAGATTTTTGGGTGTAATCCACACCCCAATTTTACCTTCTCATTGGAGGGTTTTTAGGTAACCAAAATATTTTTTCTTATGTGTTTACATTATGCTATGGATGTGATGCATGCTTACATATTTCAGTTTACATGTTAAGTTATGAGATGGATGAATGGTGAAATATATTAGTTTAAAATTTTTAATTGTTGATTCAGCACACCTTCCCCCCTCATAACTTACTTTGTCATTTATATTTCCAAAAAGAAGGAATGATATTAATCACAACATTTGTTAAAGGTTTTGGAAATGGGGTGGAGAGATAAGTTGGTTAACCTAAATTTGACTCAAAATTTTCCCTCTCAAAGCTTTTGCTAAATACATTTGTCTCAAAAACTAGAATAAGATGCAATTTTTAGATTAAATTATATGTTGTATATTTTTTCATTAACACATCAACTATTACAAAACTTTTTTTTTCTATCATTGTGATAACTTGAGGATGTAGTTGTTTCATAACAACATTATAATTAAGGTATTTTAATTATGAAGGTTGTTAGTTATTGCCATGTCAATTACTATTTATTGATGTTTTCATTATCTCATTTTAGTTTCAATTAAGATTTTGACACACACAAAATTGAATATTAATCATATTAATATATTGTGTTATATTATTAATATGTATTTACTTAATATTATAATTTTTTAATCATTTATAATTGCAAGGCTCCATTCCAAGAGAGGTCATGAAATCCCCTTATTGTATTCCACTATAGTCTTGAAGAGCATTATATATGTAGTGTATTCCTTCATCAAGCATATTTTTGCCTCCACATGGAGCATTCATGTCTTCCTCTCTGTAGTATGGATAATCTTAGATGGATTTAAACCTTTGAATTTTGAGAGGGAAGAATTTGGTGAGAACAAAATTATCATAATAATTTAAAATATAAGAAATTTTGGTAAAAATATTGTGTGTAAATTTTTAAAATACAATTTATAGGGTTTTGTAAGAAGTTTCCTTTGTGATTTTTTATTTTCTTATTGAAGGTCATAGTGTGTAAATAGGGGCATTCTATTGTAGTTATTATTTTTCAACTAAGACTTGAGTTCCTATTGCATGTATGAAGATTTTTTATTTCATTCTTAATGTAATGTCAACTCTTAACCACATACATGTTTGGGTGACTAATTATTACTGACTAAGTGTTTAGTCATTTATTTGGTAGTTATTTAGTTAGTTTTATTTCGTTGATCTTGTGATTTTATCCAGTGACTAAATTAGTCACATATTTGGTCACTTATAATTGTAATAAACATAATAGTATAATGTCACTAGTTTTAGTCAGATAAGTAAAAAATTTCATGGCATTACTAAAAGTTTTAGTCACGTAGTCACATATTTGTCAAAATATACTACTGATGATTCTACCTTTTTATAGATGAATCTTGCTTTATATGTCCTAGTCTAGAAGTGCTACTAGATGACCTATGTGATATTATTATTTCTTTAAAGTATCATATTGCTTCACTTGGCTTGTTCATCCTTTCCACAATTTCTTTTTTGAATCTTAACTCATTCCTCAATAGGTCACTCTATGATCTAACATTTTGTATATCCATTCCTTTGTTATTTACTTCCCAATTAGCAAGCTTTATTTGATTCATCATGTCTATCTAAGTGTTTATGAGATTTTGTACATCAGATGATATTTCTTCAATTCTGGTAGCCATTTTTCTTCTATCTTTTTTGGCCACAACTTTTTCATCTTCATCTTTCTTCTTTTGTTCAATCACATCACATAGTATTACTAACTATATTTCGTGAACTCTCTTTTCAATCCTCTAACTTATTCATTCAAAATAATGCTATTCTTTAATAGATCTACAATGGCTACATCACTTTTACTAGAATTTCTATCATCGAGAAGTCCTTGTGTATCAATTTGTTGATAAAGTGTGTCATTTTTTTGAATTCTCATATGCTTTCTCTTTCTTAGGGATTTCCTCAGTTCCTCTCTTGCTACATCAAGAAGCTATAGTATGAGCTAGATTCCAAGCACTTCATTGTCAATAATATTTCTCAATTTGTAAGCTTCCATCTCCAAGATCAAACTCTTAAGTTGTTAAACTTATTTCAAGATAACCAATGCTCTAATACTAATTATTGGAAGTTTTTTGGGAAACCAAGATACTTTGGTGGGGGGGTGTGGTTAATAAGGATCTACAGAACATTTATCCTTCAAAAAAACTTAACTACATTCATCATAGTAAACATCTCATATCTAGCTTATGCATACCATATCTTGAAACATGAAATTCTGAAATAAATCTAATTATGCATCACATCCATGAAATCTAAAATTTAAAAAAAAAAAAGATTTTAGTAAGACAGAAACCCTCCAAGGTGAAGGTAAAACTAGGGTGGGGATGACACCCACATAACTTCACTAGTGTAGTAAAAAATTCATCCTATTAGAACAACAATTTATTTATCCTTCAAAATAACTTAACTACATTCATCATAGTAAACATCTCATATCTAGCTTATGCATACCATAACTTGAAATATGAAATTATGAAATAAATCTAATTATGTATCACATCCATGAAATCTAAAAAAATAACACAAAATATTTTGGTAAGCCAAAAAGCCTCCAAGGTGAAGGTAAAACTAGGGTGGGGATGACACCTACAAATCTACACTACTGTAGTAAAAAAGTTATCCTATTAGGACTACAATTTTGATCACTTATGATGATCTACCCTATGAGGGGTTTGGTCTATTAGAAGCTATATAAGATTTTAGGTCTACCTTTATTAAAGGATTTAACAATTACAATAAAGTAAGGAATCTGTTAAGAGATTTACAAAGGTCTATTAAACACACTATGTCAAGATATTTTTCTTGATTCAATCTATCAAAACTAATTCAATGCATGATCTTTTGGTCTACACTTTTAATTTCTAAATACAAATATTCTCCTTCAAATCTGATATGTCTTTACTATGTCCTTCACTACTTCATTAGGTTGATAACTCTCTTTCTACATAACACTTGCATTTTAGAAACAATAGTCCACCAAGATAACTGTGGGGGGGAGGGGGTGAATCAGTTATTCATCAATTAAAACATTTATATTCTTTAAGAAAACTTAACCATTCACCCAAAGTAAACAACAACCATAAAGATGCACACAATCAATTACACTAGATATGTTGACTAGCGAAACCCTTAATCAGAGGGAAAACCTTGGTGGGAATGATGCCCACAAATGATACACTAATATGAGTATTCCTTATTAGAGGATGGACCTTGTTAGGAGTCTATTACAACATTTAGTACAAAGAGTCCCTATTAGGAGACTTTGAATCCCTATTAGGAGACTCCAACCCTGTTAGGAGTTGTGGAAAATAACTGAACCCACTATTCGAACAACTTCAGGATTAGATCAACAAACCCACTGTCCAATTGACCTTGGTACTATTCCTTTCAAAATAATAGATGTGAAACAAGATTTTACTTCTTCCTCTATCTAGTACATCAAACTTCTCCTTTAGATCATGCAATTATATCTACAACTCTGTACATAGAAACAATAACCCATAAGGTAACTTACACACATTGGTAAGTCACTTTGCTTCTATAGTGTTCTGTTGCTCAATAATTTTCTTGTCTTATCTGCTCTCTATATGTTAAACATGGAAAACATCTTTCTTTTATACCATGCTCATTAATAAATCCTTGATTTAGCTTCCCACTTAATTATAATACATTAATTAAATGAATGCATATTTAATTAATGTTGTCAGCTCATAGTTATAAGCAAACTTTCACATGTATGAGTTTTGTACATGCACACTCTTTGACATCATCAATGGCTAGTATATTGTCTCTAGTTAACTATGGAACCTTTCACTATATTTGTGATGCTATAATAATCACGCAATAGGAACTTCTTTCCTAATACTCTATTTCCATATGGTTCTCTATATATCAATCATATCTTCCCTACATTGAAATACATATTGTATTATGCACTAGAAATTGTGCATTATTAGATAAGTAATATAATGTTCTTAATACAAAAATCATAGTTTTCTACTCTATTAGTCTTTACAAACTTATTACTTTGTTGTCATCAATGACAAGCACAATCATTAATACATCATATCAATGTTCTGCAAGGCTCTCCCATAGCATCATCATTCATGCTAACAATCTTCCCATTTAGCATTAATGGAAACATAGATGAAAAACATGTAAGTTCCAAGAATAGCAATTATACATCTTCTTCATCATCGTGTTTTGATTTCATCCTAATTGAACTACATAGAATGTTTTTCATGTCACTCTCTACCAAATTGACATCAATGTCAAAGGTAATACACAAATGGTTCATTTTCTTGAAGATACAATATTTTTCTAGCACAACCACAACTTGGTATGCTACTTTACAACTTTTGTATATAAATCCATAAACAACTCAAGTGTGTAAAGACACTATCATACCAATTACCAAGAGTCCTTTGCTGACTTTGTTCATCACAGATACTCCCCCATTAAGGAAGCATCAACATTCAATCTAGTCTAACAATGGTGTACTATTCCCTAGACTGATGTAACTTTGCATCTTCTATTCTCAAGTAGGTAGGGGAATAACTGCAAGAATACCTCTTAGGTACTCAAATGTATTCTTTGGTAAGGTTTTTTTGAAAAAAAATTCAATCTATTCCTTGGTGTTAACATTCTCTAGTTTGATTTCTTTCTCTACAACTTTTACTCTCCATACATTGTTTTGCAAGTCATTATTAGTGATGAATTCCACATTTTCATGGTTAGCCTCTAGATCAACAATAGTTACCAAAGCTATTTCTTCTACTACCTCCTTTTTTCTAATCTTATCACAATCACTCAAGAATGCTTCATCTTTATTAGAAAGAAAACTCTTTCTAGCTTTTCTCAACCTCTTAGGACATTTAATTGAAAAATGACCAAACTATTTACATGTCCAACAAGCAAGAAACTTCATACCTTCAAGTTCTCTCCCTATAAGTAGATCAGTACCTTATTTTATATTTGTATCATCTTCTATTCTAGATCTATCTTTGCTTGTGCTATTGTTTTGATGTATGTAGTAGAAGGATTATAGATCTATAAACTCAATATTATATTCTTTATACATATATGATAACTCACCAAGAATTTCCATAAGTCGTGTGCCAAATTTTCTTTTGTCAGATATAGGAATTTCTCCTTTGAATATGTTTAGCTAAAATATATTAACTTTGATTCTTGTGCCAGTACCAAACAATTTTCCTTCCTTGTCCTTGACGATGCATGTGTCATTACCAAACAATAATTGGTAACATTTTTCCATAAGCTATCCAATGCTTAACAAGTTATGTTTTAGTCCATCAACAAAGTAAACATCATCAGTATTTGTTTTACCATCAAGTGTGATAGATCCAATTCATGTAATGTGATAGGCTGGAGTGTTCCCTACTCTAACAATCCTTCCATCATGGTTTTTGAATTTGACAAATTTTCTCATATCACCACTCATGTGATGTGAACTACCACTATCAATGATCCAATCTTTCCTTTCAACTTGTGAAATCAATGCACTTTCTTCTCTAATCTCTTTTTCATGATCATCCTCCTTTATAGCTATGAATCCCAATTCATCTTCATTTTTTCTTTGATCAAATTCTTTTTCTTCTTCTTCATTAGAATATAAGCAATTTCTAGGTTTTCTAGGTCTAAATATTCCCTTATACTTTCTTCCTCTTTTAGAACACTTAGATGCATAATGACCATATTCATTGCATTTCCAACACTTAAAAATTTTCTTACCATCCTTTTCTCTTTCCACAAGAAGAGCCACTGCTTCCTTGATCTATTCCTCAACAGACTTGCTGCTATCATTAACTATCATTAAATATAAAAATATAAAAATATAAAACCTATGTAAACATCAAAATATACATTGCAATGAAATAGGTTGTTATTAGTAATAGATAAATTTTCAATTCTCCCTACTAAAACTTGTCTATCATTTTCTTTAGTTCCTTTTCTTTCAACTAAATAGTGAATAAAATAAATTACACAACTTAGCTCTTTAGGTCTTCCCTCTCATCTACATGTACTACATTACATGCTAAGAAAATCATTTCCCAAAATATGACATAACAATGAGGTGACACAAAACTAAAAAGGTTATGTTTTTTATTCTTCTCCATTAGATTTTTTTTTTATTATTCTCCAACTGTAGTTGGGCATCCTATTGGCTATTATTGACTACAAGTATTTTTACAAAAAAAAAAAAAATTTAATTAATTTTTTTAAGGTATGGAGTAATGTATATATGTTTATCCATAATTAATAAAATTAGGTTTCTTTCTATGATTAAAGTTATGATATTTGGGGTGCTAGATATTGTTGGAATCTTTTTTAATTCTTTTATAATTTCATGGAGCTTGCAAATATTGCTCCATTATAAAATATTGTCACACAATACCATAAATTAGTTTTCTAAATTTTTATTGCAAGTTTTTATTATGACCATTGAAAAAAAAATCTTCATCTCTTAAATAACTTGATTCAAATATTACAATTTTAACTTAGTTTCAAACTTTAGTTATAACTGAGTTTTATTTAGAGTGTCTAGTGCTTTGCACAACAATCAATTATTTTGAAAATTCTATTTTTGAGAGATATATTTAAGGGAATAGATTTTTCAACATGACATGTGTTCTAACCAACTCATTTACTTGTCCTTGAAATTTATGTCAATAATCTTTAAAAAATTGCTTATTAAACTTTCTTTAATAATAATTCATCATATTAAAAATATATGCATTAAATAATGCACTGAAACATGTAATTTCGCTTGTATAATAATAATCTTAAATAGATGCTGAAGGGAAGGTAGGCATACATTTTTCTAAAATTTTGCATAAATGTTACAAGTTAGATAGTAGAAAATAGTAAAGAAATGTGCTAAGAGCACTTTATTTATATATATCTCCCTCAAATTCAATTTTTTTTAATAATTGATCTTTAATATATCTTTGGTAAACCTATTTCACACAAAGGTGTTATTTCTAGTTAGTACATATGAAAAATGAGTAATAGTTGTAATTTTTTGTGTAGTCAACTGCTCTTTCAAACATGGGTCCAACATTTTTTTATTTGTTTAATCATTTTTTTAAATTTGATTTTTTGTCTTGATCGACTTAATTTTTCTCAAGTCAAATATAATTAATAGATATGACAAATGAGTTATAGTTGTGATTTATTGTGTAATCCAATGCTCTTTCATGTATGGCCCCATCATTTTCTTTATTTTTTACATCTTATTGCTTGTTCGATATACTTCCTCCAGTGATAAACTCTTAGAATAATAAAGGATTTTATTATTAATTAAATCATATTGATTAACTTATTAAGTCTTTTATTATCTCTATTTTACTTAAGCTAAACTATGAGCATATAATAATTAATTCTTTTATTAATTACTATTTGCAACCTAGGTTAATTATCTTTTAGGGGTTTGATCTCCTTTTGTAAGGATTAATCTCTCTTTGTAATATTAATTCATTCAATACAATTTGCAATTCTTTTTTGCACACCAAGAATTTCTCATCTTTTGTGGATTTGGGAATTCTAGCCTCCATGATGTTTGGTCCTCTCTTTCCATGACAAGTGTTTACATGTAGGTGATTCTTGGGAGATATGGGGTTGATCTTTCATCAAATTCAACATGGTATGAGAGCTCTAGATGTTCATCCCACTATTTTTTTATGAGAGGTGTTGATGTCATTAATTTTGTAGCTGAAATTTGATGACCATTAATCATCATTTCTTTGATATGTTTTTTCCCTAAAGACCTATTGATGATTTTTTCTATATCTTGGACATATAGAGGTACTTTTTGATAAATATTATATCATCAAAAAGATCTTTCAAATCCAATCATGAAAGTGTAGGTTATTTGAATTATTGATTCTACTTGGTTCCCTATTTATGCAATCAAAGCTAGGAGTTCTATTTTTCTACTTTTGGAGACATGTCTTGAGCATCCGATCTCCAATTTTGAAATTATTGATATTAATATAAATATATTTTAGATTTCTTTCTACTGATGTTGTCTATTTTTCTAGATTCTACTCAGGGAAAATTCTATTCAATTTTTTGCATTTTTGCATTTTGGTGGATATCTTAGTTGTTTCAGGTTCAAGGATTAATTTTGTTTCTTCAAATTATTTTTCATGGGTTGTACTATATATTGTATCATCCTTATGTCTCTTCTAGTCTGTTTAGACATTATTTGTGTACATTCTTGCAAATACACTGAGACAAAGTGTCATATTTCATTTGTATTTTTGTTTTATTTATTTTTTCGTATTTTGCCTTTTGATTTGAGTAATGAGGATACTCATATAGATTTGTATATTCATTGGATTCACTATATCTTGTTCCTTGTTGTACATGTAATAATCTAATTTAATTGACATGGGGACAATAGTTTGACTTTATTTATCATCTCCCTTTGTTCGATGGAGTGACCTATGTATTTAGTATTCGTTCCTATATACTAGGTAGATATAGTGGTAGGGTGTACATGTATGTTTTGGTGAGATGGATCATTTACCATATAGAAACTTTTATTTTTGTTACTATTTTGTTTACAACTTTCCATGTTTGATTGATTGGCTCTTTGGGCATTGGTATTTCATGTCATCTATATCTTCAAGTTCAATTGTTTGCCTTTGTTTGCTTCCTAATTTGAGTAGTTCCTTATGAGAAAGCGCATGCAAATTATAGTCTTCTCTACGTAGTTAGGTTCTATTTCAGTATAAGTTCTTCAAATCAATAATTACTTTTGATAGGACTTTGCATCTTCTATATGCTTCAGTAGTGTTTTACATGATATCCTATCTTTAGGGACATTACCTAGTTTAGAGGCTTCTTCCATCCTTCACTAGTTCTTTTAGCATTATTTCCATCTCTTTTTGGAGTTAAGCTTTCCCATGTGATTTTCTCTATTTCTCCTCTTTTCAGAGATTTGGTTGTGCTTAAGTACCTCATCAAGCCTTTGTTGTGGGGACCCAAATATACTTTCAGTAGTAGTTTCTAGGTTTTAGCTACTCCAAGTTTATCTTAAGAGGGGGAATTAGAGTAATAAAGTATTTTCTTATTAATTAAATCATATTGATTTAATTATTAATATTGGAAATTATAATTGAGATAAATTTTGTGCTATCCTCAATGTCAAACCTTATTGGTAAGACCATTTCTATCTTAGTAGAGTGTCATATCAATATGATTGATGAAGAGAACTTGAGAAGGACATAACAAAAGGAGCTAGATTAAAGCTTGATTTATGAGGAATTATAATAGGCACTTGAATCAAGTAGACTTTAACAAGCTAAGTGATTGTTTAATCATGCTAAAAGTGAAGAAGACATGTGTAATGAAGCCTAGAAGAAGTGATCAAAGAATGACCAAATGTGTAGGCTTGACCAAGAAAAAGAGCAAAAGATTATATAATGAGCTTGAAGTTTAAGCTAAGCAATGGTAGAGTTGACCAAACACTAGTATAAACTGAGAAAATATAGTGTCAACTGAGCATCAATATCAACTGAGTGTGACTATATGTGTTGAATAGAAAAGTTAGTAGAGACCAAGTAATTCAGTGATGAAAAGGTGTTAGAACACATAGTTGTTTAAGGGACAACATTTGACATAATATAAGGAAATCAATATTTCCATCCAACACAGTTGATTCTTGGGATATGTAAAGTATGTTGAAGAAGGAAGGATGACTTGGAACATTTAATTTAAGGGAAAATATGTTTGATTATTTCTATGAAATAATTCAAGGAGAAGTTTGGAGAAGTTTCTAAGAGAGGAAAGAGGAGACACAATGATGGAAGGATTAGATGCATCTAACCTAACCCTAAGATCTACAGTGATTTTTAAGTAGAAAAATATCAGAATTTTCTATATAAGAAGGTAAAAAGGCTAAGCTTAGAGATGTTAATAGAGATGGTGAATACATGACAAGGTTGGAATAGTTATATATGCTATTGATTGGAAAACTTGAGAAAGAAACTCAAAAGTATTTGGGAGAGGTGAAGAGTGATTTCTTGAATGAGTGTCAAACATATTAGAGACATAGATGACAATGTAGGCTAGTTAGTGGATCAACATGTACACTAAACTATGATCTATATTTGAAAATTGATTTATATTTTTTAGATCAAACCTATTACCTATTTAATGAGGTATAAGTAATAATCTTAGTGAGTGATGCAGAGTGTAACAAGGAAGACTACAAACAACTTGCTTTCAACCAGCTAGGCTCCTCAATACCAAAGTTCATCAAACTGACTCCAATCAATTGCCAAGGTTTGGAAATGATTTATAAAGTTCCTTAACAACTCCTAAGATCACAAACAACCTTCCAAACTCACTCACCAATCTGTTGTAATAAGTTACCAGTAGGCTTGCAAACAAGGCTACTAGGCTAACTTAGCAATCTTCAATGAATTTGTGACTATAACAATGTCAACCATTGAAATTGGGGTGGATTTAGAAGTGTTTTGATAAACTTGAACACATGTAAAAAGATCAAGTCTTGGTTCATTCCAGCACTCCAAGGATCAGGCTAGGTACACAGTCCAAGTAGGGCCCTATTTGGCTTGGTTTTCAAAGGAAGACCAATGGAATGGGTGCATAAACCAACTATAGGTCTTGAGAAATCTTCAAGGGTCTAATTTTATCACAAATTGACTCCCATTTGATCAAAATCTTATTGCTGATTTAAAAAATAATTCAAATACCAGTAAATTGAGACTAAATCTACCATTAAATTTAGTCTAGGGCTTGTAAGCGTAGTTTGTTGCCTTTTTTTTTTGCACTCAAAACTTCTTGAATTTGAAAGATGACTCCTAAATATACCTTTTGGATTGGGCTTTGTGTCATTTTAACTATACATCAGAGAACTATACATTCAAATTGCACAAAACCCTCATTTCCAAGGCTTTCTTGGTTATCAGCAATAAAACCTTTATAACTCACATTATAAACCTCCAAATTTGATCAAACCAAGTGAATTTGAAAGCTAGATCATAGGAGAAACTTTATAGAGCATAAAATCTCCCTTTGTAGTCCATATAGCACATGGGAAATGTAGGAAATAGTGAATTTGAGTAGAAAATAAGAGAAATTTTATTGATTTTGAAACAAAAATGTCTTAGTCTTTTATACATGTGTTCAACAAACCAAGTACCTTTGAATTAGTTGGAAATAGTTAGAACTCCCTTTTGACATCTTTTAAGAAAAATTGCAAAATTGCAATATAAGCATTAAATGATATCTAAGACTTATAAAACCTTCCTAAGACCTATCCTAGAGTCTTTTCACCCTTCTTAGGATATAATGACTATTCTAAAACCTATTCATTGCCCTTATAGGTTTCAAAGGTTCATGGTTTATAAGATTACCAAATGAACCTTGAGCCCTTACAAATGGGCTTATTGATGAATCTAATCTACTCTAAAACATTTATTGAGTTCATATTTGAATCTCCTTAAATGGTTGAAGCTCTTGCCTTGAATTGAAGTGCACTACACCAGAGAGGTTAGAAGAGCTTGTGAAGACCTAATAGGGTTGGAATAGTTGTTGATGCAATTGAGTAGAAAAATTGAACAAGAGGATGAGAAGTGATGTGGAGAGTTGAAGAGTGATTTCCTAAAGGAATAACAAGAAGATCAAAGATAGAGATGACAATGGAGGTTAGTCAGTGGATCAACATGTTGGTGTTTGAAAACGTTACCCATTTCCAATTACCCTGATGAGAACAAGATGCATCTAGGGGCTGCGAACTCCCATTATCAACACATCCATTCAGGCATCAGGCCAACTATAAGGCCGTACTCCTTCTGCACTTCAGGCTCTACAAAACCTAGGCGGGTGAACCTCTTTAGAACTGACTATGTGACCAGTGCAATAAGCATATTCAGGATCTATAAAAGTAGATGAAACCCCTAATCCTTCTATGCTTAACTAGGAGATCACAAGCATGAAATAGCTAAGGACACGACTCATGAAACTGGAAAGCTAAGTGTGGGTTATACTTTGAATACCTTTCAACAATAAAATGAAAATGATTTAATAGATTGATATCAGCAAGACTCAAGTATGAGCAACAGAACTTAATGATCCTATCTCTGACCAGTGCCTTATCTATTGGGCAATTAAATGAATCATAACCATACATCTCCTGGAAACCTCAAACGTATCTCTACATTAAGATCCTTGATCTATCTTTCACCTTGTGAATAGACATCTGCTACAGAATGAATCTCATACTCAAAAAATCCTATCATGAAATCTGCAAACCCTGTGACAAATATCAAGCAATTACATGGTTCTTTGTTCCATAAGCAAGACATTTTAACCACATACATTTCAAAATTTAATGCAACCTAATTCATGCTCTTTGATCACAAATTAGAAGAAATAACAGAGCCATAATCAGGAGACAAGATTCAAACTAAACTTCAAACTTTTGCTACACTTTATTTGTTTTCCTTGAAATCAAATACATGAAATGTATAGAAAATAATTCATAGATCACCTAACAGCAAAGAACTATCTGCATAAAACTTAAAGTGTTGTTCGATACAAGAAGAAATGCTGAAGAATGGTTTCTCAGTGCAAAAACTGGAACCCTTACAATGATAGAAAGAAAGAATGATATAGGAGGGAGAATTCTCGGATATGTTCTGAAGACGACAAGTGTCCACTTAAAATTCAATCCTGTGCAAGTAAGTAACCTCTTTCTTCTTTCATCCCATCTAATCTGATTTTGTTTCATCATTAATCTGTAACAAACTTGCAAAATATCCTTGCCTAATGATTAAAACCCTTTACTTGCCAAAATATCTGATTGCCCCATGAAAAAGCCAGTGAAAATGAGTTTTTATTGAGTAAATCAGAACAAATTCAACCCTAACTGCATTTCCATTGCCTTCTACTAATATTCAGGTCATTATCTTGACAAAAAACAAATCTGAAGTTCCTGGTATGAATATGGTTACACTTTAGGTACCAGATAGAAAACCTCGTGTAGCTCAAACTAACTGATACCTGTGCAAAAACCGACTCCAAATTTGGAAAGTTTGTCTTCTCCCGATTCCGATGATATATAACACTTCATATTTTGGTTCCTCGAAGCGCCTAAGATTGTCATTTGAAAAATGTCCCCTCTGGCTACAAAAAGCTTAGGTCTACAACTCAAGATTTTAAAAAATTCAAAATTTTAAAATCTCTAATGTTCAGACTTTGTAAAAATGACCTCTTGAATTTAAAAAATTTTTTGAACGTGCACACCCACTAGAAAATAATTAAAAAATTATTTTTTAATTTCTTTGAAATTTTCCCTTATCCTCTGAATCTGGGGTCAAACTTCTGTTGACCAAGTGCCACGTGTCACTCTGTGATTGGCCTACATGGTCTGCATCATCTGCCATGTGTCGTCTCCTTGCTACCTCGCTATGTTAATTATCGTGCATCTTCCGCTTGACGAGTAAGCGAGGACCGTTGGATGCGCCACGTGTCGCGATCTCCTTCAACTGCTCTAAACTTGATACATCCCCTCTTGCTCGCTGCTACTTGTCATGATCTAATTCGGTGACAGCACTAACGTGGACTCCACGGTACATTTTGGATCTCGCCAAATTTTACGTTTTTCCGGCGACCTCGCTACTTCGCTAGCCGGAATTCTGAGAAATTTCTGGCTAGCGAGGTAGCAACTAGTCGGATTCCTTATTTTCCCGATCTCCACTCCTGCTGATGTCATTGGCCTCCTTTGAATTGCGTGGTACTTCAAAATTATGCTTTGTTTGAAACTAGCTGACATCATCACCTTTTTGGGTCGGATAGGAGTCCACGGCACGCGGTTGCCTTTACAAAAGGCTTTTTGTCTTAAGACATGTTAAAGTAGAGGCATTGGAGTATTTGAAGAACTAAATGTTCCCCACCACAGTACATATGGGTCAAAACTTTATAACACTTCTGCCCTATGCAAAAAAGACAACGACTTTGATTTTAACTTCAATGGCGAAAGATTTCCTTGTCTTCGGCGTGTTCTTCTTGTCCATGTGGGGGTTCTGCAAGTTTGTTTACATGGCATGAGAGCTGATTTGAAACGTGTGTTTCTCTTTGATTGGCATTCACTCCTACTTTATTTGTGCTGCTGGAATTTCTTTCAAACGTGTGCTACTTTTTTGGGTTGAAATGCATGCGTGGGGTCTTCTTATATGATGGCGTCTCCTTCCTCCATACTGCATTCATTCTCTGGTTGTGAGCAATGGAGGGGATCTCTGCCACGGCTTTTGATTTGAATGGTGATTTCCTTCGTCTTGGCGTGAGTGCTTTCTTCAATATGCTGGGCTCTTCTAAACTAGGCGGCTTATTCCTGTCACTCCAGCTTGTGCTCAAAATGTGGGTTCTGCGCCCCCATTTTCTTTATGTTGCACTCTCTAATCTTTGCGTGTGGATTCTCTTTGATAGCGCAACTTATTATTACTACGAACTTCTTGACTGCATGAGCTCCCTTCACACGTTCCCTATGTAATTCCTTCATTGAACAATATCACTTTAAACACGAAGGCATTCACTACTGCTTTGAACTATTCTGTATGATGGAATCAATCGGGCCCACCATGGGTTCGGCCAAAAAAAATTTCACTTTCGAACAACTGAAACCTCAGATTAATCTATTCCTTATCTTAAACTGACTGAAAGACAATTGGATCCCAGACTGATCATTTAAAACTCATTTTATTACTGATTTGCAAACTATCAATTTTGTGCCAGGAGGTCTGTTGACTGCCTCTAAAAATTGACCCGAACAACAGACCAAACTCTGAAACTCAGGATCTCTATTCTGTCTGACATGTTCAATAGGCCTGCAAGATCTCGTTGCATGATGACATTAGGATCAAAAAATATTGACCTCCGAAGTTGCAAACTTAAAATCACCTGCAGATAAACATGTTAGAAAACTGGAAAGTACGTCTGGAAATGGCCTGGAAAACTGGACAAATGGGCACTTGGGGATCTGGAAACTGGGGCAGTGATTCTCTGTCATGAGGACATTATGGATCTATGATTTAGGCTCGTGACGAATAACTGGGCGCATTTGGCAAGCGTCTAAAATTGGCTACCTAGATTTGCAGGACAGGAAACGATGACAACATAACAATTTTTACAAACGGAATGACCCTAGAAAAGTGTGAAGATGGATTCGTCAAGTTCTACAAACTAGTATACTTGTAGTATTTTAGGTATAGAACATAGGGAAACAAACCATTTGATCTCATCTATCATGGATCAGGAGATATGATGTCACGAACAGGGGTTCCAATCAATCTGCAAATGCTGACACCAGTAAAAGTTAGAAATTCCATTTGGAATCGCGTATTAAAACTGATCCAACAGATCCATCAAGGGCTGAAACTTGAAACATGACAAGTCTCTGACATCTACAATGTAACGCAAAAGGAATTTAAAAATTTGGGTCAACTGATCAAAAGTTACAACATGTCAAACAGGGCTTCCCAGAATTATGTGTAAAGTGCATCAGCATGAAAACAGTAACTGACCAACTTTGAGGGATTCAAAACCTAGTCAAACGGACTCGAAACGACTCGAAATATGAAACATAGGTTTTTAGATATGGATATTACGTAATCTCAAAGTGGCAAGTTATGATACAACTTTGGACAAAAGATATTTGGGTTCAAACACAGCCTCCTGTCGTTGTTTGACACTAGGGCAGAATTGCAAATTTGACAAATGCTTGAAACAGGACTTCGTCAAATGACTCAGAAACTCAATTTAACTTCACGAAACACTTAGGCATGCTGAATGAAAAGTGCTAGAAGCATAAAACACCTCATAGGGTTCAAAGGTACAGCCGGGTACAATCTCATTTAAAAGCATTTATAGGGCTAATTTTTCTCAATAGGGCGCAAAAAATTGACCATGCAATTTTTTGCACCAACACAACACATGAACTTAACTATGATCTATATTTTCAAAGTTAGTTGAATTCACCAAATCAAACCTACTATTACTTCCTAACCATTGTATTAGTATTGAAATAATTTAATCAAGGTTTACCTAATAGTCATATATAAATCCTTCAGTCAAGGCTACATTTTAATGGAGTGTTCTTAAGCCCTCTAACAAGGCCTCTACAAAAAACATGATTAAATCATTTAACAAGGCCACATTTTAGAGGTGTTTTGTAACCTTTAAAATAGTTGTCTCCTAACAAAACTCATTTTAGAAAAGTGAATAAATGATGACATGTTACTTGTGGTTTTTCTCAAGTTGGATTTCCATTTTAAATCCTAGTGGCATATTTTTTTGATTTCATATGAGATGTTTTACTATTAATGTTTCACATTTTGCAAGTTTGTTACTTTTATGATAGTGGATTGCAAGTTTATGTTACTGAGTGTTATTTATAGAGACTAAACTATTGAATATTTTTCTAGAGATTTTGAAGTGATTAAAAGTATAATTCATACATCTAGACCCTAGATAATAGATTCACCCCCCTCTTAGTTATTCCAAACCATTCTAACAAATAGTATCAGACCATTGCTTCTTGTAGTGGAAATTTTGAAGTATCTTGGAGCTAAAGATCATTACGTACAAAAAGGAAGTTCTCAGGTTGAACAAAGAGAACTTCCCTCCAAGATAGATTTTAATGAAGTTACATCCAGGACAAATTAGAGATGATGCAATATGCTATAAAAAAAAGATGATCATGTGACTATAATTGTCCCTCTAAAGACCCATCAGATAAAAGAGAATTAGGAACACATTCAAGCTATATTGGAGAGTTTATCAGACCTAAGTTATGCCAAATTTGATAACATAAAGGAATGAAAAACTACTAAGAATGTGTGGGATACACTACATACCATCTATGGACGAGACACGCATGTATTGAGAGAAAATAACAAATCTTTAGAGATAAGTTTGATGAAATGAGAATGATTTAAGGTGAGAATATTGTTCAATATCATGGAAGAATCAAAGAGGTGGTAAATTCAATAAGTGGAGAAAATGAAAATCTTGATGACGAGACTATGATCAAAAAGATATTGAGAAATCTACTTCCTATTTATGCTATTAGGGTTTCTACAATACAAGAGCTGAGATGTACCATTGGTAATAACCTAACTTTGGAAGTTGTAATTGGTAGAATTACTACTTTTGAAATGTCCAAATTTTGATAATTTCACTCCTACTGCTATTTAATCTACTTTCAAATCTCAACTTGTTCTTAGTAAGAAAGGAAAAGGAAAATGTGTGAGTAGTGATCGTGATGTTTCAGATGGTGACATTGATGAGCTTGAAGCTTTTATGGCAAGGACATAAATTATGGAGAGAAGTTGTGAGTACAATAATATATACTTTGAGTAGAGTGCAATTCAAGAAAGTTACAAATGTTACACCCTTTGAGTTGTGGTATGGGTATGCACCTAATGTGAAGTATTTTAAAGTTTTTGGAACAAAATGCTATATACTGAAGGATAATCAAAATGTAAAACTTGATCCTAAAAGTGCTTAAGGTATATTCCCAAGATATTCCATTAATAAAAATGCTTATAAGTGTTTGAACTCTAACACTAAAAAAGTTGTAGAAAGTACAAATGTGAAAGTTGACAAATATGTAGAGAAGAATGAAGTTGAATACAAGATGAAACTTGAAGATCACAACACATTCACTTTTGTGAATGAAGGTGTTCCCTTCATCTTAACTAAACCAAAAAAAGAAATCCACCAAGAAATAGTGAAACATGGATGTCATGTTGTAGCAGTAGACTACTAAGCAACATATTGTTGTAAGGAAACTTGTAATAAAAAATTATAACCATTTCTACATAACCCATAAAAGATATAAAATAAATATGCAATTAAAATTCACAGGCAAGATAATGGAAAACATACCCACAAAAATGTGACTCGAGATATACCCATGGAAATCGTCATTGAGGGAAAAATCCAGCCTCCAAAAGAAACCATCACCATGTATTATATACAAAAATCATTGCAATACAACTATGGAAGCATTCAAATCCATTGTTGGAAATACAATGGGAAAAGTAAACTCTCAGAGGGGGAAGGTGAATCAACATTTAAAACTTCAACCTTAAAATCATTGACCACATATCCATCTCACAATCTATGCATATAAATTGAAATACCAATTAAGAAAATACATCCATAACTAGAAAGTAAATAAAAATTCAACACATGCATGATACAAGTTATTTGGTTACCCAAAATCCCTCCAAGAAGATGGTAAAAATGGGGTGGGGATGACACCCACAAATCTCCACTACTACAATAATAAAGTGTATCTAGTGAAGGTTACAATGTTTTATCATGAAACATGATCTACCTATGAAAGGTTTTCCCTATTAAAGTCTTACAAGATTGTTAGATTTGTACCTATTAAAGGATTTCATCACCTTATTAGAAGTGTGCCTAGAAAAAGTAATTTAACTTACAATGAAGTAAGCACCCATTTAAAGGATTTACAATAGCCTAATAAGACTAGTCTATTAAGAGATTTAACTGATTCACCTATTACGATGTCTCGGCAATGATCCTACAGTTAGCACTCTACTACTAGATAACATATCACCTCTTTCCTAATGTGTACTTGATCCTTTCTAATCATATGTATCTCTCCTCTCGTCTAACTCTTTTCCTCTATTCTCCTTTAACTAATTTTGCAATGTATCTTGATTCACCATACCTTAGTCATCATGAATGCTCTAGTTGTGCATGCAAACTTCTTTCTTTTCTCTTTCTACATCCATACAAATTTGAGGGTTTGTCCTCCTTAAGAAGACCTAGGTTACTTAGGGTTAGATATGAATTAGTGATTGTGATTTATCCATATTTTTTCTTAATCCTTCCCCATTTTTGATTGGTTGCATGTACTACATATAGAATCTCTTCCAAAATGGTTTAAATATTAGTTTGTGCCATTACAAAAAATATATCAAAATTGTATTACTTGGCACCTGAAGTCCCTAATGCTTAACATCAACTACAACTCCAATATTGTAACTCAGCCTCTAAATGACTCAACATCCATTAATCACTTGGCATCTAAATGATGTGGTACTTACTATCTAATCAAAACTTGAGTGACTAAACACTGACTACTTACTCAACACTTACCATATATCTCTCACTCTGCATATATTATCTAGCAATTTATGCTTGTCATGCATTAGTTGTTTGGCTTGAACTAAGTAAATGACTTAAGTATATTGTCACTCATATGTCAAAACCAATATGAGATTAATAATCTCTTTATTTGACATGAGTGGCAAAAATAATTGGTCATGCATGAATTATCTTAAATCACGAGTATAACTTAGATACTATCTTTGTTTGGCATATGTACAAATTTTCAAATTTTTAAAATTTTACAAAAACCTTGACTTAACAATCATACCTCAAAATCTATAACTCCCCATGAGTTGATTGCATTGCTTTGAATTTGAACCAATACTCCTATTGAGTAAATATGCATATGATGAACTGTGATGTACTATGTTTCTTTCTTTGACTCCCCCTTTGGTTGGTCTCCCAAAAATTTGTATCCTTTCTTTCCTTGGAGTCATTGTCACTCTCAAAACTTAGTGATCCCCTTTACTTATTTCTCCCCCTTTTTGATACTAATGTCAAAGGGTTATACATGTACAATGTGTTTATCCAAGAAAGATTCATTGATCTAAAGTATTAAATTTAGAGATTCATCCCAGTTATCACAAACTACCTCCAATGATTTGATTTGGATGGCTAACTTGGTAGCAAGATGAACTAAGCCTTCAAGTGTAGAAAGATGAGGTTCTTTCTAAATTAATTTCTCTACAAATTCTAGCTCCTTGTGAATTATTTCCATTTGAGGGGTCAGCATGGATTGGATGTTTATTAGTGAAGCTAAAATATTTGCATCTTAAACATGCAAAGATACCAACTAACCTTGGGAATTCAACAAATTCCTAAAGTGTTTCTAACTCTGAGATGGAGAATTTTGTAGAGTAGCACCTATTAGCTTCATATCTCTCTCTAGATTTACAATATGGTGCTCTGCTTCTTGTGTGAATAGAGTTGTATCACACAACTTTGTGTAAAGTGAGAAAATATTCTCTAGGACTTTCTTTACACTTTAATTCTTGGTTGCTAACTCAGCCTAACTATGTACAATAGCACTTTATATCTTTTCATTGAATTTTCCTTTAAATTTTCTTTTAGACCATTCAAGAAATTTTATGTTGGAATCGAGGCTTGCATCATTGATCTATTCTACAATGTTTACCAATTGTTCCGTGATAGGCTTGTCTTCTTTAAGTGTTGGCAAGTTGAATGCAATAAGAAATATATCCTTGATGTCTGGCAATACCTGCTTCTACCCAGGATCCCTTCTAAAAATTTCATGATGCTTTTTCCTTGGAAGTGCATCCTATAGTATGCTCATTTGTTCAATAGTGATTGTTGCAAGGCAAAAATTTTGTAAAATAATCACTTCATCCAAGTTTACATCACCAAATGATGTGACCTCATCTACCTTGGATTTACTTGGTCTAGACCTTGATGACTACAGTGGTGTAACTTCTACACTCGGCCTATAAAGTGCTTGACTTGGAAGGGTGGCAATTGCTAGCAAAGTAACTAGTGTTTGTATTTCTAATTTCTCCTTAGGATTTGTAGTCAAATCTGACTTTTTAGTCTTCTTCTCTTCTTGCATTTTGATCTATATTGCACTTTGAACCTATGTTGTAGGTACATCAATATCTAGTTGGCCTATTTGAACTTGTGTTCCAACCTATGCTTCTGTAGCAATTTCTAGTATTGATATAGTGTGCACCAATTTGCTAATGTTTGTCATGGATGTTTGATACACTACAATGGGTAATGTAGGTTGTATCATAGTAAATTGAGAGATTTTTTATATGTCTTGTGCTTCCACCTTTGTAGATGTCTTCTCTACCTTCTTAAGTTCATCTACACTCCCCAATATAGGATAACTACATAGTTGTGCCTTGGTGGTGGTGTCTAGCAATATCTTCTTTATTTCCTCCTCTATTAGGGGATTCATGTTCTGAGGCACATCATAAAAAAATCCTTGATCTATATAATTTCAGTGTCTACTTTTGTTAGATGTTGTGGACTAGCACTTGACATCTATTTAGTTTCTATACTCATTCTTTTTTATGCTCATCTTCAATTGTTTCTTGTGTGTCTGCATTTGTCTTAGTGACTTCCACTTGTGAATCTTTCCCAATATCAACTTTAGCAAGCTTACTTACTTCTTGCTCAACTTTTTCATCACCTACCTCAATAGATGTCTACTCAATTTCCTTGGATATTGTGAGCCCATAAATTACCTTCTGTATTTGGGCACTATGCTCAATAACATATTTAATTTTATCCTACAAAGTATTGAATGCTTAGTACTTTAGAGAAAAACTTCCTGCATACTTCCTAATGGCCTTTGTCATCCCAGATCAATCTAAATCTAGCATCACTCTTGCAAGTGTAGTTTATCTTATATTTCTCTCTATTGTGAGACTATATTTTTATTTTTTCTCAACTCTATCATATAAGTTCTTTGGTAGAAAGTAATAAACCTCAATTGGAGACATCTTAAATGCTTCTATAATGGCATATACTAACTCTTCTACCTTATCCATTTCTAGCTTTCCAAGTTTATCAAATTCAATATATGAAAATGCTCTTCAATCTACATTAGTTTTAATATTTTCAAATGGATTATCCAAATTAGAGGAAGGATTTAGACTTACCACTTTGAATTGGTTGTCATCATTAGATTTTTTCCTCTCCTCATCTAATTTAGTTGGAGCTATGTACTTTCTCCTTTGTCTCTTCTCAGACTCATCATCTCAAGTATAGCTTTTCTAGCCTTCTTTTATTTTGGCTTTGTCAGTTCTTGAGCTTTCTTAGCAGTAGCTCTTGTGCTAGTTCTAGTAGCTGGAACTTTAGGCTTAGGTTTTAAAACCTTCTTTGGCTTGTTGATTGCTATAGCTTTCACTTTCCTCTTCTTCTTGTCTATGGCTATAGGTTCTTCACTAGATTCTTCTTCCTCAACACCTTCTTCAAGATTGACTTCCTCTTCACCTTAATCTTCTCCTTGACCTTGGGTTAGAGCCAGTGGTGCTCAAGTAAGGACATATTCTTCTTCATCATCTTCATTGTCTTCTTGTTCTTCATTTTCCTTATCTCCTTCACCAAATTTTTCTTTAATCTTTTTAACTATTTTGTTCTTCCTTCTTATTACTGATTCTATCTTCAAGTCCATAGTTATCTTTGATTTTGCAACATCTTATTTACCAAAGGCAGTATCCTTATTATCTACTTCTTTTGCAAGAAAAGTTGTAATTGTTGCAGATGCCTCATCCACATTAATCTCATATCATAAATGTCTTAACAATCTTACCCTTGGAATTGTATCTTGTACATATATTAAATTAGTATCAACTAGAAAGAAAACATCATTAAAATATTTCTCAACTAGTGACACTAGAATCCTATGTCTTTATTTTATTTTCTTAAAGTCCTTAAAGTAACTAGTCATAATAGACTCAAAATTATCTGCCATTTTCTCAATGAATTCACCTATTTGTACTACAATAGATCTATTTGTCTTCCATGAAACTTTAGCAAAGGAAGGAAATGTGTTCTACACATAGAAAAATATACATACAAGTATTAATACAAACTTGCAATGTGCACTCTTGGTTTTCCTTATGCCTCCCAAGTTTTTCGAAAATTGTTGCAACTATAGCTTGGCAAGGTCATAAGAATGATCCTCCTTCACTACCTTGTAGCCTATGTCAACAACAATACAAGGTACACTATTCAACCTACTTGATTGAAAGAGTTTGCATGAAGTAATCCTTACTACAAAATAACTTAGGGGATCTATGATGGTATTAATTGTCATTCCACTCTGCCCCTTGTTTTTCTCTCAATAACCTCTTTTGCATCACTTCCCATGATTTTGGGTCTATCTAGGGTTGGATAGCCTATTACCCTCTTCACAATATGCTTAGTGATCTTGATAGGTCCATTTTCTAGCCATACAAAATTTTCATGAATTCTACTCAAAATCATCTTTCTCCATTGACTTTTGAATATGTTTGGAAAATCTAGGGCACAAGTTAACCCTTTTCTATCTAAAACCTTGAATTCATCTTTGAATATGCTATTTTCACACATTTTTCCATATAGGTCTTTAATTTCTATGTCACCTATGCTACCCACCTTACATGTGTAACATCATCTCACATCTTGAATAATTAATACTTGTGTTATCATGGATAATGCACCAAAAAGGTCTTGTTTATAAGCAATGTTAAGAATTTCCTTAAAATTTATTTGTCTAATCTTATTGTTGATTAATTAAACATTTAAAACTTCCTTTCCCTCTTTGACCTTAGGAGTAGAAGAACTAGATATCATATTTAATACCTAGGGTTTGTACAAATTCAAATAGTATAGCTCAATAGACGATAAATACCTTCACAAATTTGATGGATGGTATTGAATAGTGGTTGAATTCACTCTGAAAATGCTTGGAATGATCTCTTTAGTTTTCCTTTAGATCTTTGTGCTATCTCTAGATTCAACTAATGTAAAATGAGTCAAAATTTGATCATATAGACTTAAAACTTTGCAATTAATCCTTAGTGCTTACACAACAGTAAGCTCAGCTACAATAGAAATTTCAACTCACTTAGATTCCATGTAGTTTTCTTGAAGCTTGACAACTACTATGAGATTAGTTGACACTATCACTTATGATAGCTTGGCATTAACTAGATTTCACTCAACAACTTAAGTAAAAAATTTCATGCTCAGCAGTAAAATGAAAACTAACAAAATTAAAGATTTTTTCTAGATTTTAAACAACACTTTGCATCTTTCTTCGTGCAAATGTAATCTTTTTAGAACTAAACCCTTGGAATTTATGTATAATATATCATTTAAATATCAATGCTACACATACCTCTTGATTGTTTAATTGGAGGTGGTGTGATCACCTGACCCATTGGGTGAAGTGATCCCATCTGAACTTGATGTGTTACAATCTTCCTTTCTCTTCCATGACTTGTTCATCTCATCTCTGACATTCTCAAAATTTTCCTTTCCTTTTCCTTTGTAGAACTGACTACTTCGTTATCTTGAGCTTGTCAAGGACAACTCCTGCTTATGTGAATAGTCTTTAAGCGACTAAAATATGTAGTTTGACTCAACCATCTTTTGTAGTCACTTCTAAAATGTGTTCTTATGTAGTTCTCAAGAACATGTCCATATTGTTGACAATAGTGAAAACTATACCTAGTATTATAATCCCAATTATAAGAGTTGTCATTGTGTTTTACCTTTGTCTACTTGTTTGATGACCATTTGGGCTTGGATCTACATTCATATGCTTTATGTCCATACTTCTGATAGTTATAGCAATATCATTCAAATATTTGTGTCCTTATGGTCTTTTCTCTGTATTTATGTTCATGATGTTCTTGTTTGTTACACTTGTGGTCATGACCCATGAGCTCCTACTTAGGATTCTAATTTTTAGTCTTACTCCTACAAATATCGGTAGTATGACATCTCTTACCACAATTATGACAAGTTGGTTTTGAGTTCTTACCATTGGCATTTCTTTATTCACCACTTTTAGATGATTCTCCTTCTTTAGTACTAGTATAACCCAATCTAGTAGTATCATTGTTGGACCTAGGAGATCTCATAAATTTCTCAAAATACTTGATAGCTTCACTAGGTTTGTAGAAATTTTAGAAAATTCTTTTTCTCCTTTTAGATAATTTCCTAGTTGTTTATTCTACAACTTTACTATTGTAATCTCAATATCTTTTCCTTTCAATTCATGATTTGCAATCATCATTTTATTTAGTATTTTGAATTGCATGTGAGAAATCCTATTTACCTTTAATGTCTTCTCTTCTAGTTTGTTGGTTAGTATCCTTTTTCATCTTCAATCATGAATTTTTCTTCTTCAACTTTCTTCTTCTATTCAGTCACCTCATATAGCAATATTGATTGGACTTCTTGTTCTATTTTGAGATTTTTGACTTCTTTAATTAGGGCTCTATTCTGTTCTGTTAGATATGCAACTACTACAACAAATTCACTTGTGTTTTCTTTAGTAAATAGTCTAGTAATGTCAATCTCTTGGTATTGTGTGTCATTCTCCTCAATGGCTATATCTTTGCTTCTCTTGATTGAATGCTTTAGATTATCTCTTGCTTAATTCAATTGATGTAGGGAAAGCTATATTTCAATCTTTATGTTCTCAATAGTCTTTCCCAACCAATAGAATTATATCTCCAAGACCTTTCATCAAAGCTACAAAGCTTCAATTTCTAGAGAACAAGGATCCAATACCAATTGTTACAAATACAATGGGAAGATTAGACTATAAGAGGGTGGGTGGGGGGGTGAATCAACACTTAAAACTTCAACTTTAAAACCATTCACCACACATCCGTCTCATAACCTATGCATGTAAAATAAAATACCAATTAAGTATATGCATCCATAACTTGAAAGTAAATAAACATTCAACACATGTATGAAACAAGATATTTGGTTACCTAAGAACCCTCTAAGGAGAAAGGAAAATTGGGGTCGAGATGACACCCAAAAATCTCCACTATTGCAGTAATAAAGTGTACCCAATGAAGGTTACAATGTTTGATGATGAGTTAGATCTTACCCTATTAAAGGATTTCAACACCTTTTTAGAGGTGTGCTTGGTAAAAGGAATTTAACTTATAATGAAGTAAGCACCATGTTAAGGGATTTGCAATAGCCTGTTAAGACTGCTTTGTTAAGAGATTTAATTGATTCACCCATTCAAATGTCTAAGTAATGATCCTATGGTTAAGACTTTATTTCTAGATAACGTATCACCTCTTTCTTAATGTGTACTTGATTCTTTCTGATCAGATTTATCTCTTATCTCTTCTAACTCTTTTCCTCTATTCTCCTTTAACTAACTCTACAATGTATCACAATTCACCATACCTTAGTCACCATGAATGCTTTATTTGCACATGCAAGCTTCTCTCTTTTCTCCTTCTACTTTCATTAAAAATTTAGGGTTTTCCTCTTTAAGAAATATTAGGTGACTTAGGGTTAGGTATGAATCAACAATCATGATTCACCTATTTTTCCATCTTATACCAACTTAAATGCGAAGCATAAAAAAAATCCCAATCAAAATGTAACAACATGTATTAGTAGTTGTCAAAATTCTATGGTTGAAATAACACCCACAAAAAGTGCCAACCTATCCAACCATAGCTAAGAAGGTATACGAATTGAATCTCACATCATCAACATATCCAATCTATAACCTACAATCAGAAGCTTTTATAGAAATGTCTACCACATATACACCAAGAAGCTCAGACCACTATAAAAGACAATGTCAAATCTGTAACCAATATACTCACAACATCTCATAGAAGTGAAGCTATGTAGCATCAAGGACATCCATTATGCATAAACCAATAACCTACAAGGAAAACTCCAATAACAAGTCTCTAATGCTCTCCCCAATTCTCCACAACCAACAAGGAAAAGAGATAAAGGAATAACCATGTCATCTCTCACATGAAATAAATGAACACAAACTAGTGATTACAACATCCAACCAATCTTAAATCAATTATAAGTGATGTCCAAATAATTAGGAAGATAACCAAGACCAAACAAAAAACCCTGCAAATCATAACTTGTATCATGACCTTCTACACACACCTCTAGAAGAAAATTGTGCAAGTATGATGTCCTCCATAAAACCTAAACCAAGAAGTCACAACAACATCCAAATAAGACCATATAACTATTCATGGATGTAATCTAAGCTCACAAGAAGATGAAACTCATAAGCTGTTCCTAAACAAAGGAATATGCCCAATATAAACCATCTCCCAAACTCAACTAGCTTAACAACATATGCACAAGGAGATAACCAATATTAAACCATCTCTTAAATGGACCCTCTAGAGATAACTCATGTACCTTAGCTCAAGATCCATATCAATGAAAGATAAGCATAAATATAATACACCTGAGAAAATTAATGGGCTATAACTCTCAAGCAGTAAACTGCTGAGTAGTCCAAGAGTGGGGACTCAAAATTATCTTCAAGATATCTAGGTCTCCAACCAAGAATCATCTAAGAAAAATCTCCTACCATGTCCATATCAGTTGAATTCCCCTCAAACTTCTAATTGAAACCATTAGTTCCAAACAAATACTTCTCAAATCTAAGAGAAATCAACATCACCATTGTCTCTAAGTATCCATGAGGACATGTAACCAATCAATCCATGTCATGTCCAAGTGTAACATATAAATATCATGACGTATCCAGCAAATGATCAATTTAACCAATACCAAGAAACTAAACCAAGATCAATGCCAAAGTTCCAACCATGGCCTCAAGAAGATAAGCATGACAACATTATCTAAACCATCTCAATCTAAGAGATAACATGTTCCACATTAACATATGATAACTTGTCAAAAAACTCTAAATGTATATCAAGAGTATACCATAAAATAATAATAAAATTATCCTAACACCAAGGATAACATGTCAAATGAAAGAATAAAGCACATCTTTACCAAGAAATCCATGATTCCTCAAGATGCAACCATCTCCACAAACTATGAAGAACCATCTCCATATGCCATGAAGGTAACAAGTGCACCATGCAAATGTCAACTATGCTTCTGCAGAAACATGATCTAAGACAAACCTCCAACATCTACAAGCACTTAATAAATATATACATGCCAACAACTCTCACTTAGTTGTAGTACCTAGCCACCCATGACATCATAAAATGCATCTCCTACATGAAGATCCTCTAGTTCTACACACTAAGAACTAAAGTGTTAATACCAAGTGAAACTATGATCTCCAAACTAAGAAGATACAAATGAAAGCAAAAACTAATCATGCATTGTCACCTCATCACTATCATATGCTTCCATTAAATAGTGTATCTAATCTATCCATGATATCATGATGGAAAAACCATCCTCTAATCATGAGAATCAACCAAGGCATGAAGCCATCAATGAACTCATAGTGCACATCATGAGCTCCTTAAAAGAAACTAAGTAACCATGATCCTCAAACAAGAAGATAATATACCACCATAATCAAATTAGGAATCCAAACCAATGAACATCAAGGATATACCTATCTATCCAATTATGTCATGCTAAAATCTATGGGACTACGATCACATGCATGACTAACTAACTCTCAAAGAGTTTAGCCTATCAGAATAAAATAGTCAACCACAATTCTCCACCATGACTATACCTAGTAACAACATCACATCACTTCTACATGAAGATAAATCAGTAAATCATGTGACTAAGTGCATAGGCAACCCAGCTCCAAGCCATCAATCTAAATATGCATCAATAATAAATGATCAATGGACAAGGACAACCCATATCCAAGCCATAAATACAATATTTAAGTATAGACCATTTACAACATATCTCAACTTATAGATCCAACAAGTCATCATACATATCCAAACTTTAAACATTGATAATCACATAATCATGAGACTAATTTGAAATATGAATCAGCTATAGAATGACATCAAACCCAAATCTCCAAACATACAATGTCATAAGCTCACAATGCTACCATAGTCAATATATATCATAAAACATGTAGATCAATATATCACCTAATAAACCATGCCAAACATGCATCAAATATAACATAATATGTAGATTTATCCAAGACCTTTTCATTGACTATTCAAAATGCAAAATCCAACTCTATATGTGCAAATTTGTACTCAAAATCAACATCTAACGTTTTGGCTATTAAAATCTAACAAAATTTCAAAATCACAAAACAAAACCTACACCAGCATGTAGTCTTCTAAATTATTTTTCCAATGACTATAAAAAGTCCAAAATTTGATATCCTAAGAGAACGTTGTGCTTGTTTTACCAAGACAATTATTTTAAAAATTTTACTACAATTTTCAATTTCTTATTTTTTTATGACAAAAATTCTGACAAGATTAAATTGGATGGTCATCACGAGCTGAAATTTAAAAAACTTTGTTACAGCAGAGAAAAGCTTTTCATTGTTTTAGTTGATGACTATTCTAGAATGATGACTATAATGTATCTAAAAGAAAAATCAGAAGCTTTTCAAAAGTTAAAATGGTATCTGGCAAGAGTAGAAACAAAACTAAAAAGAGATTGAAATGTTTAAGATTAGATTGAGGTGGTGAATGCATCTCCAATGAATTCAATAATTTCTACATTGAAAGAGGAATTAAGAGACAATTGTTGACCCATGGTACACCTTAGCAGAATGGTATAGCTAAAAGAAGGAATAGATCCATCATGGGTTGTGAAAGAACATTGATGATAGAAAAGAATGTTGCAATCAAATAATGGAAGGAAGCTATCAACACTGTAGTTCATACCTTGAATAGAGTATAGTTGAAGAAAGACTCAAATCAAACTCCCTATGAACTATGCTATGGCTACAAACCTACTGTAACTTACTTGAAAGTATTTGGTAGCAAATGTTATATGTTGAAATAATCTAGAAAAAGAAAATGTGATGTAAAAGGTGATGAAGGCATATTTCTAGGATACTCTTGCAAAAGTAAAGCATACAAATGTTTGAATTTATCTACTCATAAAATAATAGAAAGTGCACATGTTAGAATTGATGATTTTGTAAAAAATAGTAAAGAAGGAAGTAGCAAAGAGTTAGAGGATTACAAAAGATTTGTTTACTATGAACTTGATACCCTGCTAGAACTATCTGAAAGAAATGAGGCTTAATCTCTCAAGTTTCCAAAATCTCCAACAGTTACTGAGTTGTAGACAGTGCAACATGAGTCACAGTCTAAAGGATCTAAGTCATAGTTAGAAGCTACCAAGCTAGTTCAAACCAAGTCTGATGAACCCGAGTCATAGACAGTGGGACCCAAGCTTGATACTAAAGTTCATAATGACAATAGTGGAACTCATTTGAAATCTAAAGAATCTATGTTAGGAAGATATGTCAAAAGACATCATGCACCTAATCAGATCATTGGAGACAAATCTAATGGAACAAAGACAAGAAAAAATTTAAAAGGTACATGTTTACTTGCTAAATTTGAACCAAGAAATATTAAAGATGCATTAGATAATGAAAGTTGGGTTGAAGCAATGAATGAAGAGATAGAATATATAGATAAGAACAAAACTTGGACTCGTGTTCCTAGACCCAAGGATAAATTGTAATTAGCAAAAAGTAGGTGTTCAAAAATAAGTTGAATGAAGATGGAAAAGTTTCTAGAAACAAGAAAAGGTTGGTATGTAAAGGCTATTATAAAGAAGAAGGTATTGATTATGGTGAAAATTTTTCTCTTGTTGCAAGATTAGAAGGTGTTATAAATTTACTAGCATATGCAACACATAGAGGATTTAAAGTGTATCAAATGGATGTTAAATCTACATTCTTGAATGGAATTATTGATGAGGAAATCTACATTGAAAAAGTAGAAGGTTTTGTAGATCCTAGCAAAAGAGACATGGTTTGCAAGTTATACAAAGAATTGTATGGTCTCAAGCAAGCTCTTAGAGCTTGGTATGAAAGACTTCATAATTACATGATACAGATTGGCTTTCAAAAAACAAATGATAACAATCATTTGTATATCAAAGAAGGACCAGACAAGAGGATTGTGTTGGCAGAAATATTTGTTGATGATACTTTATTAATAGGAAATGATGACTTATGAAAATAATTTTCAGAAGAAATGAGTAAGGAATTTTAAATTTCCATGTTTGGTGAAAGAAATTTCTCTATTGTGTTGTAGATACAATAGAGAAAAACTGGTATCTACATCACTCAATCTAATTATATCAAGGAGATACTAAAGAAGTTTGGAATGGAAGATTCAAGACTAGTTGGAAACCCTATGTCTACTAGAAATAAGCTTTCCAAGAATGATGATTTCAAAGAAGTAGATCATACTACATATAGATCAATGATTGGAAAATTGTAGTATGTAGTGCATATAAGGCCTAATATTGCATTAGTAGTTGGTATGGTGGCAATATTCTTAGCAAATCTTAGAGAAAATCACATGATGATAATCAAGAGAATCATGAGATATCTAAAAGGTATTGAAGACTATGGCTTATGGTACAAACTCAGAGGCAATTTGGACTTGAAGGTGTTTACCAATGGTGATTGGGCAGGAAGTCTTGATGATAGAAAAAGAACTAGTGGTGGAGCATTCTTTCTTGGTAAAAGACTAGTGTCTTGGACAAGCAAGAAACAAAAATTGCATCTCTTAGTCTACAAAAAAAGTAGAATATGTGGTAGTAGTAGTTAATTGTTCTAACATTGTTTGGTTCAAACAACTATTGGAAGGAATGAAGATAGAGATCAAAGATCTAGTAGTCATATACTATGATAACACTTGTGCAATCAATATATCAAAGAATCTAGTGATGCATACAAAAATAAAGCACATTGCTATAAAATATTACTTCTTAAGAGAATTGGTGTAGGATAAAGAAGTTAGGTTGGAATATGTAAATACAAAAGAACAAATTACAAACATATTCACCAAGACATTACCTAAGGATGCATTTATGTATCTAAGAGGTAAGCTAGCGGTCATTCCCCTATCTGAAGCTCACTAAATAAAGTTTAGTGATGCATCAACTAGAGCAAGTTTAAGATCAATCAATTGGTGCAAAATTGACAAAGGCATATTATAAATGAATCGATACTTAAGGTATATTGATATTAATAGAGTTATTGTCTTTTGCATGTGTTGTCAAAGAGAAAGAAGTTTATTGTCATATCTAATAGAAATTTTTGTTATTACAAAGAGGGAGAAGTTTTTTGTAAGAGGGAGAAGTTTTCTATCATAGAGACTTTGTGAAGAGATATTTGTGAGTGAGAATGAACTTGGCAAAAGTTATTGCAGATAGAGGGAGAGACTGAAGAAAGAATGATCTCATGCTAACAGAGGGAGTTCTCATGGATAAAACTAAGGATATGTTCCTTACTTTATTCTTGTTCCAAAATTTCATTGTGTTATGGCATGTTGTGTTGCAATCAATGCCAAAAGAAGGAGATTGTTGGATACAATTGATCAATTGTGTATTGTTACACAAATTTCATATCATTATTAGTCAGTGTATGTAAAGCTCACTCAGGCAGTGAAGACAATTTTCTATGTCTATCGAGCATTCCTAAGTTTTCCAAGCTAAGAAGACAGTGTCTACCAAGTTTACTCATGCATCAAAGGAAATCTGTAGAAGATGGGTGTTAACTGAGCTCACTTAGTTAATGAAGGAATAGTTGGATGGAACTAGTATTAACTAAGCTCACTCAGTTACCAAAGAATCTTTGCAAGTTTGCAGTGTTAAAAAAGATTCTATTGGTTAACACAGGAAATTGGTTTTGAGTTAGTGTCTGCCGAGCTGGGCCAACTAACGAAGGATTTTATTGTTTTTGGCATATTAAGCTTAATTGATTTATCTATTGGTTCTAGCTAATTGAGATGATCAATATTAGTTATTTTAAATTTTATATGAGCTGAATTAACAATATGAATGATATAATTATAAGGTCAAGTTGGGTATGTAAGAGTGTCAATGCATGGAAGATTTTGAAGATCTAATGATGAAGTAAGGAAGCAAATCAGAAGGATAAGAAGAATATCCTTGTGGAGCAAAAAAGTTATATTCGATCTGGAAGAATCAAGTAAAGCTAGAATCAAGATCTATAATCAACAATTAATTTGCATGCAAATCAGGTAATCTTGTTGTTTCTCTCTAACCATTGTAGCAATAATTTAAATCTCTTAATAGAGTTGGCTTTGCAACTATTTCTAAATCCTCTAACAAGGTGGCAAGTTTTTTGAATTGTCTAAAGACCTCTAACAAGGCCACTCCTAATGGGGTGATTAAACCCTCTAATAGGGTAACACCTAATAGTGTATTTTGTAACCTTTAACAACGTTGGCTCCTAATAGAGCTCACTTCAGAAGAGTGAAAATAGTAACTAGTTGCAATTGGTAGTTTTCCCAAATTGGGTTTCCACATTAAATCTAGTGTCAAATGTGTTCATGCTATTTTCTTTTATGTGTTTGCAACTAAGTTAAAGTAATGGTAATTATAGATAAAATTTAAATATTTTCATCATTGGTATTTACCAAGTTACAACATTTTATGTGTGTTTTCCAAGCATCAGTAGTACTCAATTTTTAGAGTTTATTTTGTAGTGAAATCTAAGGGATTTGTGATTTATTTGGTAACTGATTCATACCTCCCCTCTTAATTACTCCTCTTATATTTCCAATAGAGATGTCTATATTTGGTGAGATTAAATTCTTTATTAGTTTACAAGTATATCAGATGAAGCAAGGTATCTACACTACTCAATCAAAATACATCAAGGGGATACTCAAAACTTTAAGAATGGAAAATTAAACACCATTTGACACCCCTTTTGCTATAGGGAATAAGTCATCTAAGAATGATGGATTCTATTGATGCAAATGATACATTGTATAGATTGATGATTAGAAAGTTACTATATGTTGTTCATAGAAGACCTGATATTACATTGGCAATTGGGATTGTTGCAAGATTTTCTCCAAGTCCTAAGGAGAATCACGTGATGGTATTGAAAAGGATACTAAGATATTCGAAAGGAATAGAAGACTATGGCTTATATTACAAGAAGAATGACAAGTTTGAAATGAAAGTATCCATAAAGATTGATGGGAAAATAATGTTGATGATAAAAAGAGTACAAGTGGTGGAGGTTTCTCTCTAGGAAATAGCATAATCTCATGGAAAAAAATAAGAATAATTGTATCTCAGAAACAACAATTGAAGCTGAATATGTGGTGGCAATAGTAAATTATTCAAATGTTGCATGGATCAATAATTTGTTAAAAAGGGTGTAGGAAGAGATTATTGATCCTATTATTATCTATTGTGATAACACAAGTGATATAAATATATCAAAATAGACATAATTTATAGAAAGACCAAGCATATTACTCTCAAGTATCATTACATGAGAGATTCTATTCAAGATAAACAAGTGAGATTGGTGTATGTGAACACTAGGGAGTAAATAGATGATATTCTCACTAAGGCTTTCCCTAAGGATGCACATGAGTATCTAAGAAGAAAATTAGGGGTGATTCCCCTAGAAGAGGATACTTAAGTTGGGATGGAACTCTACATCAAATCTACTTATTAAAATATCTTACAAGTTGATCCAAAAAGTCATACTTTAGGAGTTGCCTAAAGTAGTCAAGGAAGGAGAACATAATGTTTTATTAGTCAGTGAATAAGTTTTAGAAGTACTAACATGAAGATATCTACATGACAAAGAAGTGTGAGATAAATGAAGTTTCTTTGGAATTGTTGTCAAAGAGGTAGAGTATACAGAACCATGGAGTAATAAGAAATAGGGAGATTAAAACCCAGTTACCATGAAAAATGAAGAGAATGTAAGGAAGGGAGATTATGAAGTAGTTACTATATATCAAGGGAGATTTAAAAGAGATGTTGCAAAAGGGGAGAATATGCATTGCCAGTAATACAAAGGAAGTTGATCGATTAAATGATCTAATATGATAGATAGATCTTATGTGTTACATATCAAAGTTGTATGGATGAGAATGAGAATACAAATAAAAGAGAGAGATCATTGGAAATAGAGATGAGATTCGGAATGAAGCTAAGAATAGTAATTTAGATTTAATACTATACATAAAGTGAGATTCTCAAAGCAGTACATATTTTGGATTGTATGATAATTATAGGTGTTTCCATCAATTCCAAAGAGTGAGATTATTGGAAACTACAATTATGACAATTTTATGGTGTCATTGATGTCAAACCTTATTAGTAGGATAGTTTCTATATGAGTTGAGAGTCATATGTAGATGATTGATAAGGAGGATCTGAGAAGGACATAATAAAAGGACCTAGAGGAAAGGTTGAGTTACAAGGAATTACAATGGATACTTGAATTAGTTGGACTTTAATATGATAAAGTAATTTTTTAATTATGGTAAAAACTTGAATATGGAAGATGTATTGAAACCTAGTAGAAGTGATCAGAGAATGATGAAATGTGTAGGTTTGACCAAGGAAAAGAGTAGAAGCTTTAAGGAGCTTGAAGTTTAAGCTAAGCGATGCTAGAGTTGACTGAGTGCTAGTATAAGCCATGAAAATATAATGTTGACCAAGAATTAGTATATATATTCAAGATAAAATTTAGTAGTAGCTCTGTAATTCAATGATGACCGAGTGTTAGAATATAGTGTTGGCCAAGGAACAACATTTGATAAAATATGAGAAAATCATGATTTCCAGCCAATGTGGTTGATTTCTTGGAATATGTAAAGAATTTTGAAGATAATGATGGATGACCTAAAACATTTAATTTAATAAAAAATATGTTTGATTGTTTCTATTCAAAAATTCAAGCAAAATTTTGGAGAAGTTTCTATAAGAGAAAAGAAGAGATGAAATGATGTCAGGACTTGATGAATCTTACCTAACCCTAAGATCTACAATGATTTTTAAGAAAAATAATCATAATTACCCATTTAAAGAGGTATAAGTGCTAATATTAGAGAGGTTAGTAGAACTAGTGAAGACCAAACAAGGTTGAAACAATTGTTGATGTTATTGATTGACAAACTTGAGCAACAGGCTGAGAAGTATAGTGGAAAGTTGTAGAGTAATTGCTTGAAGGAGTTCTAAGAAGATCAAAGATAGAGATGAAAATGGAGGCTATTTAGTGGATCAAAATGTGAAAAAAACTATGATCTTTTTTTGTAAAGTGAGTTATATTTGTTAGATCAAATGTGCTATTACTTTCTAAGTATTGTATCAGTATTCAAAATCCTTTAATCAAGGTTGACCTAATAGTCATATGTAAATTTTTTAATCAACATGTTATTCTAATGGAATGTTCTTAAGCCCTCTATCAAGGCCACTAATAACACCCCAAGGTGATTAAATCCTTTAGCAACATAAAAATTGACAATGTATTTTGTAACCTTTAATAGGGTTGGCTCCTAATAGAGCTCACTTTAGAAGAGTGAAAATTTGGTGATATGTTACTAGTGGTTTTTCTCAAATTGATTTTCAACGTTAAATCCTAGTTTGATATTTGTGTGTATTTCATATAAGATTTTTCATTTTTAATATTTTACATTTTGCAATATTAGGTTATCGATTATCTGCTATATAGACTGAGCTATTGAATGTTTAAATGTGGGGTATTTGAAGTGATTAAAAGTTCAATTGGTACATCTGGACCTTGGATAATTGATTCACCCCCTTCTTAGTTATTCTAAATCATTTAAAAAATTAAATCACTTATTATCTCTGGTTTACTATAGCCAAACTTGGGTCATGTATATAATAATTAATTCTTTTATTAATTATTATTATGCAACCTAGGTTAGTTACCTTTTAGGCTTTTGATATCCTTTTATAAGGATTTGTCTCTCTTTTTAATATTAATACATTCCATATAATCAAAAAAATTATTTTGGACATTATGAATGTCTCATCTTTTGTGGATCTAGTAAGCCTCCATAAGTCTCCTTCTATGACCATTGTTTGCATGTAGCCAATTTTTGGGAGCTATGAGGTTGATCTTTTATCAACTAAAGAATAAACATAATTAGTAGATATGAAAAATTCTACCACACTTCCATGCATAGCCCCATCTTTTTGTGTTTTTAATGGAATCTCAACATCTTTTTTTATGGAGGGTTCAGACCTGTTAGGCAACCTAGTGAGGCACAAAGCTTGTGAGCTAGCAACTAGCAAAGGCCACCACATAGATATTTTAGGGACCTAATACAAGTCCATTTGTGTTTGAAACCTCTTTGGCTTAGAGCTAATGAATTATGGGTGCTCGTGCTATAAAAATTACCTAAGACACAATCTTGACCTCATCCCTTATGGTGTGGGAACCTTAAACTCAACAAGACTTGATCCCCAGTGGGCTCTTTGTCAACCATTCAACTTCACTAGTAGATGAAGGGCCCATCAACATCTCAACATCTTTGAGAAACTAAACATTTCATTTTCCCCATCCTAGTATTATAGCATTGTGTTGTCTTAAAATGGAAGCACTTTTATGTTAAGAGAATTTAGCCCTTTGAGTAAATAGTCTAGGGTCATGTCAAGCACCTTGATTAGGTATTTGCATGGATCTAGCAGTTTACTCCCTATTCTTCTTTTCTCCCTCTAATTCAAGCCTCTTTTCCACTTTATTTATGTATTTTTCTAGAATTTTGGATTGATATCCTAAGATGTGTAACCATAGGGTCAAGGTCAACCTCAACTTTGATCTAGGTCACAAACAACCTTGACCCTAACCCAAGGTCCAAATTTCTAACTTCCATGATTTCTAGATATCAAGTTTTGGAAAGAATTATATTCCCACTTCCGAGTCAATTTTTTTGGTCTCCAAAATGGTAAACTCTTAAATTTCAATTAATCTAGGTCCATTTCTATGGGTTAAGGTTAATTGGGATTTAATTCTTTAAATTCTACCTCTCTAGAAGTTTGTTCCCTAGATCATTATATAAGGAAGCCTTCTCCTCTCATTTTCTCTAACACACATTATGGTACCAAACAATCCATTATCTCCATGATCAAGAAAACATTCCATTAAGCATTTTGAAGAAATAATCCAAGTCATTTTCTACATTCATGTTCTCCATTGAAGATCAAGGATTCAAGCATTCAAGCCTTTGAAGGGATTTAAATCTATCCATCATGGTGGTGTGATCTTCCTTAAAGTTTCTTTGTACATCTTCAAGATCTATTCATTCAGCCCTCAAGTTGGATTTAAACAAACCAATCATGGACGTTTTGATTTACATTTATGGTTTTTATTTACATTATTTATTCAAAGCTTTCATATCAATATACTTGTTTACATTAAAAATATAAGTTCATACCTATCGAATATCATAACTTCAATATTATATTTACTTCTACTACTTGCTAGCATTCTCTATTTCAAATTTATTATTATGGTTGATTCCAAATTGGGGTTTGACCAAGGTAAACCTCTCATCCAAACAATAAAACCATTTTTTTTGCAAGTACAAGTATAAGACAATGAATTGAAGTTTATCTTTAGATACCATTTTTTGGAAAACTTTCAAGATTCACAAATAGAATTTTTGTTAGAGTTGTTTAGGTTAGGGATGACCTTCAGTGAGGGGTAAGATTGTGCTCCACTACCTGGGTCAAAGTTGACTTGACCTCAGAAGGATAAAAGTCTTTTGGTTTTCTCTGTCTCGACATTTCCAGTCCATAGTAGGTTGCAGAATTCCTCAAAACTATGCATAGACATTAAAAATAAGCATTTTTCTAGCATTGATCACTTCTTTGTGATCAATCCATTTGGATCTTTCCATTTCAAAATTTGGATTAAGGATAGGTCCTATATTCCCCCTCTTACATGATCCACCCATTAATTTTTAACCTATTTATTTTTGTGAACCCAAAAATATTACCCCGTCTCTTTTACAAAATTAGATGCCCTATTATGTTTTTGGTGTTAGAATTCCCTTCATATTATCGTGTGTGTTCACCTTTATCATTCACTTTGGTGAACCCAATTACAAAAACTCTTTATTTTTGGTGCTATATTTGCATCTTCTATTAGATCTTACATATTTATAAAAGTATATTTCTTTTATGCTAAGTTTCAAAAATACAAAATATTTACATTTTTTGTGCCTTTAGTGTTAATTTGTGTTCAACATGTATGATTTTTTTTTTGAATACTTTGATGAGGCTTTTATTACAAACAAGTATAGATCCCTCAATGAGTTGCATGGAAGTGGGGATGAAATTTGTTCAAATGAGATCTCTATGATCCTATTCATATTCCATCTTCCTTTACAACCTCTACAATTGATCTTTACCATAGGGTATGTGCATGGTTATCTTCATGTTCCACTATTTACAACATTGATGAACCTAAAATGTTACATCTTCAAAATTATATTCAAGATATAGAGGCCTCTAAGAAATTACTTTGTGATAGTGATCAAGGTGTTATTTTCCTATGTGGTATCAAACCATTAATTGAAGAAGTTCAAGATTTGGGATTCACTCCTCCAATAGTGATTACATCACTTTCATCTCTTCATGTGGGTATTCCACTAGTGCCTTTACCTATGTCATAGAATTTTTACCATAGTACTCCTTATATCTATTCCAACCCTCTTCCAACTATGGTTTTAAGTGTTCCTCTAGTTGTGTCTTCCATTCTGACCGCTTCTTATAGTCTTCCTAATCGTATCCTTCCTAGTCTAGTTCCTAATCTGATTCCTAATATTCATATTCCCAATTCTCCAAGTAATATTCCTAGCTCTTCCTATACTTATGATGAGGCTCAAACTATGGTTTATGATGCATATGTGCAAGAATTCATTAAATTACCTTCCCCTTTTTATTTGATCCATAATTATATTAAAGGGAAGAGAAAAGAAACTTCCCCATTGAGATTTCATCATAATTTTACTCCTCGTTCTTCTATAAAATAGATTTTTTCTCCTCTTTTCTCTTCACTAGGGGGAAAGAGGAATTTATTTGAGTTCTCTTGGATCCATTATATTTTCTTTTGAGCTTAATTGGTTATTGTTTCTATGTTTTATACCTATTGTTTTGTATTATGTTAATAATCATCCATAGTTTTATTTTTATAGATATCTTTTCCAAAAACATTTATTTTGCAAAGGTATCCCTTGTCTTCATCTCTCTGGGGGAATGTTCTTCCTTCTTTCTCTTTGTCGAGAGAACAACTTTTCTTATCTTAGTGGTATCTATTTATATTGCAATATTATTTCATCATACTTATAGATATTTTGACTATGGATAATATTTTTATATGAGAGGTCATTGTCCTATCTCATCACCTCTTCTCTATTTATAAATTATGTTCTTTATAAACTCTTATGCTTGATTTAGTGTTAGATTTGTTTACCTCATTCCAAAGATTCCTCTTCCTCTTCTTTATAAGGATCTTGATGATTGTGTTGGTGTTTCAAAATGTCATATTTCAAAAACCTAGTGATAGGAATAGAATACATCTAAGGGCAACTAATTCCCATATCCAACATACTTATTCAAACACCAGGACCAACTATAAAGATAAACCATTCTTCTACTTCAAGCTCTACAAAACCCAGGTGGGTGTACCTCAGATTCATTCATATGGTACTTGTGATAAATCATACACTTTAATCTAATGAAGTAGATAATACCCTTAATCATATAAAAAAATTGCACACAATATAGACATGAAAAAACTAGAATCATGAAATATGAACTAAATAAAATAAGTGAGGGAAAACCTTTTTAGATCTTCAACAAAAGGGAAAAGGATTTTGATTATAAATTTGATTTTAGCAAAACCAAGACATGAACAACACAAAACTTTGATACAGTAGCTAATTAGTTACTTATGTATTAGGCAATTCCAGAAATCATAGACATACATACTTGAAAATCATTGAGACATTTCATGCATTAGGACTTTGAGATCTATCCATTCACCTTGTCAATCAGACATCAGCATTAATTCTGCATCTCATACTCGGCCTATCCCTTCATGAAATCAGCAACCCCATTATGGTAAATCAAAATTTACATGACTCTTGAATCATAAGTAAAACATATCAAATGTACAACCTAAAGTTGATTACAAATGACATTTGTGCTATTTTTTCACAAGCCACAAAGATTACAAACATAAAAAGGAGACAAGATTCAGACTATAGATAAACTTGCTACTCCATTTTTATTCATTTTCTTGAAAAAGGTACATGAAGGATGCATGAAATTAACTTGGAAAACTACTAAATATACTAGTATTATCTATATTCTCATTAATTAATGTTTAATACACGAGAGAAACTATTGAAGAATGGTAGAAACCCAGCTAAGCTGCTCAAAGAACTTGAGAATCAACCCTAGGGAAAGAAAGAAAAGAGAAAGATATAGGAGAGTCTAGAAATCCTATATCTCCTTTGGCAGTGATACATTTCCACTTGTATCTCCATCCCCTACTACTGTAGATCATCTCTCTTCTCTCTACAACAAAAATTTGAATGGAATCTCATCATTGTGTTTCAACAAACTCAAAATATCTTCTCCAAATGATGACAACCCTTATTCTGATTTATAAGATTATGTATGCATCTGAAATGATGATAAAAACTTCACTAAACTGATTTAGAGGTGAAGAAACATCACCAATTGCATCCTTACCAACTTTGGCACACACCCAGTTCACCATTTTGCCAAAAACCAAGTCCGAATTGCCCTAATAGAATGTGGTTGAAAAATAAGCACCTAGAACAAAACCCCAAATATCTCAAATACACTACTTCCTATGTAAAAACCAACACAAAATATGGAAATTTCATTATGATATCTTTCCATTAGTATATGATATTCCTAGCTTTGCTTATCAGAGATGCCTAGGAGATCAATTTGAACATCAAGTTCACAAATTGATATAACACAACTTTCAACTTTGCAAATATTTGATTTTAAATCAAAAGTTGAAACAATATTATATAAAAAATTTTATTTAAAATGCCTTTTCAACATTCACAATAATAAAATATTATTTTTTTCCTAAACATTGGTTTTTCCCTCCAATTATGCATCTAGGTCAAACCTATTTAACCAGGCTTGACATGAGGCACCTTGTGATTCATCAATTTCTACACTATCACTACCACCTATGTGTCACGTGGAACCCTCTGATTGCTCCACTAGTTCGCCACCTATCACCTGATACACTACAATGTGGTGTTATCTAATTTTTTCATACTACTCTATGCCATGTCATTAGCCACCCAAGCCCACTTCCATGCGGTAGCATGGTGCTTCCTTGCATTTGTTATCTTCCCCACATCTTCAATTTCTAAGGAAGCACAAACCATTGGATCCTACCATGTGTTAGCATCTAGTGAGTCACTCCTAGAATCTACCACATCGTCACCTTTCATCACATGTCGTAATGGCACTTCCTCATATTCCTAGTTACCAATCTACCATGTCAATGTAGGAATATGATAAGCTATCATATTTAATGTCTGCTAACATGGCCACCTTGTTTTGTGTGCCAAGGTTGTAACTATCTACCTTTTGTCATTGTCCAATTGGGCCACTTGGATCCATATTTCAATTTTTAGTTCATCATCAGGCCATGTAACCACTCACATTAGCATGTTTGTTCAAAAAAATTTACTAACATACCACATCACCTCATGGGACCCTGCACAATCTTGTGTCTACTATCATAAGGCTTGTGCCTTAGAAAATTGTTATCACAAACATCTTGGTATAAAAATACCCAAAGGGCCTAATGCTCAATGAATGTGGGACAAAAAAAATTGAGGTATTACTATGTACACACTGCTCCTTGGCTTGGAAACAAAGGAATGGATGCTTAGAAAGTCTAATTGTGCCCAAAGAAACCATGTCCACTCAGATCAAGATATGGGTTTACTCATACAAAACTTTGTGTTCCTCATGTTAACTAGGAATGGTGTCCTACTTTTCATTTGATGTTGTTCATTTTTTTTCCTACCCTACTACCATTAAAAAGCATCATCTGATGAAGAAATAGTGCAGATGCAAGCCTCCCTCCATCATCCATACACTCAAAGCAATAGAAAAAAACAAAAAAATAGAGTGGCAATTGAAAAAGGTTAATTTATCACTTTCTCTAGCTACATATGTCTCCCTTGGATAGAAAAAATCATGAGTGAATTAGCAAAGATGAACTTTGCATGTAGAATTATGCTTCTCCACTAATCGTAACACTTCTTGCTCGCATGTCTAGAATTATCTATGGTATAATGGCCTCTTGTGATCAAAAGTCACAATTCCCAACTAGAAGTTCTATTATAGAACCAAGAAAATCTTGAGGCAGTGGTAGTTGTGTCACGTAACCTAGAAGGCCTCAACAGGGGAACATAAAATGTGCATCAATATCAAGCCTAACTCTCCCCTCCACAAGCCAAGCCCACAAAATGTAACTTATCTACATTCCCAAAAATTTTATCTTTTCTCAAACTATTTTCCCTTGTTTGAAACTCTTTGCCCTCTGCATTGAGAGAAAGAAAATTTGGATATGAACAAGCCAACAGGAAGACTTTGAAAGGAAATGTCTTGATGAAATTGCACAAGATTTTTAAAAGAAATGGAAGCTTGAAGAAAAGAAAAATAATCCCACATTGTTGGCTTTGGCGGCATGGGTACAGTGGAAAATACAACTCTAGCCAATGAGTTGTTTAATATAAATCATTCAAATAACTCTAGAGAAAGCTTTTTGTTTGATGTGCAAGAAGCATCTGTGAGGAGTGAACTTTTCAATACAATAGAGCGACTCTCTTTAACTCAGACCAATCTAATTGATTTATTATGAGTTTGTGAAGAGATGAGAGGAAATAAAATCAATGTGTCATGTCAACTCTTATACACTAAAAAATGTGATGATGCTTGCACTACATTCTTCTTGAAAATGTGTCCTCTAATTGTCTTTCCCCACATTATAATATGTTGGTTCAAAATTGTCAACCCTGCACTCTAGTTAGAAAGAAAATATGATATGTGAACTCATTAAAATTATCAAACTTATTATAATCAATCTTTGAAACTCTTTAAATCTCATGTGTTATTAGTCTAAGAGATTAGTTGGGTCCCAAAGTGGATCCGATTAAAAAAAAATTACATTTCAAACACTTGAGTTTCCTAGCAAACATCGAATGACCTTTTCAAACTGACTAAAGTATATTGGAACATTGCTTGATCATTTTTAGCTCATTTTCAACCTTATCCAAACAATGAAATTTGTGCCAAGAGGTCCTCTTACTAGCTTTAAAATTTGACCAAAACACTTGACTAAGCCTTGAGATCTGACACACTGATTCTTTGTTCTACACTCTTATAGCCTATTAGATTTTGTGTCATGATGAAACCTAGGTCAAAAAAATTTCCTTTGTGCAACTGCCTATAAACAAACATGTCAAAAAACCATAAAACACTTTTAGTTTTTTCTTCAAAAATAGGTAAAACTAACACTTGGAGGGATGAAGACTAGGGCATTGGTTCACTATCATGAGGAAAGTATAAATTTTTTATTTGGGTTTGTGATGAATAACTGAGTGAATTTGTCAAGCGATCAAACTAGGGTACTTAGAATTGCAAAACTAGGAACAATGGTAGAGAAGTGATTTTTACAAATGGAATAGACTTGGGAAAGTGTGTAGACAGATTTGTGAAGACTTAAAAACTAGTACACTTAAATTATTTTTAGAGTAGAATGCAGTGGTACAATCCATTTGGTTCAGAAAATCACGAATTCATAGTTATGACATCCCAAACTGGGGTACTAATCAATTTACATTTCTTAACACCAAAACAAATCGTAAATTGCATTTGGAATCACATTTGAAAACTAGTCACTCTTGGAATCTACCACATCATCACTTATTGTCATGTATCACAATGATTCTTCCCTGCATTCCTAGTCAGCAATCTACCATGTCAGTATAGAAATGTGAGAAGCTACTATGTATCATGTCTTGTGATGTAGCCACCTCATTTTATGTGCTAGGGGTGTAACTTTCTTCTATGTGTCACTATCTAGTTGGGCCACTTTGATCCAAAAGTAAATTTTTGCTTCATTCTTAGGCCATGTCTCTATTGACATCAGCATGTTTGTTGAAAAAAACTTCACTAACATGCCACATCACTTCATGGGACCCTACACAATCTTATGTCTAGCATGATAAGGCTTGTGCCTTAGACAATTATCATTACAAACATCTTGGTATCAAAATACCCAAAGGGCCTAATGCTCGACAAATGTGAGATTAAAAAAATGAGGTATTTCTATGTATGCACTACTCCTTGGCTTGCAAGTGAAGGAATGGATGCTTGAAAAGTCTTATTGTGCCCAAAAAAATGATGTCCACTCAGCTCAAGACATGGATCTCCTCATACAAACCTCTGTGCTCCTCTTGCTAACTATGAAAGGTGCCCTGCTTTCTATTTCATGTTGTTCATTATTTGTTTCCTACCTTACTACCATTGAAAAGCATCATCTGATGAAGAAATGGTGTAGATGCAAGCCCCCTGCCATTGTCCATACACTCAACACAATAGAACAAAACTAAACTAAAGAGGGGTAATTGTAAAAAGGTTAATTTATCACTTTCTCCTACTACATATCCCTCCCATGGCTAGATTAAATCATGAGTGAATTATCAAAGATGAAATTTTCAAGAATACTTTTTCTCCTCCATCGATCATTGAGCTCCTCACTCCCATGTCTGGAATGATCTATGGTATAATGACCTCTTGTGACCAATAGTCACAATTTCCAACTAGAAGGTCTACTATAGAACTAAGAAAATACTAAGGCAGTGGCAACTACATCACGTAACCTAGAAGGCCTCAACATGGGAACATAAAAAGTGCAACAATAGCAATCCTAACTCTCTCCTCCATTAGCCAAGCCTAAAAAATGTAACCAGTATGTTCCATGCCCAAAATTTCAGAGCAAAAGCACAACTACAATTGTTTTATTTTATTTTTCTAATCCAAATTCACCATTTCAAAATAAATAATTAAATGAACTTATACACTTATAGTAAGTCAATTTATATGTTATTGACATGCATAGTATTTTGTATTCAAATTCAGTATTATGACATTGAGGTATAGATTAACTATTACATGATGACAATAAAATGCCCTATGTTAAATTTATGAATATGAAGCCTTGATTATGTGCTACTAATGTCAATTTTATTGATACACTTACATTATTGGTTGGTTATTTTACATATGCTAATTGATATATATCATTTTATTGAAGACCACATCCTTATTTTTCTACTAAAAATGATATGATTCATCCCTTCATACTAGGTAGCATAACTTCATGTACACACATGAATATCAAACAACTAGGGTCCTCTAATCCTTGCATATTGTATTAAGGAATATGATAATTGAAGTTTGTATATGTCCAACATAATTGACCAATTGTGCTATATGAAAATTAAGAAAGAAAAGAACATTCATTATCCTAATCACTAAGTACATGGTATTCTCTTCAACACCATCCATTTGTAACTTTTTATACATTTTCATATTAAAACTTTATTATGCTCTAACAATTCCACATCAACTATTTACTAACCAAGGTTTAGTCACTTAAGTTCCTTATTTTCTTACTACCATCCGATATCACCTTATTAACTATTATTTTACTTATATCACTTTAACAATGACATAAATAGTTTAACATACCAATTTTCCATTACTAATACTTACAACTAAACTCCTAAATAAATTAAACAAATCTAATAGCTAACAACTTAATCAATAAATAAAATCCTACTAAATAATCATCACTTACCACTTACTAATACCATACTACTAACTATTACCACTATCCCCAACACTCACTACTTCCGACATTACTAACTAACCCCCTAACCATTCCCATTAGTCCCACCCAAGTACTTACCTTTTTACTTCCCAACACTCCATGCGCTCTTCCCAAATCCCAAGCATTGTACCCCTCCCAAACACATGTTCTTTTCTTTCTCCTAACTACTAACTCCTTAATCACCCACATGGACTTCCCAAACACTATACCCTAAGTGCTCAACCTTTTATTCTTCCCTTGTTACCCATCCATGGTGGCAAATTTCTTAATAACATGGGGGAAATTAATAGGAAGTCCCTTTTCCTCGATGCAAGATAAGTCTTATTAGGCTACACTTAGTGTATTGGGATGGGAGAGGATTGTTGACATGAGGGTCAGCCTCATGACCAATGACAACTCAACATAGGGAAGAGAGAAGTCACAAGTTTTGGGGAACTCAATACAAGGTCTAGTCACCCATGACATGGCATATTACAACTAGCCTCCTCCCTTTTCATTGGTTATTTAAATGAGAGGAAAGTAACCTCAAGAAAAAGGTGGCCGCCCCCTTAATGGAGTGAGTAATAAGTAATGTATCATTTTATTGTTGTTATATTTATTATTATTATTATTATTTTATTTATTTTTGATGTGACTTCTCCCTTGACCCTAGTCATAGGGTTACCTTTTCTATTTACTAGGGATAATGTTATTTTTTATTTTCATGACCTTATTATTTTCCTATTTAGAAAGATTCTTCAAAATATTATTTTGATTATTTTATTGGACTGTAATAGTGAGGAGATTATTTTTCATTCCCCATACAAAATCTAGAGAGCTAAAAAATGCATATACCTGCTTATTTTCTCATGGGATGTTATGCTATATGATGTATTGAACTCATCCTTTCTATTCAATTATGATGTTTTTAATCTTTGTTTGGTAGTGATATGATGTAGCTTTAATATTCAAAAGTAAGTATCTAGATTGAAAATCCTTAAATAGTGATCTTAATACATTAACTCTAGTTGAAATATGATCAAGCATGAGACTTCTAGATTAATCCTTCACCATCAATAATGGAACTTTAATTGACATTTCCCATTGAAGTAATGCATTATTTTTTTATTTTTTTATAAATAATCCTTTAATATATTTACCTATGATTCAAATGAATATGATTCTACATATGCATGCTCATTCATTGATTACCAAAAGAAATAGTTTATCCTTGGAGATGACTCCATTTTTACATCCAGCTGTGGCTATTATGATATAATAATCTTCCCATTTTAAAACATCTAAATGAATGTTACTAAAACTATAATGAAAATACATATGATCATCTCCCTAGTTTTTCATCTCTTTTATAAGATCACTCTTCACAACAATGTACATAAAATGGAGATTTTGAACCTTACAAATGTAACACATAATAACATAGGTGGAGATTTCATCTTTACAAATGAAATACATAAAGGTTTCCCTTCCTTAATACATAAGTGCAATCATAGATTGCAACAACATGAATAAGATGGAGAGATATTCTCCAATGGATGTAGAATGCACAATGATAAGTTTTCTCCTTCAAGAAACATCTACAAGATGATCTTTCCATGTTTGTTCCACTACTCCCTTGAGGAAAAAATCTATATATAAATCACAATGTTCAAAACAACAAAAATCATGGGTACTCTCCTCCCAAACATAGGCCTCCAAAGAGACCACTCCCGAGCTAGGGGAACAAGGCTCAAATGAGATTTCACATACAATCTTGCAAATATATATACATCACATTACAACATTTGAACAATTTCATCCCAAGGATATTTCATATTGGTTCACCAATGGAACCATGAACATAGGGTGACGGTGAGCTTTTCAAATAAGATACTTTCCATATCAAACAATATTTGCAATAACAAATTTCATGCCCTTTTGGGGCTTTCAAAAATCAGCAAATTCCATGCCCTATTGAGGCTTTCACAACCATCCTCCAAACACGCTACCATTAGTTATAACTTTCTTGGAGCCTATGCTCCATAAACTTCCTCATTCTACCACACTTCCCTTATCACCCTCAAGTAAGATTTCAATGATTATGGCATACAATAGATCATATACTCCAAGGTTCTCAACTAAATTATTAAGTCCAACTAACCCCTTCACCCAAGAATTCTCTTCCCTTCCCAAAGGATGAATGAAGCTTTCACACCCATAACAACACTCATGCAAAAAATCATGAAAATAATAAAGGAAACAATGAGAATACAAACTTCACACTCATAAAAACACAACACAACATGATACAAGATGATACCACACATTTTTCTTACAATAGAATTCTCCCTTCCTACATTCTCATTAATGCAATACCATGATTCAACTTCAAAATGAAAGAAAATAACTACATGGCAAAAAACACCAACCTTGAATCATTTTGCAAAAATGATAATGAAAGGTTGCAAAAGAGTTCCCTCCAAACTTCCAAACCCTAAGAGTCTCTAAAGTTAGAGAGAGTGTAGACAACTCACTAATTTCCCCCAAGCCCTCTAAAAAGCCTCCAACTTCTCACTTGGCTAAAAATGACCCAATTAAGAAGCCTCTCTTTTCTTTTATCCTTTCCCATTTCTAAAATTATAATCTTGAACAAGAGGGAGAAACATGTGAACTCTTCAATTTCAAAATTTTAAGAAAGTGACATGATTGGATGGTTCTCAGGTAAAAGTACAAACCTATGTCACCCTTTTGTAAAGGGAAAAGCTAACAAAAGTATAACTATTTAGGTTCAATGTCATAAAATTGGTATTATTATTTTGAATTTAGAAATGAAGTAAACTAATGAAGTATGTAGGAATGGATGAATTTTAGGATTATAATTTTTAATAATTATTTGGAATCAGAATTTATTCATTTTCCTAATTTTCATACATAAGGTTTTAGCTATTGAAAGATGCTAAAAATTAGGGGTCTAGTTCCCACCACAAAACTATATGGAAATTAAATTATTTAACTTTGATCTTAGACTATGTTATAGATAACATACATGGCCAGAACAATCAAAAATAAAAATTGGCTTTAGACCTATATTCTCTCTTTTATAATGATTCAAATTTCAACTCACCTAAAATTGATAGTTTTTATCTCCCACCACATTTTTCAAAAAAAATATTTTAGTGCCTCTCCCATTTGACATCGATAAGTCATCCTAATGGATGCAAACTTATTATTCTTTCCTTGAGAATGGATCCTGGTTGAGACCATGAGTGCTCTACACCATTGTGGTGATTGGATTTATGTTACTATATCAATTACTTTGATTATTCTTATGGCTGATTTATGAGATTATGATGTGATTTATGATTCACTAAGGTCTATGCTAGTGGTTACTAGGTTCAGTGTGGTATCATGATGTTGTTTTGTGATTACCTTGAGATGTGTGTAGAGATTTCACTATGTACTATTACCCTACTACATTGGAGTAGGTTCCTATAGCAATGGTCAGTCATGTTTATGACTATGTTCAAATGTGTTTTAAGTGTCTTTTTATGTTGTTTAAACAATCATTACTAAATGCTTAAAATAATAAGAAATAGATTTTCCATGTTGGATTCATTAGTTATGTGCTGTGGACATTTACCTTGTTATATTTTGATATGAAAGATACTTGTTACTCATGTTATGTTTTACATTTGAGATGACCTGAGGGTCAAATGTTATACTTGGATTTTAGTATCATAGATGTTAGACTACTATATTATTTAGTTGATCATATTGCATGATGATGCCATTTTAAGAAGACAATGTGTTTTACAATGATATTTGATTATCTGGTATTTGGACATATCCCTGATTATGTTATGTGGTGGATTCAATGTTATGAGTATTTACTTCATTCTTACTTCATTATGCTTTATGTGAATGTGAGTGATGTAAATAGATTATTTTGGTATAATTGAATAAATTATTATATTAGTCATTTAATACATTTATTGCTTTGGCTATATTATTATGTGCAATTACACTTGATCGTGTTGTTTAGTGTGCATGATTTATATCCCTAGCAATGGCACATGGAGTTAGTGATTCAACCATTCATATTTTACAAATTTCATCCTTGTATGGTCGATGTATCCTTATTTTAATTGTTTAATTAATCCTTTCGATGATTATTAAATCCAAACTCATTTGCATTATGTGATTAGACTGGTAAGCATGTCTATGCATTTAGAGGTTCAAATTTTCATGAAAGTTGTTAAGGAAATTTCTATTTTTTTTGGTTTTCAAGCTTTTAATTTATTTATTTTAATTTTTAGCAACTTTTCGATAGATGAATTCCTATTACTACGAATAGCCTATTTTTGTTTGGGTCAATTCAAGGTTTAACTAGGTTGGTTGGTTATTTTCCCTAATTGATTATTCACTCAAAAAGTAAATAAGTATCCAAAAGGAATTTAATTCCTCAGTTCTCACTTGTTAATTAGAAAGTTGGAGAGTAGAACCCAAAAATCCTCTTCATGAAAATTTACTATTTTTTTCATTGTGAGAGCTATGGCATGGGATCGTCATGAAATTAGGCTCATTGGATCCATCTCGGGAAGACCTTAGATTGCTGCAATTTTTGGCTACTTCTATAGGGTTTTTATTTTATGGTTCATATTCCTATTTTTTCCTTTGGCTATGAGGTAGGGCTCTCCTATTTTATTATTTTTTCATCATTTTAGCTTCTATTTTTGGTAGTTTTTTGTTAGGAGGTTGAGAACTAGTGTTCCCCTCCATTTTTGTATGCTAGCTCTACCTAGTTAGGCAAGTATGAACATTTCTCTATTTTCTAGGTTGAGGGTTTAGGGTTTTAAACTGTTATGCTGGCCATTTTTGCATACAAACTCTAAACCTAGATTTTATTTGATTTTTGTGTCTTTTGTGCCCTAAGACCAAATGGGTTTTAATTTTGAAGTTTTTGAGTTTTGAGGTTTTTCGCCTCAGTTTGCATGTCATCTAGTTTCCTCAAGTTTTCTTGGCATGGTGTTGGTCATGGACTTGGATTATCTATAGGATGTTAGTTAGATCATTTTTGCACTTTTATTGTTGCATTTGGATGCATGTTGCATATTTACTCTCAACTTTATGTTTAGTTGAGTGATTATATACCTAGTGTTATGGTTTCTTTTGGACCTTTGTTTTGGTTTTGTGGACACTAGAATTCGTGTAGGATCCACACTCCTAGATTAAGGCTGGTTGAGTGAGTTCATGATGTTTGGTCTTGTTGCATCATTAGGATTTGTGTAGAATCCATACTCCTAAATTGAGGCTGGTTGAGTAATTTTATGATATATGGTTTTATTATCTTTGTGATTCGTGTAGAATCAATCCTCCTGAGTTGTTTTTAGTTGAGTGATATTTTATATTATGTTCTCATTAGTTCCTTTTGTTATGATCTTCATGATGGTGGTGCACCACACAAGAGTACATGCACATACATTTTTCAAGTGAGTTGTGAGGCCCAAGCTTTCATGGACTTGTTGGAAGTTATGATCATTAGGGTTGGGTTAGGAATTTACATGCCTATGGGCACTCATAGTTGGATAAGCATAGGTAGGGTAGGGAAGCATATGAATGGGGATTTTTTCTATAGCCCAGTGTCTATTTCCCAAGGGTTGGCATGTTGAAGTTTTAGGTAAGTGATAACTCAATAAAATGTATGAGAGGTAATAAAACTTAAGCTAATAAAATGTGTGAGCACCTAATTAAGTTTGAGGACACAATGTGTGAACACCCGTTTAAGTCTGAGGGCACACAATCTGAGCTTGGGCTTGTCAATGCCAAGTGAATCTCCATGATGTTAGCCCCTACTTAGTAGCCCATTGAATATCTGACTAGGACCTGTAGTTTATGCATTGTCTTTGTTCTTGGTTTTAGTCATCATACTATTTGGCATACATGTTAGCCATTGATGTTTGTTGTATGTTTGTTTGAGGTTGGAACATTATCTCCATCAGTACAGTGGGAGTGGGTCTATGGGTTCCACATGGTTGGGAGGCATACCTACCCATACCACTATGAGGGACTAGTGTATAGAGATGGTCTTTTGTCCTAGTGTGATTATTGCTAGATGTTTTCACTTGATACTTTAGGCTCTTGAGTATTCTTTCTTGTGATTTATGGTTTCATTGGAATGCTTGGATATCATGTTTAGATGATGCTAGTTTATTTTATGCATTCTTATATTATGATGTTTAGCATATGATTAGATGATGTGAATTTTTCATTGGACTATCTTATGCTTTACTTCTAGCTTGTTAGATTTCCTTACTCTTATGTTGTAGTATGTTTTAGTAGTGACATCCTCATTAGATAGAATAGACAATCTAGTAGATAGTTTGGGATGTTATGCATGGGGGATGGCTAGGACCCACGATGGTTTGATGATGCTATTAATGGGTGGGAGGAACTATGTACTTAGTTTGGTTGTTAAGTTATTGCAATGTTATTTCAGTACATTGCAATGTTGCTTCTGGACACTACAATGTTGCTTTCAGTTATTTCTTTTATTTCTATGGTTTAGATAGATTATTGTTCATCTTTCTTGTTTCGTGGAATCTTGTTTTTTATGTACTCAAGTGTTCATTCCTCAATCCACATGGATCTAGTACTCCCCAATGTGGAAGAAATTTATTTCCTATCTTTTTACCTCTATGTTTTCTAGCTTACTAATTTGTATCCTCGTATGAAATTTTACTTTCTCACATGAGAACGCAAATGTTTGTATGGTGTGTTGGGTTTCCTCATGCAACTTCATGAATTCTCGCATGAAACCACACACTAGTTTGGGTATTTTAGCTATTGGGCCACCATGTCCTCATGTGAGATGGTGTTTCTTTGTGTGGCTTAGTGTACTTTCTCATGTCAAGAGGTACTTCCTCATGTAAGACTGTTAGTTTTTATTCTCTTTTGCAAAAAATAGGAGGCATCTCTACTATTTTTTGGAAAATGCAATTTGGACTTTTGATTATCCTTTAGGATTACTTGTGGTTCCATGCTTTGTCAGATCAAACATTTTGTGTTCTGATGACATTTTTGGTTTCCATTCTTGAGTTTGTGCATGTCGGTTTGATAGTAGCATTTGGAGATTCATTGGTTGTTGGGATTGTTGGTGATGTCTTCTATTGTGATCTTTGTGATCCGTGTATTATGTTTTCATGTGCATTCATACTTGTTAAAAAAAATATCTTGGCTTATATTGAATCCTTGTTCCAAGGATCTCCAAGTAGTGTATTACAAATCTATTCTAACTAGGAAAACAATTATATATTCTAGAAGAGGACTCTCTTCTCTAGAATGCCATATAATTTTTTTTTAAATTGATATGATTTTTTTTTTCTTTCTCAAAATTGACATATTTTTTAGTGTGAAATTGCATGCTTGTATAATTTTTTAATTACAATATAACACATCTAATTAATACACTATACAATCTATATGAGAATGTTCTTAACTCTAACCTCTATTAAATGGTGTTTATATGTTATACTAAAAATATCATAAAAAATAGTAAGAGTTATTGAAATGCCACTTTTCTAAACTAACTCTATTTGTTCAGTAATTGGATATAAACTAGTATACAACATGCATTTAATAGACATTTTCACTTGGAAAAGTGTGAGACTATATAACTTAGCTAGAATAAATTTATCTAGATCATATGTTTGAACAAAATTGCTTTTTAGATGAAAATACTAAAATTCCTTCATTTTGATAAGTTAGCTTGAAAGGTGACACAACTTTGTACTTTTACCCTCAAACCAAGGTCCTCTAGGTCTATTAAAGGTTAAATTTAGGCACCCAATCCATAATACTATCATGTGAGAACTTATTTTTCACCAGAATAACCCCCTAGGATCATTTTTTGATCCTTAAAAGTTAATAGGAAGTTGAAATTTAAATTTCCCTTGTTGGAAACTTCTCCTAACACTCTACCATAAGAGGTTAACTTGGGTATTGCATTAGGTTAGGTTTCAGTTAGGTGACTTTTTCCCAAAACTTTAAATTATAATTCATCAACACATGGACTACACAAGTGTCAAGTGATACATAAAAATATCAGATTACATTTATAGTGACATGTCTCTAATTATATATGAATTAAACTATTACGCACACATACAATTCACATTTACGAACCAAAACACATTACAATGATATTGAATATTTTCCACTAAAACACTAAAGTCGAGCATTGGTAGTCCAAGAAAAACATGTAAGAACTATGTAAATATGTGTAATAAATTATTATCACATTCAACATTAGGCTTGCATATTTTATCATTTCCAATTAATTTTCCCTTTTCTAATCATTTTCATATAAAGCATTCAAAACATTAAAATATCAATCCCTACATATCAACATTGATCTTTAATTAACATGACCTAAATAATATTTTGAATAACCTTATAATATTTTTTCTATCATAGTGATGAAATATTGAATCCATGACTATTAAGTCACCAGGCTTGTGAATTAGGTCCTCTTGCATATCACAATCTATCTGTTAACACCAATTTCTACTTAAACAATAGAGTTTGACATTTCAAGCATTTCTAAAATTTACTATCTATTAAAGCAATTGAAATAATTTAGAACATGAAATGGAATCATTAAATATATCAATTAGGTCCTAATGTGCATACATAATTCTGGATCATCAAAATGCATATATTAAAATGGCATAACCCTATAGTATCAAAAGTGTATCAAGATATTGAAATAGAAGTATCATAATGAAACTATGTCATCTATGCTATGAAAGATCAAGTGAGGCTTCACAATCTACATTCCCACAAAAACCATCTTTCCTCAAACTCTTTTCCCTTGTTTAAAACTCTCTACCCTCTGCATTGAGAGAAAGTAAATTTGGATATGAATGATCTAGTAGGAAGAGTTTAAAATAGAATGTCCTAATGAAAAAGCACAAGACTTTAAAAAGTAATGCAAGCTTGAAGAAAAGAAAATTAAGTCATTCAAATAAATCTAGAGCAAGATTTTTGTTTGATGTGCAAGAAGCATCTGTGAGGAGTGAACTTCTTAGTAAAATAGAGTAACTCTCTCTAACTCAATCCAATCTAATTGATTACTTATGATTTTGTAAAGAGAATTGAGGAAAGAAAATTAATGCATGATGCCAACTCTTACGCACTCAAAAATGTGATGATGCTTGACCTACATTCTTCTTGGAAAATGTGTCCTCTAATTGTCTGTGCCCACATTATAATATGTTGGTTCAAATTTGTAAACCCCATCTTCCATTTCAAAAGAAAATATGATATGTGAACTCATTAAAATGATCAGACTTATTATAATCAATCTTTCAAACTCTTTAAATCTCATGTGTTATCAATCTGAGAGATAGGTCAGGTCACAAAATGGATCCAACTAAAAAAAAATTATTTCAAACACTTGAGTTTCCTAGCAACCACTAATTGACCTTTTCAAACTAACTAAAATCAATTTGGACCACTTCTTGATCATGTTTAATTCATTTTCAACCTTTTGCAAACTGTGAATTTTGTGCCAAGGGGTCCTTTGATTAGCTTTAAAAGCTAACCAAAACACTTGACTGAGCCTTGGGATATGACGCACTAATTCTTTGTTCCATACTATTGTAGCTCATCATAGTTTATGTTACGACAACAGCTGGATCAAAAGATATTGACCTACAAATTTTCCTTTGTGAAACTATCTATAAACAAACATGGTAGTAAACCATAAAACATCTTTAGTTTCGGCTTCAAAAATAGGTCAAACTAACACTTAGAGGGGATAAAAAGTAGGGAATTTGTTCATTGTCATGAGGAGAGTATAAATATTTGATTTGGGCTCATGATGTATAACTGGACGAGTTTGGCAAGTAGTAAAAGTGGGATACTCAAAATTGTGAAACTGGGAACAATGGAAGAAAAGTAATTTCTACAAATGGAATGGACCTAGGAAAGTGTGCAAGTGGATTTGTCAAGACTTGAAAATTGGCACACTTAAAGTATTTTAATAGTAGAATGTAGTGGTATAATCCATTTGGTTCAAACAATCATGGATTTAGAGTTATCACATCTTGAACAGGGGTACTAATCAATCTGCACTACTTAACACAAGTAAAACTTCATAAATTGTGTTTGGAATTGTGTTTGAAATCTAGTCAAATAGATTCATCATAAGCTAAAATCTAAAACATAACAAGTCTTTGTCCTCTAATGGAATGCAAAAGTACTTTTCCAATTTCAGTCAACTACGTCAAAGTTATAACTAGTCAAATAGGGTCTCCCTAAATTTTGAACAATTTCCATTAGCATGACAACAATAAAAAACCAACTTTGAGGGATTCAAAACATGTTGAAACAACTAAAAAATAGAAAAATGGGTTTTCTAATATGCATAATAAGCACTCCCAAAGCAACAATTAATGAAAGATAATTGGGTGTGAGATATTCGATTGCAAACTAGGCCACCTGTCACTGCTTGACACTTGAAAAAATGTAGATCTGAACATTGCTCAAAACACAACTTTGAAAAATGACTTAGAAGGGTATTTATCATCATACAATGCATGAATATGTTGAATGGAGAGTTTTAAAAACATGAAACAATCCATAGGCCTCATAAGGAAATCTGAGACACATGGATTAAATGCACTTACAGGGCTGAATTTTTAGAATAGTACTCAAAATCAGGGCTTCAATTTTAAGTGTCGGTAGATTAAATCTTTGTTCCTGCTTGGTTTATCTTTGAAAGATTATATTTTATCTAAAATCACTCCTCTATGGTAGGGGTCTTTTTGATAAGATCTCTTTCTTTGAGGATCCTTTTTCCATTAGTGACATATCCTTTTGACAATTATCTATACTCTTGGATGTAGGGTTCAATATCCCTCGCAAAGAATATGGTATGCATTGTTGTTAAACAGGATATCTCCTTGCATTGTGAAGTAGGTATCCTCTTCCTCTTCCTTATAGTGTCTAGTAGATAACCACAATAAGGAGGGGGGCATACATAGGGTCTCCCTTGTACTATAATTTTTCAAATTACATGCTAAATCTCAAAAGGTAACACACATAAGTTTCTAAATCTTGAAGAGATGCACATTTTTTAAATTTTCAACATGCTAAATCTTGTAAGGTAAGACACATAAGTTGCTAAATCCTAAAGAGATGCACATTTTCAATATGCTAAATCTTCTAAAGGTAACACATAATTTTCTAAATCTTAAGGATATATGCATTCCATATTCATAGTGATATAAGAAGGTGTCTCTCGGTATTTGAGAAGCCATCAGAAGATGCATTAGAATTGCAATCACACTTTATGGGTGAACCATTAGGTTTGGCCACCTATTTGGCTCTCCCTCCCTTGGTGATTCATGGTAAGCTTGGCATCTTACTTGGTGATGTAATCACTTCAATTTTTCTCTATTTTCACTTCCATGCTAGTAAGACTAGATCATGAAGCTATGTTATTTATAATGTTTCTCTTTTCTTTCTTATGTAATCTTTTATTCTTTTATGACATCTTTTGAAATATGATATTAGTATAGGAAGCATTTCCTAGCAAGGTTTCCTTTACTAGTTTATTTGGGTAAAAAAATTTAATGACAAATGATCCATACACTTGTTAAAGTGGGGGCTTAATGTATCATCTTAAAATGGAGGCATTTCTATGTTAAGAGTATTTAGCACTTTGAATAAGTGGTCTAGATGTCAAGTGCCTTGATTAGGTATTTTCGTGGATCTGGTTGTTTCCCCCTTGTTCTCCTTTTCTCCCCATAATTCTAGCCCCTTTTTCACTTTCTTTTTGGATTTTTCTAGCATTTTGGATTGAGATTCTAAGATGTGTGACCTCAAGGTCAAGGTCAACCTCAACCTTAACCTAGGTCAAGGATGACCTTGACCCTGACTTGGGTCAAAGTCAATCTCAACCCTGACCCAAGGTCCATTTTTCAAGGTTCATGATTTTTGGATGTTAGGTTTCAGAAATGTTGGTAAAAAAATTTGTCTTCACATGAAAAGTTTACAAGATGACTAAAAAATTTCCAAACTCAAAGACAAAACGACACCAACAATTAGGTCACATTGCAATGAAATTATGCAAGTGCTCTCTAAAATTTATAGGGTATAGCTCCCCAATTGAATATGTAATGAATATAATTAAGAAATTCTTTTAACCTGAAAGTGAAGCCCACCCTTACTATTCTTGGATAGGGAGAAAATGATTACAACATAAATAAAACATCAAGAAACAATGAAGAAGTGACATAAAGTCCATTTGTTCATACTTTACATAAGAAAGAAAAGGAAAACAAGAAATATATATTCCATCATTCTAAGAATGTGAAGCATCAAAACCCCAAAAACCATGTAATCAAGCACATTAAAAAATAAGTGATACTAAAATACATTTAGAGAAAGCTAAAAATTATCCAAAGATCATAACCAGTGGAAAGATAATTGCTCAACCTAGAGGTCTTGATATGAAATTATCTTTAATATCTCCCTTCTCTAATGTGCAAAAGATTCACATAGATCTTATTGCATCCCTACATAAGAATCACTACTTTGAAGAATAAAATCAAAACTTCCTCCCTCATCTAGCGCAAAGTCTCAAAAAAGAAGAAAACCCTGCTCTTCCACAACCCACAGTCTGCCTCTTTCTAAAAAATAAGAACCCCTACTACATCTAAGTCTTTGAAATAAATAATGTCTCTAGTTAGTTATGGTAACTATTTCTCAAAACAACTCCCTCACCATGTCTTTGAAATAATTCCCTTTTGGATTCTATGATATGTCTATTTTGTCACCTATAGCGTTTCTAATTAGCCATACAATGTTTGGCTTATAAGGCTAAAAATTATTAAAACATAAAGTAGATATAAATATTTCACAACTCTGTGGCTCTATTAACTAACCTAGCACCCATAACTTATCTCATGAGATAGTATTATAATGAAACAAGTCTTCTCTATTGCTCGAGCTCAAACATTTATTAATTTTCTCCTCTCATTAAGTCGGGTCTGGCTAAACCATTTATATTCTTGACATCACCTACACATTGACATCTACTTGAGCTTCCATTCTCAGTTAGCATCATATTCATCATCAATTTGTTTGACACATTTTTATTTTCCTAGTACATATGTCACTATTGACGGGGCTCCCCTTCTTTGATATCAAAATTTTACTAGTGGTTCACATTCTTTACTCCACTTTATATTGACAAAATTATTGTCCCATGGGTTTTTGCATTGTTCTTCCTCTATGAACCCCTTTTGTATCAAGTTGGTCTTGATACATGACTCTATATATGATCCTTGATCAACATTACTATCAATTGAGGCCTGATAAGCCTTGCAGTTATGATCTTGTCAAATTGGTTTTGCAATCATAGTGGCTTCTATTGGCAATACCTATGCATGATCATACTCAAGTGATAGGCTCTTTAATAGCATTGAGCCTCTTCTATTGTGAGGATTTTTTTTGAATCATTGAATGTTAGAGAAGTCCTTTAAAGGAGCTGACCCAATCGGGTACTTGACCTAGAATAGTAAGTAATGATCACTATTTTGGGTATTTATGTCAAGCACTACTCTTCATATACTACTTCAATTATTATTTGGAGTTTCTAGAGAACTATACATCACATATGGATTAAATAAACTTTCTCCTTCAATACTCCCATACTCAACTCATGTAGGTTTATCAGCAAGTTGAATAATGTGCATTCATTGCACCAAAACTAAGACTCATGCTCAATCTATTGGTCCTTTGATAGTCTTGAGATCAGTAAAAGAACATGTCCATTGAGTTGGAAATTTTTGATGTCAAATATTCTAGTAGGAAGCTCAAGCATACCATCAGCATGATGTAATATCACTTTTGGAAACAATGACACAGTGCACAGATGACAAGGCTTGGACCTATGCATCAAATTTCATCCATTTGACTATAGAAACCATGAGGAAATTCCTTCACCTATAGGCTTAGTCTCTGATATAGGAACATCCTAGGTGTAAGAGCAATCTTCCATCACCCAAAAATATTTTCTTTTCAGTCATTTGTATTTTAATAAGGACTAGTAGATATGGTGATTACTATTTATTGAAACTTTCTATTTTTAGTAAGTCTATCATATGAGCTTAGAATGTTCTCATTTTCTACAAGAAGGTTCATTTTAGAGTTGTAAGCCTACCATAAAAATCTCATTTCTCAAGCATAAGTATCGGAGAAGTTATTGCAGATTTTTTCTAGAAAAATTTGTATAAAAATCTGTAGGCTCACCATTGGAGGCCTTAGATTTCTTGGATGAGGTCCACAAACTCAATGGAAGTACACTTGTGCAACTTTGAGCCTATAGATCATAAGTTGGCATTTCTAAAAAGTGGTTATAATAGCAAATCAAAGTAATGGTTTGATAGTTATGGCCTTCTGAAGTTGAGCTACTTGAAATATCTAAAATAATTGTCATACATGTATTTGGCCGACTCTATATGTATTGTTAGGATCTTTCAGCCCTAGGTATCAAGTTTGTTTTCATTATCTAGAACCTTTCTGGGTGGCATAAAATTGCCTATATAAGAAAGGCCTGAACATTGTCTAGGATAGCTCTGGATGATAGTTCCCAACTTGTCTTGCAAATTATTGTAATAAAGGCACTCATGTGGGTTAGCATATTGTACTTGTGAATTTTGTAATACCACATTTGCTATACAAATAAGAAGTTCATATTTTGTTCTCACATTTTCTATTGTTTCTTTTTTTCTGTTATGAGTTTATAGTATAAAGGGGAGCACCCTTCTATAGACGCTCAAAAATGGTTTGTGCCAAATCTTTTATCACCTTCGCATCATAACTTGTCCCATTTTATCATTTCACTAACATTGATCTTTTGGCCAACTTTATCCTCATTCAATCAAAAGGCAAATCATCTTAGAATAAATTTAAAAACCATTTCAATATCATCTCATCATCATCAATCCTTTAGGCATTTTTACATCCTTCAGTGTCTTATCAACATTCATTAATATATGTCATGTGTCCTTGGCATATCAAAATTATTCATCAATTTGATCCTCGACCTTGTTGAGTCCTTCAATGTCTAATTATGTCTTTATTCAGTTAATTTGATAGCATTGATTATGTCTATTGATGTTGTTGTGATTAATCCCTATCAATCAATTTCAATCAATCTTGTGGTTTCATATGTCATATGTCATCAACCCTTGTCACGTGTCCTTGACAAGTCACCATTTCCTATCATTCATCTTGATTCCATTATTTCATTTTATCATTTATTTATATCATCACATTTGATTTGTATTTTCATCATGATCCTTCACTAGGATTATATTGCATTTATTTCATCATCTTGGCCAATCAATTTCTTAATTTCTCCTATAGGATTAGATAACCCCTAGTCTATTCCTATGTCTTGATCACTTAATTTAATCCCTTCTCATTAATTATTCCTCTTTACTAATTGTTATCAATTAATTAATCTTTATTAATTGATTGATTCCATTTTCATGAATTATGGGAATTCCTAATTTCCTAAATTCTAATTCTCATTTCTCATTTCTCATTTTCCATTTTCTATTTTCAATTCTATAATTTATAAATTCCAATTTAGAGGGAATTATGAGTTTTTAAAATTTAAAATTTCCCACTCTTACACATTCCTAATTTTTAGCTTATACATCTTACATCTTTCTATACATTTTTCTTACACTTTCCTCTTCCATTTTTTCTTACAAATTTCTATGCATAATTCTTTCACATTGTCATAATTTGTCATATTGTGTAATAATTTTCCATATTCACCTCTTTTTCATAGCAATTTCTAAAATTCACACACAATTATGACATCTTTCTTTTTTCCATTTTTTCTTTCTATTTGTTGCATTTAACTTCAAAATCCTATAAATTGAGCCATTATGCACTTGTTTTGGCTAACCACAATCCAAGTATTCTCGCTATCATATCATCTTGTTATCATATCACTATCTTGCTTTCAATTGTAGGTGTATCTCATCAATTGGAGCTACATAAACATCAACTCTAAGGAGAAGAAAGGATAACATTGGAGCATCATATGAAGGGAGTGTCTCTTATGAGTCTTTCATGTTTATTTATGCACTTTCATTTCAATGGCTTCAATGGTAGATTAGATTGGTTTGCATTTCTTTGAAAGTTTCTGGTTGCTTTCATTATGCAAATTTACTTGTTTTCTAGTCTTATATTTGGTGAACCCAACATGAACATCCAATACTAATGTTCTTTTCTCTTCTTATGTGTGTAGGTGCAAGGAAGAAGCTTGGATCATTATTGGAGTCTAACCTTGTTGTTACATATTTTCATACTTCTGAAAATCTAAAATGAACAACAAAGTCACATAGATCTAATTAGGAGGAACAAAGAACTTACATGCTTTGTCATATTTCATAAGATAGTTCAAATGTCTTGACTCTAATGTTTTCATTTTATATTTGATAAATGAGATGCCAAATGAATCTTTATTATGGATTGGTTTGCGTTAGAATAAATTTGAAATTACAAAATAAATTTGCTGATTTTGATTAAGTCAAAAATCTGAAACAAATTTGTCTCAAAAATCTAAAATTGCATATCTAAAAACTGAAATTTATTTGTCAAAATTCAAAAATATATATTTGATCAAAAATCAGAAATCTATCACTTTATATGTGCTAGCATTTTTTTTTTCTTTATCCCATGATAGTGTTGCACCATTTTTTGCAAATCAGATTTGCGCTCCATTAATTAAACAACCTTCATTTTACTCGAATTAATTTAAAAGTGTAGGCTACATTTCACTTGTATCACTTAAACATCCTCCATTTTCAGCATTGACTATTTGTTGTGTTTTGGCATTGAAAAAGGTCCTCCATTGTAGAATTTTTTTAACATTAAATCTCTTAACTCAACTTACTTTAAGTTTAGAAAGGCCATGTGAAACTTTGATTTAATTCTTCTTAACTTAGTTTTCATATTTGTTTTTTTTTAAGTATGTAATTTAGTTTCATTTCTTTTTTTCCCTATTTTTTAGTTTTAGTTTTTAGTTTTTAGAATGGATTTAGATTTAGTTTTTTTTTTTTAAATTTAATTTTAGATTAGATTTAATTAGGTAGGCTTAACTTTGTAAATTCTAATTTAGTTATTAGGGGTAGATTAGCATCTAGTTTTTAGTTTAAAATTAATTTTTAGTTTTTTAATTTAGATTAGATATTAATTTAACTTTTAATTTAAATCTGATTTTTAATTTAGTTTGAATTTTTTTTGAATTTTTCATTTGATCTAACTTAACTTGTCTATTTGGTTTTATTAAAATAGATTTGATTTATCTTTTAGAAACTAAATTTTGAAAGAATTGATTAATATCAATTCTGCACAACCCAAGAAGAACCTGTTAGCTAATAACTTGTCAAAAGAGAAGAATAATGGAGACAAGAGAAAAGTTGCTCTCAAATGTGAAAAATGCATAAGAGATAATGAAAAAAGTACAAGGCTCAACCTTAAAAAGGTGAGATAGAAACCCTAAACTAAAAAGCTAGGTTGCACATTATTAATTAATAATTCACCTAAATGAAGCTTAAGTAACTAGAGTAATAGAAAGTTATATAATTAAATCAATATCATTTAATTAATAAGTATAAATGAAAAAATACTCTAATACCCCCCCTTAAGCTGAAAGAAAGGAGTAAGCTTACCTAGAAAATAAAAGCTATGAAAGAAAAAACAAGTGGGTCCCGGCAACAAGGCCTGATCAGGTACCTAGTACAAGGAAATCTCTATGAACTGGAGTAAAGGAGAAAACCTAGTGGGAAAAACCCCTCTCCAAAAAGAGATATAATGACTTCAAGAGACTCTCTCAAAGCCATAAGTATAATGTGTGACTTCAACCCCCCCCGTGAGAGAGGGTCGAGACTCCAAAGCCCCCCCAAAATGAAAGAACCCTTGGATCAATGAACAAACCACTGTGACTCCAATGCAGAGGAGTGAAAGGTAGTAGACACAGTAGAGGTAACCTTGAAAGCTGAGATGTCACTAGAAGGCCGAGCTGATGTTTAATGGAGTAGACACGAGGATCTTGAAAGGGAATCCCCAATGTAAGTGGTATGACAGGTGTGTGAACACTATCATCAAAGAGGAGATGAATGTCCTCTGTAGAATCCTCAACAACTACACCTAGTGGCTCGATGAATGGAGCTAGAGGATCAGGCAGTGCTGAAGAAGAACCATGTTGAGTAGAAAAGAGCCTAAGAGGAGGTGGCAAGGCAGTCACAATAGTGGTCTTAGGAACCACAAAGAGGTTCAAGAAACCTAACTGTACCACATGATGCTCTCTCAAAGGAGTAGAGTCATGCTCTAGCAAAGGTGGACCAATGTGTGAAAAGGAGTAGAGATGGGTGGAAAGATCAACTGTCCCTGTAGCAATAATACCTCTTGTCATACTATCCAAGATGAAAACTGAATCTAGAGTGAACTCAACTGTCTTCCCAGACCCACTATGAGAAATATGATAAAATGAGAGAAGGTTTACAGATGAAGATGGAACATACAACACATCATTGAATGTGCCATCCTGAATGCATACAGTGCCTTTCTCGTAGACTATCATAATTGTGTTATTCCTAATGATAATATGGGGAATAGGAGAAGCCTCAAAAGAAGAGAAGATCTCTCAAGAAGATGCCATATGGTGAGAAGCACCTAAATCTAGTATCCAAGGGACCTATGAAGGGGATGTGAAAGAAGCTTGTAATGCATGACCCTTTCTAAGATCTTGTCCAGCTATAGGATTGATAGAAGAAGACTGATAAGAAAACCCCTATGAGCTAGAAGAGGATGGAGAGGAAAGATTTCTCTTCTAAAGAAGAGCTCACAAATCTGTTATCTATTTTTCATAACCATCAAACTTCTTCTAATAGCAAAGTGACTCATCATGTGTTCCCTTCTAACAATAGGAACATGTAGGTCTTTCAATCTTCTTTTTCTCCTTCTTAGAAGAAGATGGTGGGCCAGTAGAGTGTTGAGATGAGGAATTTGATATCTGCTTCAACTTTTGTGTGCTTTGAGGTGGCTTGGCAAGCAATGCCTGTGATTGCAAACCTGTAAGAGAATCCATCTAAGTGAGTTTTGATTGCACACGAGCCAACCGGTCATAAAAGGTCCCGAAAGAAGGCATAACATGTCATGCAGCTAGAGCATCCATAGTGGAGTAGAAGGTAGAAGTGAAAATCTAATAAGGTCCTCGAAGCTTGGACAATATCAAGAAGATACACTCATTATCAGATTTTTTCTTTCCAGCAACCTGTAACATAGATCGAAGAGACTTGAATTTCATCAAGAAATCATCAATGATGGTAAATGATTCAGGAATCAAGGAGGTAAACTTTGCATCTATATGTAGAATCTTGAATTGATTCATTGTGCCAAAGAAGGTTGAAAACTTGTCCCACATAGCCCTGGGTGTATTCAAACCATCCAAGTGAAATAATAACCCATCTAAAATATTCATTGCAATGAGGCCCATTACCTCGTCCATTTTATTGTGCTACATAAGAAGCTCATAAGGCCTCTGTAGAACCAGCTGAGCTACATCAAGACATGACCATAATCCCTTTTCCATAAGCAATCTAATCATTTGTCCTTTCCAAGTATGATAGTTGTGTGGTGTAAGGTAGGTGACATAGGAGTCCACCATCAAGAGAAGAAGATGGAAGTAGAAGGGTCTTATTCTGAATTAAAGTATAGAAAAGAAAACCCCCCCCACAATAGATAGTGAAATCCCTCAATTACTAAAGAAAACAACTATAGAAAGCATAAAAACTGAGAAAAGAACCTGGATTTTGAATGTAGAGAAGAGAGAAATAGAAGTCTCTACTTCAATGCCAAAATTAAAAACTCAAAGGAATTTAGAATCAAACAAAACCAACACCATTGTCTCCCTCTCTAAACCAACTTTTTGGCGCTTCTTTCAGATCGGAAAAAGACCTCCGTATGCCCAAGTTATGGCCAAAAAACCAACTGTAGGTCCAAAAAAGGAGGTCTCTAGAAAATTACAGACATGAAAAAAATTTGATGGCCGTACGGATGTCATATGACATTTTGATGACATCATCGATGATAGTACACTGATGTGGTAGTTGACTAGTCACTGATGTCACTGGCTAACTGTGCGCTAATGTGGTACCTCAAAATGCATGCCAAAAAAAGAAATTTTTTTTTGCATGTGCAAATGCCAAATAATCTTGCCAAATTTGGTCGATCCCCTAAAATCATGCTAAAAATGGAAGATCTTACCAAAAAGAGCCACCAAATGTGGCGGTTGCATTAACAAAAAAAATTATTAAAAAATAGTCACGGTACGTCTGATGCAGGCAGTTTGAGAGGGTGCCTTGCTGACGTAGGTGTACAAGCCCTATGCAGGCTTACCCTACTGACGTAGGCATACAAGCTTTGCGCAGGCATGCCAAATCAACTTTTTAAAAAGTTGATTAAATTTTTCTAAATGCATCCACCCACTTTTTGAAATGCAATTTGTTTTATTTTGTTTTTAACTTTTCAAAAAGTTGAAATTAATAAAAATTTATGCCAATTTTTTAAAAAATAATAAAAGAACTTTGCATGTTTTTCCAAAAAATTTACCTCAGAATGCGTGCTAATGGTCAATTTTTTTTTACAAATTATTCGAATAACCAAAATAGGTCAAATTTTATATCAAAATTCTCTGGATCGATCCTCTAAATCCATTAGGGAGGTCTATTTAGGCTCAAGAGGCCTCCAACAAAAGTGTATCCCCAGATCCAACCAAAAATACTTCTAAAAGATCAAACCCTTGAAGCTCAAAAAAATTCTTCAAATCAAGAACAAGCAGCCACAGATCTAAGCTCTGATACCATGAAAGAATTGATTAATATTAATTTTGCACAACCCAAGAAGAACCTATTAGCTAATAACTTGTCACAAGAGAAGAATAATGGAGACAGAAGAAAAGTTGCTCTCAAATGTGAAAAATGCATAAGAGATAATGAAAAAAGTACAAGGCTCAACCTTAAAAAGGTGAGATAGAAACCCTAAACTAAAAATCTAGGTTGCACATTATTAATTAATAATTAATTAATAATGCACCTAAATAAAGCTTAAGTAACTAGAGTAATAGAAACTTATATAATTAAATCAATATGATTTAATTAATAAGTATAAAGGAAAAAATACTCTAATAATTTTAACTTGTAGAGACTATTTTTTGTTTATTTATTTTTTTATGGAGGAAGGAGGATATGTCCATTTTTTTTGTTTGATGAAGACAAATACTAAAAACTACTAATACACTTGATGCAAGGTGTATGATGAAGACCTTGTATGTTTTTCAAAATGTTGTGTGTGGTTTGTAGTAGATTAGCAAATGCCTAGTTTTGGTGCTCTAAAATAAACTTTTCTATTCTAATTGGTGTTTTAGTAGTGTTAACAAAATCTCAAAGGGTTATAAAGATGTATACTTTCCCCTCACCTTCATGGATCTTGGATGTAAGAGAAATTTGTATAATTCTTTTAGAGAAGCCAACCTTGGACCAAGATATCCAATATTGGGTATGCCAGTGGATGACTTCACATTAGTAATAGGCTAAAGGCAGGTCTCCACTCTAACTACTATATAAAGGCTTGATTATGGGTAATGTCCAATTGGCAGTATGGCTAGGTGATAGCTCTCCTCTAGTGCCCTTAGAGGTGCATTGAACCATAGTTCTTAGGGTTGGTAGACATCCTACAGGAGTTTATCATCCACCTTTCTGAATAAAGTGTCATGTACTAAAAACCTTTGTTGTAGTGGCCAAAATCCTTCTATCCACTATCTCAAGGGGTCACCCATGCCCGTGAAGACATCTCACACTTTCCTAGTCCTTAGTAGAGACAATAGTCCCTTGGAAAGTGATGCCCCTTGGGAAGTGGATCTTGGTATGCTTGAGAAGTGAGTGCATTGTAATAGGGAGCTTATGCTACCAAGATTCTAGGTTGTCTACTTTGGATAAGCACAACTCAACTTTGGTTCAAGTGAGAATTTAGTGGATACAATCCTTTCAGCCTAGGTTGTGGTGTTTTTGTTCATTTTTAACAACAACCATTCTATCTATTATGTCTTATGTGAGTTTTTTCATTAATCAAGATAATTGCAAAAAAAAAAAAAAAAAACTTGTACACTCACAAAAACACATTGAGACCTTTGAAGCATTCCTTTGAACAAACACTTGATGCCATTTGAAACAATTGCAAACATGGAAACTTGTAGCCTTAGTGTTCGTTGGCATGACCCTTGAGACTCATTTTCATCTTGCATAATCATCTTTCTATTGCACTTAAGATATATTGCATGGTTTACCCTACACTTTCATTTTTCATCTCTTAGTGCTTAGTCCTCATTTTGATCCTCTCATACCTTGCATTTAGCACCTAGGTCCTTGAATAGCTCTCATAATCTTCACTTTAGTCCTCATTTTGAAACTAGAACCTTTGAATTTGGTAGAAAATCCAAACAAAATCTGGGTCTTAGAGCATTTCCATGTATGGATGAGTAAAGGATCTTGATCTTGGTCTTTGTCATTTGTCATTTGTCTTTTATCATTCATCTTTTGAGTCAAATTTTATCTATGTCTTGATGAATTTGACTTGTTCCATTTTTTTCATCTGGTCCTTTTGATCTTTCTTTCTTGGTCAAGATCCATTGCTCATCCTTATAAGGTTACACTCTTTGATTAATATTTTCCAAATATTTTTCTTCAAAATTCAAAAACTTTGCATATCCTTAGTTGCATTTTTCATAACCTTAATTTTCACTTTGCATAAACCTCATTTTCTTTCCAAACTTTAGTTTTCATATTCTTAGCTTCCTCATCCTCATTTTGCATAACCATGGTTACATAAACCTCATTTTTGATCCCTCATTTTAGTTTGCATACAAGCTTCATAATCATCTTAGCCCTTAGTTGCATAAACATTGGTTCATACCCTCTTAGTTTTCATATCATTTTAATTATCCTTCAAAAATAAAAATAAAAACATTATGCATACATATCCTTAGTTTTCATTTTTAAAATACAAAAATCCAAAAGAAACTATATATTTTCATTTCATACCTTAGTCCAAGTTCAACAAACATTTGATGAATTTAAACCTTACCATGTCTTAGTTTGCATTTACATCCCTTAGTCAAAATTCCAACAACATTTGCATTTTCAACCTTTGCAAAATCATACCTTAGGTGCATTTTCATACATTATATCCCAAAAAGCAAAAACAAAAAAAAATAAAAAAAAATCTTGCACACCTTAGTTTGCATACATTTATCTCACTTAGGTTCATACTAGGATATCATGCCAGTTTTCACAAGTGCTCAATTACCTAAAGAACCACAAAGTAAAAATAAACCTATGTCCACATTTCAAAGTGTTATCCTCCAATGGATAACACCCAAGAATTTTAACAACCTACATTCATGAGAAATTTAGTAGACACTTCATCCTTTGCAAATGACATGTGTAACTTAGGTTTTCCACCTAATGCTTCACCTTCATATGGACAAGTCCAATTGGTCCCACCAGACTTTGTATCTATATTTTTACCTATGCCACTAGTATATGGAAGTGTACCTACAATACCCCAAGATGAACAAAGTGGTTCCTTTGAGTTTTACAAACCTAACACAAGTACCTTTCATTCTTCAAACCCCCAAATGGAACCTTCAAACATTTTACAAGACTTGAAAAACATATATGATGACTCTTCTGATGATGAGTTTGGAAAACTTATTGAACAAATGGACAAAGCATTTTAAGACAAATCTTTTCAAAAGAACATCAAACACATTATGGCTCAAGAAGTATTAGAATTTAATCCTACATTAGAGGAGCATAAGTCTAAGAATCAAGATAATCTAATCTTGGAAGAACTTCCACCTATGATCAACTTAGACTTAGACAAAGGGAAACAACATTTGGAACCATCAACTACAAAAGTAACATCTAAAAGACCTCAAAAAGAATTAACCATTTAGGTTTCACCAAAAAATACCTTTTTACAAATCAATAACAATCCTCTTTTTGATGCATCTCCCACACTTCAAGAAGAAAGTAATCTCAATAATGCCCCACAAAGGTATCTTGGTAGATCTTTAAGTTTGACCTTAATCGAATGATTCATCAACAAGAGATACCTAGGAATACTTATACAACGAGAATTCCTAACATACCTTTTTTGGAAGATATTTAACAAAATACCCCTTTTCTTTTAACATTACCAACTATGACAATGTCAACTAGTATGGGGTTGACTATGGATGCATCCTTTGTAACCACAACTATTGTTGCCAGTGCACCTATTGAATTAAAATAGAAGAGTCTCATTGACATTATGCTAGTTCCAAAAAAGAACATACAAACTAAATAGAAACAACAATTGCAACAAAACCAAGTGAGTATATGTCCCAAGGAAACACCTCATAACCTCAAAAGTATAAGGTTCAAGATCTTAAGATGCTATTTGAACCTTCAAGACATAGTCATCAACCAAAGCAACAAGAGAGAAAACAACACCAATATGTGAGTCAATCATCCAATCCTCCTATTACACAATACAATAAAAACCCACATGACATACATGCCATGTACCAACAACAAATGCAACAACAAAAGAAATTCATGACCAAAAATTGCGAACACACAATGAATAATTACAAAGGTACATGGCATGGCAACAACAATTAAAAAAGCAACAACAATACCAACAACAATTGCTACAATAACAAAAATATGTGCCAAAAAAGTTCCAAAAATTACCTCCACAACAACAATATCATACATTTCCAAAGACCCAACAACAAGTGGAGGTACCTCAACAACACATACAACAAATGATACAACCACAACAACAACCATTTTGTATCCATGGTGCTAACATATTTCCACCACCTAGTGATGCATCCCCATATACTTCAGATTTAGATGCATTAGAACATTACCGACATGACTCTCATCGAAGTAAAAGGTCAACCCAGAAGCAAAAGGGGAAAAGAACTACTTTAGATTCTACGCCTAATGACAAGATGGTCAAAAAGCTTTTAAAAATGACTAAGAAAGTTGAGGCATTGGAATTTCAATGTAAGAAATTTTTATACACTAAACAAGATTTGTGTCCTAATCCATTTGATAAAAGTCTATACATGCATCCTTTTCCAAAATACCTTGAGACACCAAGATTTGATATTGAGGCAAGGCAAATTCACTTGAACACATTAGGGAGTTTTGTGCCTCTTGTATGGAAATAGGTCAAGAACAAACTTATTTTATGAGATTATTTCCTTGAAGCCTTGGTGGACTAGCACTCGAATGGTACTCTAAACTATCTAGCAACACCAAATCTTTGAATGAATTCATAGAAAAATTTATATCCCATTTTTCTTTTAACATAAAAAATGAAGTGACATTATTTTATCTATGTGCAACAAAGTAAAATACTAGAGAACCATTTATGACATTCTTACTATGTTGGAGAAATCTTGCCAGTCAAATCCTAATAGATATCCCAGAAGAACAAGTGAACTTATTCGTTGAGAACCTAATTCCTGAGTTGATGTATGAATTTAAGATCAAGAGTCCTAGCACCATTTCCAAGTTAATGAAAAAAGGGGTCAGCATTGAAGACACTCTTATTCGCAAGGGAATCCTAAAGATCAATAAGGATACAAACAACATGAGCACATACACTGATAAACTAAAATTCTTTTCTAAAAACAAGAATGTCACAAATGATGGTATTTTTGATGCTTGAATGATTAGCACTACAAAACCCAAGTTCACTATCAAGGGTCCTAGTACAACAAACACACAAACTACATCTCATACAACACCTCAAACACAAACCTTTGATAACTCAGCTCAAAATTGATTCAAAAAAACCTCCTAGAAACAAGGACTGAAAATTTATACCCTTAGGGTTACCACTTGATGTTTTCCTACAAAAATTGATCCAAAATAACTTTCTACAACTACAAGTAGTCAAAGGTGAACTAGAAGTAAAACCTTCTTGGTGGGATGACAATAAATTCTATGATTATCATCGAACAAAATACATAAGACAACTTCTTGTATTCAACTTAAACATGTAGTTGAAGACTTGATAGACCAAGGATTGGTTGAGGTAGATCCATCATCATTATTATCCTCCAATACTAATCACAGCATTTTCAAAAGTCCTTTGATGGACTATAATAAAGAAAAATCCTCTAGTTGAAATTCAAATGCTACTCCAATGTTAACTACACTTGCACTAAATATGACTATACTATTAGCTACTTTGAGGAGATTAATACACATGTGTCCACATTTACCATCAAGAACCAAGATCCTCGACATGTTGTTACTACTCATCATATAAAACTTACCTTACCAGGAGCCCCTTCCAAACCTTCAACTCCACTTAGACCTGAAACTTCCTCTAGACCTCTAGCTACTTTTGATTATAACCTTGTTGACCAGCTTGGCAAGACCCCCGCAAAAATATCTATTCTTGATTTGCTATTCTTATCCCCTCAACACCATAAAATCCTTGACGAAGCACTAAAAGGGTCTATAGTTCCCAATATCATTGATGTTTCCTAGTTTGAGGCTATGATAGGGCACTTCTCAGCATCATAGCATGTCACATTTTTACCTCACAATGTTTCCTGAAATGGACTTAACCACAATGATCCCCTTCATCGCAAACTCTTTGTCCACAATAGGTGAGATGAGTCTTGATAGGTGGTGGAGCAAGACTTAATATTTGTACCATGCAAGTTATTAAAGGTCTTGGTTACTCTAGAGATGACATTGATGCCTCTCATAGGATCACAATAAAGGCATATGATGATGGTGAACATTTCTATAAGGGGGTCATAATATTAACTATCAAAGTTGGTCCTGTTATAAAGAATACATTATTCCAAATTTTAGATATTGAAATGAATTGTAATATGATATTGGGATGCCTTTGGATCCATGCTATGAAAGCAGTTCCATCCACATATCAACAATGTCTCAAGTTCTCCTATAATGACATGGAAATTATTATCCTTGGTGATCCAGATCCTTTGCAATTTTGTGCTAATCTAAGAGATGCTACTACATACCAAGTCCCAAAAAAAAATTAAAGCACAACCCACAGATTCCTCTAAGTTTGTGGATGCTAATATACTCCTCACTAAGGCCTAGGAAAAGTTGAAGATTGAAGACAACGGGTGTGGAGAGTACTTTATGTCTCAAGTATTCCACATTAAGGAGTAACCACCTTCTCCCCAATATTATGGTAAATCACACCTATTGCAAGAACAACATTTTGAGATCAGTACAGAAAATGCCACTTCTATCAATTATATTCTTAGAAGTGGTCTACCTAAAGAACATGTTTATGAGAATACATCTATCTATATTGAGAAAGAAAAACAAGAACAAGAACCCACTTTGATATATCCTTGCAAGTATGGACCTAGGTTTCTTATCATGTAGAAATAAGGTTATGATGGATGTAGTTGTCTTCGATATCAAAAAACAAGGAATAATTGAACCTATCCCTATGAAAGGGTGACCTCCTAGTTTGGAGCTTGGATTCAAACCATTATGAATAGATCCTCCTAGTACTATGGTACCTACATGTAAGACAATGGATGCTTTGAATGATGAAATAAATCTAAGGATACCCAACCTGAAACCAATAGTCCTCTAGCTTCTGACCATGATCCCAATTATACTACTAAATCAGATATCCATATATACATTCAAACAAAGCCCATTCAACACTAATGATGACATCCCCTTAAATTTTCCTGAGCTATTGGATTGGAATAAGCATGGACCACTAATTTTTTATCGATTCAACAATGATGCTGCTCTCACAATAGACTTTGAAATCTATGAAGGCATTAAAATTTGTGATCATAAAGAAGAAAATTCTCCTAAAGTGAACACATGGGCATATTTTGGGCATCCAACTCCACCTTCTAGTTGCAAAGCAAAAAGAGAAAAAAAAATGACAAATGTAGGCCTCTTGGTGAAAACTAAAAGGCACCATTAGACCATCAAAATTCAAAAGCTAAGCAGCTCCTAAGGATACAACATGAAAAGATGATACCATGAATATCAGTCTTCCAATGTTCAACATGCCATGAAGTCTTTTTGAGTTCTCTAAATCAACCTTCATGTGGGAAGATGTTGGTCTCAATCCTCCCAATCCTTCCTTATATCCAATTGTTTACCCCCAAATCCAACTACCTAACTTGTCCAACACCCACAATCAAACCCCCATCCAATGAGCCTTTGAGTACATCATCATCGGTGACATCCCATGCAACATATCCTTTGACCCAATTATCCTTAGATGCCCTGATTCACAAGAAGCAAAAAATGTTTCACATATAGTACATGATGGTATATCTTGAGGCCTTTCTAGTGGTTTGATTTTAGCTACAGACTTAGAACAAATCCTGCATAGTGATGGTCAATAATGAATCCAAAGATTATTAGCTAGCATCACTAACAACATATTTCTTCTTAGCATTCATTAATGACATTCATGATTCCATCTAAAAGTCCTAAAAATATATATATAAAATGAATGCCTTGATGAAAACCTGGCAAATGGGCGTCTTAGCATGAAAAAAGTGAAAGAAGAGGAAAAATTCATCCAAAAGTGAAAACCTAGCAAACAGGCACTTTGGGCAAGTACTATGGTGAAAACTTGGCAAACAAGTGCCATGTGTAGCAAGTCATTGCTCCTCCATCTATTCGCATTCTATATGGTTTTCCCCCTCATTCCCTGATCACATATTTTACATTGTGAGACATTCTTATCCTCCAATCATGGCCTATGAACTAGTTGATATCAAATGCTATTTTCTCATGCATCACCAGTCTGTACATACCTTGTCCTTGGCCTATGTATATCACTTGTGTCTTATTTGGGGACATTTACCTATGAATCCCATGACTTTGAATTAGAACTGGGGCAAAATTCCTGACCATGGTCTATTTGATGGACTCATCATTCTTATTAGATTGGAGCTGACATCCTATGCATACCTTAAAGACCTAAAAAAATTCAAAAAAAAATCAACTATGACTTTGAAAAAAATCCAAAAGAAGTCATAAAATGTCATAAAAAAATTATTAAAAATTTATACAATGTCCTAAACCCTAAAAACCATAAAATGTCTTGAAAAAACACTAAAAATTATTATATTAACCTGAAAAATAAATTAATTAATTAATTAAATAAAATAAAAACCTAAAAATTGCAAAATGTCTTGAAAATACCACAACACAAAAAAAACCAAATATTTTTTTCAAAAAAATTTAAAAATGAAAAATCCTGAAAATTTGCAATAAATCTTGTACATAATCAATGTCAATAATCACTTCTATTGCTAAACACTTGCATATGCAGACTCTCACTTAAATTTTACACTTCAATGAAATCATGTTTTGATGAGGTCCCCACATAACTGCTAGAACCAACCTTCAACAATCAACCTATGAAACATCAATCTTTGAAATCCCAACCAACCCTTAATAAAGCAAGTAATAACAAACTAGAATGGTTGTTGGCTCACATTGTTTAGTGAGTGCTTTTCTTTTTTTGCTTTGTTTTCTTTTGATCATGTTACTATGTTTCTCGATGATATAAATTGATTTATGAGAGTGGCTAGGATGGTTCATGATCATTTTTGTCTTTGTTTTTCAAATTTTTTTTGATAGTTTGGGGCACCACTCTATGCCTTAGGATGGATAAGGTCATTCTTTGTCTACATTGTGTTTGTTTATGCAAACGGCTTGCACTTTCTCTCTAGCTCTCTATGTCATGATGCATTGCATTCTATTTTCTGCATAAAAATAAAGCTCTTATGGCATAAAGTGCACCAATGAAAGAAAGCTTCATTACTCTTCTTAGTCTCATTTCTTTCCACTCATGTTTCTTTCATTAATCTCTTTCTCTCATTATCTTTTCATTTCGAAAAAATTGTCCTCGAGTCAATTTCTTCCCCAATTATTTTTGAGAGAGCACCCTACATCCTTCTTTTAATTTGACTAGGGTATTGATCTTTTTCATTATTATTCTTTGACACAACACTCATAATCACATTGTATCAAAGAGGGACAAAATGTAGATGCTCAAAAATGGTTTGCACCAACTCTTTTATCACCTTCACATCATAACTTGTCCCCTTTTATCATTTCACTAACTTTGATCTTTTGGCCAACTTGATCACCATTCATTCAAAATGAAAATCATCTTAGAATCAATTCAAAAACCATTTCAATATCATCTCATCATCATCAATCCTTTAGGAATTGTTATGTCCTTTAGTGCCTTAGCAACATTCATTAATATATGTCATGTGTCCTTGGCATATCATCATTAATCATCAAATTGATCCTTGACATTGTTGAATCTTTCAATGTCTAATTATGTCTCTATTCAATTAATTTGATAGCATTGACTATGTCCATTGATTTTATTGTGATTAATCCCTATCAATCCATTTCAATCAATCTTATGGTGTCATATGTTATATGTCATCAACCCTTGTCATGTGTCCTCGACAAGTCACCATTTCTTGTCATTTGTCTAGCATTAGTTATTTCATTCGATCATTTCTTTATATCATCACATTTGATTTTTATTTTCATCATGATCCTTCACCAGGATTATATTGCATTTATTTCATCACCTTGGCCAATCAATTTGTTAATTTCTCTTCTAGGATTAGATAACCCATAGTCTATTCCTATGTCTTTATCATTTAATTTCATCCCCTCTTATTATTTATTCCTCTTTACTAATCATTATCAATTAATTAATCTTTATTAATTAATTGATTCCATTTTCATGAATTATGGGAATTCCTAATTTCCTAAATTCTAATTCTAATTTCTCATTTCTCATTTTCCATTTTCAATTTCCAATTCTATAATTTATAATTTCCACTTTAGAGGGAATTATGAGTTTGTAAAATTTAAAATTTCCCACTCTTACACATTTGTAATTTTTAACTTATACATCTTACATCTTTCTATGCATTATTCTTACACTTTCCTCTTCCATTTTTTCTTACACATTTCTATGCATGATTCTTTCATATTGTCATAATTTGTCATATTGTGTCACAATTTTCCAATTCCACCTCTTTTTCATAGAAATTTCCAAAATTCACACATAATTATGACATTTTTCTCTTTTCCATTCTTTCTTTTCATTTCTTGCATTTGGCTTCAAAATCCTATAAATTGAGCCATTATGCACTTGTTTTGGCTAACCATAATTCAACTATTCTCGCTATCATATCATCTTGCTATCATATCATTACCTTGATTTCAGTTATAGGTGTATCTTGTCAATTAGATCTACATCAACATCAACTCTATGGAGAAGAAAGGATAACATTGTAACATCATGTGAAGGGAGTGTCTCTTATGAGTTTTTCATGTTTATTTATGCACTTTTGTTTCAATGGCTTCAATGGTAGATTAGATTGGTTCGCATTTCTTTCAAAGTTTGAGGTTGCTTTCATTTTGCAAACTTACTCATCTTCTAGTCTTACACCTTCATAAGTGGTATTAGAGATAGAGTTCTTGAGTGTTTGGATAGATCACTGATTATGAGGTAGTTTGCACCAGGATCATGGTTTGGGCTAAGCATGTATATAGATCATCAATTGTGAGGTTGTTTGCACTAGGGTTTCAGTGGAAGCACAAAAATGGATCGATGAAGAGAGCATGGTGGAATAGGTGTAGGTGTTACACCTAAGGGTTTTAGAGCCTTCCAAAGAAAAGTCTAAGCATTGTAAGAAAAATTTTATAGAGGAATAAATCTTCCTATAAGAGATGAAAGAAAGGATGGGGACAAAGTAGAAGAAAATGCTGAAGTAGAGGCAATTCTAAACCCAAAGGAAGAAAATCATTTTATGGCCATCTCCAAGATTGGAAAAATATCTAAGTTTGAAGTTCCCAAATTTTTGAGAAATCTTAACCTAGAGGACTTGATTGATTGGATCAATGAACTAAAGGAGTACTTTGAGTATGAAGATATTGAAGATCTTAGTAGGGTTAAGTTTTCGAAGGCAAAACTGAAGGGATGTGCAAAGATCTAGTGGCAGGAGGTTTAGTTGGAGCAAAATAGAAATGGAAAGGATAAAATTAGCAAATAGAATTGAATGATAGCTGAACTAATGAAATAATTCATTTTCATGGATTATGAGCTTGATTTGTTGAAGAATATGTAAGGTTTTAAGCAAGTAGGAAATTTTTTTCAAGAGTATACCGAAGAGTCCTACCGAGTTCTCACTAGAATCGACCATTCAGAAGATGATAAGGAGAAAGTAGCCCATTATCTTAATGGGTTAAGGCCAAGCATTTAGGATGAGCTAAGTCTAGTTTGAATGAACATTATTGAGGAAGTCTACTAGTTTTCCCTAAGAGTTAAGGAGAAACTAAGCAAGAAATTTGACAACAAGAATAGTTGAAGAGGTCCTGGTGGAAGATTTGGCAAACGATCTTATGGTGGTTCCAATGATGATCAAAAGAACAAGGATGAGTTTGGAAGTAGTAGTCAAAACTAGAGAGCAAACAATTCTAATCATTTTCATGAGTAGAACAATAGAGATTGGAGAGGAAGAGGTAGAGGACAAGGATCTAGAAGAGGAGGCTTCCATGGGAAATATTTTTATTGCAAAGAAGAAAGGCATAGAGAATTTAAATGTACCCAGCACCAAGGAAGGACAGATTGAAGAACCAAAGGCTAGGCTAGAGTTGCACATGTTGATGAAGATTGAAAACCCTCACATTTTGAAGATGCTAAAAGAAGAGAAGTCTTGGTTAATAGAAGAGTCTTGTTGAGTGGTGAGAATGAGCCTAATCAAAGAAGGAGCTTGCTTTGCACAAGGTGTAGATGTAAAGATAAGCAGTGTGATGTGATCATTAATGGTAGAAGTACTAATAATCTAGTGTCAGAAATGATGGTCACCAAGTTGAAGCTAAAGAGACAAAGACACACACATCCATACCATATTTCTTGGGTACAAGATGACCACAAGGTCATGGTCAATGAGTAGTGCTCACTGAAGTTCAAGATTGGAAGTTGTTAGGATGAGGTACTATGTGATATCATACTGATGGACATTTGTCATATGTTGTTGGGTAGGCTGTAGTAGTTTGATAGGCATGTTGTACATGATGGGAAAGCAAATATCTACACTCTAATCAAGGATGGATTGAAACATAAGTGGAAGCCATTTAAGGAGAAAGAAGAAAAGGTATGTAGTGCTACCAGAATATGTTTTGTTGATGGAAAAGAGTTTCTCAAAGTATGAAGTGTGAGCATATGTGTTTTTCTATAATTCCAAAAGATAGTAAAGAATGAGTAGAGAAGGTACATGCATAAGTTGTAGATATGTTGGGAGAGTTTTCTTATATTATATCAAATAATGTACTTGATGGATTGCCCCGAATGAGGAAGTTCAGTCACCGGGTGGATTTGGTTCTACGAGCCAATTTTTCAAACAAGGCAGTGCTCAGAATGACACCATGGGAAAGTGAAGAGTTGAATAGACAAGTTCATGAGTTATTGAAAAAGGCATTGATTTGAGAGAGTCTAAGTCCATGTGTTGTACCAATAGTATTAGCAAAAGAGAAGAATGGAGAATGGAGGATGTGCACATATTCTTGCACTATCAACAAGATCACAATGAAGTACATATTTCCACTTCCAAGGATGGATGATATTATGAACTATTTGAATGGAGATGAGTATTTCACAAAGATAGGTCTAAAGAGTGGATACCATCAAATTCATATCAAAGAAGGTGATGAGTGGAAGACTGCTTTCAAAACAAAAGGACTATATGAGTGGTTAGTCATGCCTTTGCGGCTAACTAATGCATTGAGCACTTTGAGGAGGCTTATGAATGAGGTACTAAAGGAGTTTATAGGTAATTTTGTTATTCTTTACCTAGATGATCTATTTTGATCTTTAGTAAGAAACTAGAGGAGTATTTGATCCATATTTTAAAAGTGTTTGATAAGTTGAGAGAAGAGAAGTTGTTGATAAACCTAAAGAAGTGTAATCTTATAAAGAAGGACTTAGTATACCTGGGATTTGTAGTCTCAATAGAAGGTCTAGAAATAGATCCAGAGAAAGTGAAGGCTATCCTTGAATGACCTACTCCAAGGAGTGTGACAGATGTAAGATATTTTCATGGACTGGCTAGTTCTTACAAAAAGTTCATTGGAGGTTTTAGAAGTATTTGTGGACCCTTGACTAAAACAATGAGAAGGGATAGGAAAGAGCTTAAGTGGACTGTAGGAGTAGATAAGAATTTTAATCTATTGAAATAGAAAGTTACTGAGCAACCTAATTTAGCACTTCCAAATTTTAACAAGATATTTAAAGTAGGTTGTAATGCTAGTGGTACTACAATAGGAGTTGTTTTGAGCCAAGAAAATAGACCTATTGCTTATTTTAGTTAGAAGTTGAATGATGCAAAAAGAAAATATTATGTTTATGATCAAGAATTTTATGCTATATTTCAAGAATTACAGAAGTGGGGACACTATCTTCTTCCTAAGGAGTTTTTCTTGTACATTGATCATCAAGCTTTGCAATATTTGAATAGTCAAGGAAAATTGAACCAAAGGGATTTGAAACAGGTCAATTTTTTGTAGAATTATACATTTTTTTGAAACAGAAGAGTGAGAAGTCTAACAAAGTTGCAGATGATCTTAGCAGAAGACAAATTTTGCTAACAAAAATGTAGATAGAGGTGGTTGGGTCCAAGGAGCTTAGTACTTTGTATCTAGATGGTCCTAATTTTGGTGAAGCATATAAGGCTTGTATAGAACTTGTTACAATCGACAAGACAAAGTGGTTGGATTTTATAATCTAGGATAATATGTTGTTTAAAGGAAGCTAGTTGTATATTCGCAGAAGTTCAATGAGAGAGAATCTCATCAAAGAGAAGCATACTGGAGGATTGGTTGGACACTTTGGTAGAGATAAAACCATAGCTTTGGTTGCTAAGAATTATTAGTTTTCCACAATTGGAGCAAGATGTGAAGAATTTTGTACATAGTTACAGAGTATGTCAGATGGCAAAAGGAGTAAAGAAGAATATAGGGTTATATCATCCATTACCTATACCAAAGAAGCTATGGGAGGATGCCAGCATGGATTTTGTTCTTAGATTATTAAAGACACAACATAGGCATGATTTTAATTTTGTGGTGGTTAACAGTTTTCAAAGATGGCACATTTATTCCTTGCAAGAAGACTACTGATGCTATTTGTGTGGAAGAATTGTTTTTAAGAGAAGTGGTGAGACTACATGGTCTTCTAAAGAGTATAGTTTTAGATAGAGATACCAAATTTTTTGGGTATTTTTAGCATACATTGTGGAAGAGTTTGAAGATAGATTTGAAGTTTAGTTCATCACATCATCCACATACTAATGAATAGATAGAAGCTGTGAATCATAGTTTGGGAAACTTGTTGAGATGCTTGGTTGGAGATAAACGAAAATGATGGGATATGATTTTACCACAAGAAGAATTTTCATATAAGAATTATATCAATAAGAGTACTAGTAAATCACCATTATGGATTGTATATGGGAGTAGTCCCAAAAATACTTCTAAATTGAGGCAGTTGGGTAAAGGTGAGATACATAGTGCTGAAGCAAGAGATTTTGTTGAACATTTGAAGAACATCCATGAGGAGGTAAGGAAGCACATCACAAAGATGAATACATAGTATAAGGTTAAGGAAAATATAAAAGTGAGGTATTAGGAATTACAGATTGGGGATGAAGTCGTGGTTCATTTCAGAAAGGAGTGTTTTCCAATGGGTACATGTAATAAGCTGAAGATGAAGAAGTTTGGACCATGCAAGATGATTCTAGAAATGCATATGAAGTGGAGATTCCTGCTAAATTAAATATTCACTAGTATTTAGTATTTCAAATTTGATAGATTATTATGAAGGAGGTAATGGAGTATTCTAGTAGCTAGTTTGGCGGTAAAGGAGATTAAGGAGATACTAGACATTCCTGTTGGAAAAAGTACCAAGAATAGAACTTATGAGGAATATCTAGTCAAATAGAAAGGGAGGCCAATTGAGGATTCATCATGGCTAGCAAAGGAGGAAGTTAACTATCTTGGTTTTCCTCTAAACACTTGAGACATGACACGGTCACTTCTCAAATTACCCTGGGTGTCTGATGTAGGAGCATCTTGGGTGTAAGAGCAATCTTGCATCACCCAAAATATTTTCTTTTCAGTCTTTTCTATTTTAATAAGGACTAGTAGACAAGATGGTTACTATTTATGAGAACTTGCTATTTTTAGTAATTTTTTCATATGAGCTCATAATGTTCCTATTTTCTATAGGAAGGCTCATTTGAGAGTTGTAAGCCTACCACAAAAATCTTATTGCTCAAGCGTAAGTATTTGAGAAGTTATTGCAGATGTTTGGTGGAAAAATAGGTAGAAAATTTGTCAAGCTCATGATTGGAGGCCTTAGAGTGCCTGAAGGGTGCTTGCATCATTTTGAGCCTTTATATTAGGAGTTTGCATTTCCAAAAAGTGGTTATAATAGCTAATTGGAGCAACAGTTCGAGAGCTATGGCATTCTGAAGTTGGGCTACATAAAATATCTAAAATAACTATCAAAGATGTATTTGGTTGGCTCTATATATGTATTGTTAGGGTCTGTTGGCCCTAGGTATTAATTTTCATTATCTAGAACCTTCCTGGGTGGCATAAAATTGCCTATTTAAGAAAGGCCTAAACATTGTCTAGGGAAACTCTAGGTGATAGTTCACAACCTTTTTTGTAAATTATTGTAATGAAGGCACCCATGTAGGTTAGCTTATTATACTTGTGAATTATGTAATACCACATTTGTGGTAAAAATAAGAATTTCATATTTTGTTCTTGCACTTGATGTTGTTTTAGTTTTAGATTAAGGTAAAAATAGGTTTTGAAGGGACCTAAAACCCCTAACAAAAGTAAAAAAGATGTTCAAACATAGCATAACCAAGAAACAAGATCCTAAGACCAAAAAATAGACACAAATTAGGTTTTAAAGGAACCTAAAACCATAGAATGGAACCAAAAATTGCAACTAGGTTTTACAAGGACCTAGAACCTACAAGTTTTACAAAGCTATCAAATAGAAAACTAAAACCAAAAATAGAAAAAACCAAACCACTACTGCAACTCCTTAATCATGTTTGCAACTTCCTTACCCACTTTAGCTGTACTAAGAGTGGTATCAGCTGGGGAAAATCTAGCACCAATAGTAACTTCAGCAGCCTTCTTCCATGAGCTAAATTTGGTCCTTTTGCTTGGTCCTTCAGGAGACATAATATCCTCATTGGTCTTATTCCCCAAACTTATCACAGTTTTGCACAAACTAGAAGTCATTTATTCCATATTATTGCCACTTTCCTTTATCATATGCTAAAGATCTTCTGCATATTCCTTCAATTTTTTAGGTATATTTCCCACCTGATTTTCCAGTAACACAAGTTTGGCCTAGTCATTCTCCTGATCCTTCTACACTTTACCCAATTTTTTCTTTAGTTTCATAATCTCATTGTAAGTCCAAGGATCTCCATAGAGAGAGGAGTCAGATTTAATCTTTGTAGTATTAAGGAAGGAGAGTGAAATACCCAAACTTAGATCATCCTCCTCCTTCTCCCTAGGGATCTCTGTGCCCTTCTCATCCTCTTTTCCTAAATTTTTCTCCCTTCCCATCTCCTCCTCCACATTCTCCTCTCCAAGTCTCTAGGTTTCCCCACCCTGGTTATCTTCATTACCAATGTTATCTGACCCTTCATTTTTTTCCAGACTTTCATCCACATCATTCTTCCCGATCTCATTTTTACTACTAGGATAACTCTCTAAATTAGAACTAATATCCCCCATCTTGGTGTCTTCCTCAGTCTCTACATTTTTATCTTCATCTTTATTAGAGGAATCAATAATATCCTCAACATTTTTTGGGGAGTGTCCTTAATCACTAATTCTTCTTCATTCTCTGTCCTTCATCCCCTTTTCTCTTTCTACATTGGGATTCACTCATCGACCCCCTTTTCTTTTCCAAAATAGGGGAAACAATAATTTCCTTTGTCTTGTAGTAGTTCTCAATTAAGAGAATGAGGCCTTCATGAAGGACAGGGTGAGAATCTTTCTTCCTATGGGTCTGGAGGCTTTGTAATAACAAAAATGTCAAGTAGAAAGGAAAAGAAATCCTATGTTTATACCAAAAATGGTTTAGAAAAATAAAATAGAACTTGTGGACTGTTTTGGATCTTCCATCTAAAATTAAATATTCATGAAGACAAGATAACACATCCCTCCATATTTCCTTTATCTGGTTAAGCTCTTAAAAGTCCCTATTCTTCTCCAACTTTTCCTCTTCCTCCTCATTTTTCAAAAACTTCTTGAAGCTGACATTAGAGATGGTCATTTCCTTGTTTTATTTTAGTCCATCCTTTGGGAGATGAGTCACTCAAGCAATGAAGTCCTCTATGAGATGAACCGTGATGCCATGCAAAGTTATCCTATCCTCAAACCAATTCTTAAAGAAAGCATCTATAACATGCAGTTTGAAACCATGCAATCGCACCAAGTAAGGAGTCACATTTCCTTTCTCAAGAATTTTCTAGGCAGTAATTTTATCCTTGCCATTTTTACAATTTTTTGGCTCTTGTTTCCTCGGCTCTCCTTCCATTTTCAAACAATGTGTGTCTTTGAGAATGAACAGAGTAGCTAGACCCAGCAAAAGAGACAAAATGAAACGAGCCAAAAAACTCACAAAAGTTAACAAGGATTTTATTAATCTTCCTTCGTGCCATGCCTAGATAATAATAGCAATGAAGTACATCCTAGGGATTGTAACACACCCCTCCATAGACCCTCTTTCAATTATCATTAAATTACCATTCTTGGAGGATCTTTCCTTCCATCACATATGTACCATCATACTTAATGAGCAATTTTAAATCCACATTTTTCCTGAGGTCATTGTGCCACCTTAGCATTCTATCCCCTTGCATAGCCCTACTAGCAAGCCAATCAACAACGACATTACCTTCCTAATAAGAATGGGAAAAGGTGACTTTTTCAAAATTAACCATTAGGGCTTTAATTTCCATTATATTATCCTCTGTTGTCCATGTACTTGGGGTTTTTTCATTGAGCATATTTATAATTTTTAAGGAATCACCTTCCATTCAAAAGTACCTACTTCTAATTTCCATAGCTAGTCTCATGGTATAAAGGGTGGTAATGGCTTTTGCTCTGTGGCTGGTTGATATGCCAATAGGAATTGCAATAGCATCACTAGTGTTACCTATATGATCCCTTATAATTCCTCCATACCCTACTTTTCTAGGGTTGCCCTTAGCAGCCCCATCAAAATTCCCCTTGATCCATCCCCTCAAAGGAGCCTTCCATTTTACACTTGATCTTTGATCCTCCACCTTCTTTTTGAGCCCTATATTATGCATAGGATTGTTAATCAAGAAACCATCAGGAACAATTTTCTCATGCTTGAAATTTTTCTTTATTTCTTTGATGATCTTATGACCTAGAACCTAGTCAGGCATTTCTTTCTATCTAAAAATTCTATTATTTCTTTCTTTCCAAATTCCCAACCACAAGTGAGGAAGGGTGATTTTCCATAGATATTCCACATTAATATCCTTAGTTGGGTAGGTCGAGCTCTGAAAATAGTGGTCAATTTTATAATGATGAACCCAAGTAATATTCTAGAAGATGAAGATGTAGCTTCGCACATTTTGGCTATAATTGTAGTTTAAAAACAAGTGATCACTATTCTCCAAGTCTTTCTTGTATAGACAGAAATGGCTGACCACAGTTATCCCTCTTTTTTACAAGTTGTCCTAGGTTAGAATTTTATTATGCAATAGAATCCAATAGAAAATATTGATTTTCAGAATTAGACCTTTAATCCAAGCTCTAGACCATAACGGACCTGGTCATTTTTCTTTAGAATATAGAAGAGACTTTGAAACTCCAATTAGCATCATTCCTCCATAACATTTTATCCTTCTTATAGGGATATAAGTAGTAATCATTCAGCATTATCTAGATACTATTGAAGTCTTGGCTAATGTTAGTGAGACTAACCCAGCAATTATTGACCCAATAATTTACCACATGAATACCATATAACTACTTGCATTGTTCAATGTAAGTCCTATCCTCAAAATCTTCTGTCAGTGGATGGTACAAAAACTAGAAATCTTCCCAAAATTAGATCTTTTGCCCATTTATAGCTTTCCATAAGCACCCTTCACTTAAGATATTCATTGAACCTTGCACAACCCTCCAAATAATAGAAGGGGAAATGGCATTGGGATATGTAGGCATACTTCCAATCCCCCAATTTTTAATCTTCAAAAGTTGCCTCTCATGAAAAGAAATTCTCTTAGGGTGTTTTTTGGTCCAAAGTTGGTGTTTTGACTCTTAATGATGAATTTGAGAAGTTGAAGCAATCATTTAGCATTATTGTGTAGGAAGAACTTGTAGATAGGGAAAGAGAATTGATGAGACAAGAAATCTACAAATGAGACAGGAAACTACGATGCTAACAATGAAATAATCGAAGACGCAGAGACCAACAGAAACAATGTTCTACTCAATGGATGCTTAGAGAAAATTAACAAGGCATTGGAAAAGAGCCTCATTATGAATAATGAAGTCCCTGATTCACTTGAGAGCTTCTTGGTATTTTTATATTTTGCTCAACTATTTCATGTCACTTCTCATCAAGCATCTATGATCAATGTGACAATGGAACTGAAGACCTTATCACTTTTCTCTCAAAGCTAGAAGCTCCCATATAATGTTATGATTGAAGAGATATATTGTAGTTAAGTTGCAAAAGAGTGCAGAAAATTACATAGATGCAGCAAAAGGAAAATTCATATTTCTCAAAGAAATTTGACAAGGTGATTTAGAGGACAAGAAATGTGTTGTCAAGTTGCTTGATCATTTCTAGGTCAATGGTCCCAATGGAGAGCATTTCTATCTTGTTTTTGAGTTTTTGGGTGACAATTTGCTCACTCTTATTAAGTATAATGGCTGTAAAGGCTTACCTTTGAATATGGTGAAGGAAATTTGTTATTAGTTATTGAATGGACTGGACTACATACATTGTGAGCTTTCTATAATTCATACTAATTTGAAACTAGAAAATATTGTTCTTGTATCTCTCAACTGACCCAAGCACGAAGAGTTCCCTTTGGTGAAAAGCACCCTCACATGTTCATTTTCCACTGGAGAAGCCAAATGTTCATTTTTTTCCAAAGAAGTAGGCATAGCCAGATATTTCCTACAATGAGACGGAGGCTTGCAAGTATACCACATCCTCTCAAATTATTGAAACTCAGGTGAAGTTGACAAAGAGATCTCTGGAACTTCTTACTCTACTGGATGATGGAATACCTAAAGTTCTACTTGATACCAGTGTGGGTCAGGACTCAGCGGGGAAACTCTATCAAAGAATGGACATCGCTAGATTGCATTTGATATTTTCCCATCCATGCTTGATGTTGCATCGGAGCATGAAGTTGATGGTGATCTATTACTATCTAACATTGGACAGGGTTTGTTCTTGCGGCCTGAAACTATGGTCAATCTTGCATATGCTTGGATTGATTCTCTAGAAGAAGAGCTCTAGTAAATTGTATTGGTATTCACCCACTAAAAGAATATGCTTACTATGCTAGCTTTGGTCATGCTTCAAATAATGTCTTGGATAGATTGAAAATGCTTGATGGAACAGATTCTCATTATTTTCATTCTGGGTCTCCAGGATATCATTGGATGCGGGATTCAAGGCTTTTCGACTATGGCCATTGGGAGGCATCAAGTTGCAAGGTTATGATGAATTCTTTCTCTTCATAGATAGAAACTTGCAAGTGCTTGTCAAAAATCTCCAATATTTGGTTGAGCAGTATCAATTTTTGGTGCAAGTGTTCATTAGTATGAAAAACCCAAAATGAGAAAGCAGTTAAAGATGGGTCATATCATTATTGTGGGATCTACAATGAACCTATTTAGAGAATGAATGAAGCCGGTAATAGGTGGGAAACTCATGATATATTTCCATAGGTTGCTAAGAAACATGCACTTCACATGATATTAGTATACTAAGGAAGACACCTCTATTGCTCGAGGTCGTGGAGAAGGATGGGCATGAGACTGCAGGTGCAGAATTTTAATACCCAAATCTAAAGCTATAGTCATCAGCCTGTAGTTAGTGAACTTATGGGGACCACAAAAGAAAATCTTAATGTTTCAAAGTCTTTCACATGTGAACAAGAGTTTAACATATGTCTAGCTCTGTTTGGAGAGTGAAAACAAAGTGCACGGGTTGCGATAGAGAAGACATGGTGGGAATGTTCAGCAAAATGCCAATACCGGCCTAGGGAAGATTCATGAGGAAGCTCATGGTATATGATTTTATATTGCTTTTAATCTGCATATTCACATTGTGTGATTCTCCTACATCATGTTGTCGGAACATCTTCTTAGGCATAAGTGTCTAGAGTTGTTCAAAGCCATAAGGGATCCACAAACACATAATATAGGCTCGCATGAGGAGAATACAATTATTTGTTTGACAATATGCCTTGTGTGCAACATCATTTTCCAAAAAGAAACATAGAATGATCAGTGAGATATAAGTTCTCGCAAAAGTGTAGTAATGGATTTCCATTGTGGATTGATCAATCCAACATGTCGAGATGTCTCTAATAGTGAGAAATCTACATATAATATACTAACAAGTCATAACATTTGAAGAGGCATGTGTCCTGATGAAATTAAAGAGGGATTGTTCATTTGTAAGCAAAAAACATATTTCTCTGATCAAAGAAATTGAGCTACCTTAGATTTTTTTCAAATAGCATAATAGATAGACATTGACAATATCAATTCTTCCATGATTCTGAGTTGGTGACTATTCAAAGGATATCATCTAGCGTTATGAGGGATATTTTAAATTAAATCACAGTGATTCAAAGACCTATTCAATTCATCCTATTAAGAAAAAGAAGGTGAAAGGGTAGAGTCAATTTCTTCCCTCTTCCTTATGTTTTGAAACCATTCAATTCTGTACCTTTTGATATTCATAGAAACTGAAAGATCACAAGTTCTTATGAACTCTATGTATTGTAAACCTCTATAAATACTGGAGGAAACTAATGATAGAGGGTCATAAAATTGTTGGTATGAAGGGATATTGCAAAGAAAATCACACTTTGTGTCAATTCTTTACTGTCCAGGTGCTTCCCTTTTCTACATACAGTTAGAGAGCTGGAGTGGAGGAGAGAGCACATTTAATTTCTATAATTTCATTCATGTATTGAGATTATTGTTCAATATTTGTAATAGGTTTGGCTATAGTCTGCAAGCAAATATGATTAGAGTATTGTATCTATGTGTTTAAAACAAGGAAAGATTTTGTTATGAATTAGAGTATTTGGGAAACACTTTTTTGATTACTTTCAATCAGAGTATTGTTATGATCAATTTTGGGCACTTTCTTGTATTCTTGGTCAAATGGTGATTGGGAGATAGATCAAAGTACTATCAACTGATCCTATTGCAAAGGTTTGAATGTTCCATCTTCATTTTTCATCTCATGTTATTGCAGTTACATAACAAATAGCATTCTTTCATCACCAATGTTGGGAAGTCATAGGATGTGTGAGTTCTTGAGATTGGATAGGATTAGAATCTAAATTTGCCCGAGTTAGTCTTGGATAGGATTATCTTGGTTTTGCCTCTGCTATTCTTTGGTTAAGAACATACGCCGTAGTAGGAATTAGAGATAAAACATAATTCATTTAATATCATTTACATAGGGAGTTGTACCTCAATTCAGAGGGAAATTAGATATTCTTAGAAACAGTTTCCCAAATGTTGTGTAAAGTTGTTCTTCATTATAAGTTTGGGCACATAAAAAGAGGAAAAGAAGAAGGACAATCTATTTACCAATAGATTTTTGGTGACTCTGCTGGGGAGTTGGACAAGAAGACCAGTGCTAGAGATTTTTATTTTTTTAGTTTGTTATTGTTATCTCTACTTGAGATTGGTGACTCCATGTCTTTAAAAGATTTGAAATTTCTTATCATTCAAGTTCCCAGCTCATTTTTTTGGTGACTAAGAGGAAGAATACTTTGGTTTTTCAAGCTACAATGTTCATTTTCTTTGCTACTCAAAGATTGGTGACTCTGTTGTAAAAAAGATCATGCCTATTAGAACAGTTTTTTGGAGAACTTGCTGGAAAGTTGGTTGCTCATGGTCGAGGTAACGTCATTATCTTTCCATAAATTTGATTCAGATTTCTATCACTTTATTGCAATAAGACATGGCTGCACCTTGGGCGGTTGCTACTGGTCCACTTAATTTTTCAGCTTATCATCCTCTTCCTTCCAGTTCTAGAAAGCATATACCCAAGTTCTCAGGAGATGGAAGGATTACTACCGATGAACACATAAGAAAATTTTTCACAGCTATGAATATTTTGGGAATTAATTATGAAGATCTTGCAGTCTGGTTATTTGTTGAGACTCTTATTGCGGTGGCTGCAAACTAGTTTTATCATTTGGCCAATGGATCCATCACAAATTGGGATACCATGATAGCAGCATTTGAAGATCGTTTCAAGATTGTTGAAGATGAATATGATTTGATGACTCAACTAGCATCAACAAAGAAGTTATGTTCTACAAGTATGAGAGATTTTGTTTCTGACTTCAATAAGATCATTCATGGAATTCTAGCAACAAATAGACCTACCTCACACAATTTGAAAACTTTCTTTATCAGTGCTATGCCTCCTAACATAGGCTTCAAATTGAGAAGATCTAGACCTACAGATTTGAAGGCAGCTCAAAGAATTGTTGTAGAATTGGAAGATGACACGATCACTATAGGTATATGGAATCATGAAATTCATAACGAAGCCAGCATCAGTGAATCAACCTCATAGGAAGACTTGATTCAGAAACTGTCTAATGAATTGCTTGCCTTGAAAAGATAGCTCCTAAGCTCCAACAATTCATATCAAAGAAGTTTTTCAAAGCAAGCTAGTGAATGTAGTAATAAACCTATGCACTTTGGAAATTTATTTTTAGAATATGAATTAGACATGGATGCAAAGGATCTAGAAGTACAACTTTCAACAAACGAAGGCATCTCCTACATTGATAAAGAATTGTTAGGATAGTAGATAAAGATTAGTCTTTCATACCTTCATTTACTTCTGATTTAAAAAGTTTCAGATTTGAAGAAGACAAAAATATACTATTGCATGAAGATGATTAGATAGTTAATGTATCTCTAGATCATGAAAATTTGAATTTCATGGAAGACTTTGGCAAAACTGATTTTCAAATTGCAAAAGTTGATGATGAGCCTATTTTGGAATCCATTTATCTTGAAGAAAATGCAATGATTAATCCTCTTGATGAATGCTTTGCCAAGTCTGAAAATATGGTTGAAGAGATTACAAGCAAAATTGAAAGAAAAATAAATGAGGATTATGCTTCCAATTGTTATCTTCCTGAAACTAATGAACTAGCTGCATTATGTTTTAGTGGTCATCCTATTAAATCTAAGAATGAAGAGGTTGAAGAGGAAAAGATTTCAATGACTGGTGAAGTTTTAAAATGTCATGTAGAAGATAAAGAATTAGATGAAGATATTATTAATCTTGAAATAAAGAATGATCAATTCATGGTATGAGACGCATATGGATTTTCTACAATTAATTCAAATATTAAAGTTTTGAATTTAGAGGAACATTTTTTAGATTTAATAAATGCTAGATATGAAGAGGATGCTTCGGTTCTGATAGAGTTTGCGGCAGCATATACTAAATCTAATGATTATCTTTATCCTTCACAAAAGAAGTCAGAGCATGTGGAAAATGTGGATGCATTTTTCAGCTCTAATTTGAAATTAGAAGTTATTCTTGACAGTACTTGCAAAAGGTATGATGATATTTCTTTCTTAAAATATTTTCAATATTTTTATTTTTCTAATCTTGATTTGAAAGATGATATCTCTACTAAGGAGGATGATGGAACAAATAGAAATGATAACGCTGAAAAAGATGAAACAAATTCTATTCTAGTAATGCATCTAGAATATGTTGAATATTCTTTTCCATCACAGAATTTTGAGTATGCAAGAAAGGATGTACATGGAAACATAAATGAATCAAAGATCTATAATGAAGCATGGCTATTTGGAAAGGTCTTGTGGGTCATCATGTTGCAGATAGCTTTGGGGCTTTAGTTTAACAGTGAAGGAGTGGCTAAAGGTTACCAATGTTGTTTTAGATTGATGGAGTATCTTCCTCTATTCAGAAGAGGTTCATATTTTTCTTTTCCCGTGAATGGCCACATTTTAATCTTTCCTTGCTTTTGGTCCTACTGGTGAGGTCTCCTCACCTTTTGTAAATAGGTTTTCTTTCCAATTTTGGCATGTCTAGTGTATTCTTTCGTTAGTTAGTTGAGGTTTTCTCCTGCTTTGTTTCAAGTTTTCCTTGCTCCCCTCCACGCTCCCTATATGTAGCTTCTTTTTATTTTCTTTGGTCTAGACTCTGCAACCCAATTGATAAGGCCTGCTCTATGAAACTTGAGATTCTAGATTCTTTACATACTTTGCAGCACATAATACCCATTCAGGGCTAGTTGTAGGCATACTTCCAATCACCCAATTTTTAATCTTCAAAAGTCATCTCTCATGAAAAGAAATTCTCTTAGGGTGTTCTCCGGTCCAAAGTTGGTGTTTTGACTCTTAATGATGAATTGGAGAAGTCGAAGCAATCATTTAACATTGTTGTGTAGGAAGAACTTGCAGATAGGGAGAGAGAATTGATGAGACAAGAAATCTACAAGTGAGATAGGAAACTACGATGCTAACATTGAAATAATTGAAGATGCAAAGACTGACATAAACAATGTTCTACTCAATGGATGCTTAGAGAAAATTAACAAGGCATTGGAAAAGAGCCTCATTATGAATAATGAAGTCCCTGATTCACTTGAGAGCTTCTTGGTATTTTTGTATTTTGCTCAAATATTTCATGTCACTTCTCATGAAGGATCTATGATCAATGTGACAATGGAACTGAAGACCTTATCACTTTTCTCTCTAAGCCAGAAGCTCCCATATAATGTTATGATTGAAGAGATATATTGCAATTAAGTTGCAAAAGAGTGCAGAAAATTACATAGATGCAACACATGAAAAATTCATTTTTCTCAAAGAAATTTGACAACATGATTCCGAGTACAAGAAATCTATTGTCAAGTTGCTTGATCATTTCTGGGTCCATGGTCCCAATGGAGAGCATTTCTATCTTTTTTTTGAGTTTTTGGGTGATAATTTGCTCACTCTTATTAAGTATAATGGCTGTAAAGGCTTACCTTTGAATATGGTGAAGGAAATTTTTTATTAGTTATTGAATGGACTAGACTACATACATTGTGAGCTTTCTATTATTCATACTAATTTGAAACTAGAAAAAATTTTTCTTGTATCTCTCAACTAACACGAGCACAAAGAGTTCCCTTTGGTGAAAAACACCCTCACATGTTTGTTTTCCATTGGAGAAGCCAAATGTTCATTTTTTGCCAGAGAAGCAAGCACAACCAGATATTTCCTACAATGAGATGGAGGCTCGCAAGTATACCACATCCTCTCAAATTATTGAAACTCAAGTGAAGTTGAAAAAGAGATCTCTAGAACTTCTTACTCTACTAGATGATGGAATACCTAAAGTTCTACTTGATATCAGGTGTGGGTCAGGACTCAGTGGGGAAACTCTATTAGAGAATGGACATCGCTGGATTGCATTTGATATTTCTCCATCCATGCTTGATGTTGCATCAGAGCATGAAGTTGACATTGATCTATTACTATCTGACATTGGACAGGGTTTGTTCTTGCGGCCTGAACTGAGGTCGATCTTCCATATGCTTGGATTGATTCTCTAGAAGAAGAGCTCTAGTGGATTGTATTGGTATTCACCCACTAAAAGAAAATTCTTACTATGCTAGCTTTGGTCATGCTTCAAACAATGTCTTGGATAGATTGAACATGCTTGATGGAACAGATTCTCATTATTTTCATTTTGGGTCTCCAGGATATCATTGGATGTGGGATTTAAGGCTTTTCTACTATGGCCATTGGGAGGCATCAATTTGCAAGATTATGATGAATTCTTTCTCTTTATAGATAGAAACTTGCAAGTGCTTGTTGAACATCTCCAATATTTGGTTGAGCAGTATCAATATCTAGAGCAAGTGTTCACTAGTATGAAAAACCTAAAATGAGAAAGCAGTGAAAGATGGGTCATATCATTATTGTGGGATCTACAATGAACCCAGTTAGAGCATGAATGAAGCTGATAATAGCTAGGAAACTCACGATAGATGTTTGCAGGTTGCTAAGAAACATGCACTTCGCATGATATTAGTATACTAAGGAAGACGTCTCTATTGCTTGAGGTCATTGAGAAGGATGGGCATGAGATTGTGGGTGCAGAATTTTGATACCCAAATCTAAAGCTATAGTCATCAGCTCGTAGTTAGTGAATTTATGGGGACCACAAAAGAAAATCTTAATGTTTTAAATTCTTTCACATGTGAATAAGAGTTTAACATCCATCTAGCTCTATTTGGAGTGTGAAAACAAAGTGCACGGGTTGCGATAGAGAAGACATGGTGGGAATGTTCGGCCAAATGCCAATACCAGCCTAGGGAAGATTCATGAGGAAGCTCATGATATACGAGTTTATATTTCTTGTAATCTTCATATTCACATTGTGTGATTCTCTTACATTATGTTGTCAGAACATCTTGCGAAGACTAAGTGTTTGGAGTTGTTTAGAGCCATAAGGGATCCACAAACACATAATATAGGCTCACATGAGGAGAAGGCAATTATTTGTTTGACAATATGCCTTGTGTACAACATCATTTTCTAAAAAGAGACATAGAATGATCAGTGAGATATAAGTTCTCGTAAAAGTGTAGTAATGGATTTTCATTGTGGATTGATCACTCCAACATGTTGAGATGTCTCTAATAGTGAGAAATCTACATATAATATACTAAAAAGTCATAACATTTGAAGAGGCACGTGTCCTGATGAAGTTAAAGAGGGATTGATCATTTTTAAGCAAAAAAAATATTGCTCTGATCAAAGGAATCGAGCTACCTTAGATTCATTTCAAATAGCATAATAGGAAAACATTGACAATATCAATTCTTTGATGATTCTGATCTGGTCACTATTCAAAGGATATCATCTAGCGTTATGATGGATATTTTAAATTAAATCACTGTGATTCAAAGACCTATTCAATTCATCCTATTGAGAAAAAGAAGGTGAAAGGGCAGAGTCAATTTCTTCCCTCTTCCTTATGTTTTGAAATCATTCGATTCTGTGCCAATTCTTGGTGTCAATTCTTTATTGTCCAGGTGCTTCCCTTTTCTACATATAGTTAGAGAGCTGGAGTGGAGGAGAGAGCACATTTAATTTCTATAATTTAATTCATGTATTGAGATTATTGTTCAATTTTTGTAATAGGTTTGGCTATAATCTACAAGCAAATATGATCAGAGTATTGTATCTGTGTGTTTAAAACATGGAAAGGTTTTGTGCCCTCTTGTCCAGTGATTTTTCTACATATGCTATGAGTGCAACCTTTGTATCATTATTATGTTATGTTTTACTTATTCTTGAAATACAAGGGAGATCCAATTCTTGGACACCAAACCTTGCAAGACTGGGTTACGATAAGCTATGAGGGTTTTAATTTTGAGACACCAATCATCCAACTCTCTAAGTTGCTAAACTTGAAACCATGTAACTCTTACTTATATAGGGTACCCTTGAACTGGTTACTTTTGGAGTCTAAATGAGCCCATGAGAATTTTTACTTTTGGACTTGTATCACTAAATTTTTGGAACTGCACTCCTGAGCTAGTAGATGTGAACTTGTGGCTTTGAGTCTAAACCTGAACTTTGGCTTTGAGTTCATAAATCTTGAACCAAAGGGCTTTTGGACTAATTTTTAACTTGGGGAATGAAGTGTCAAAATATTCCTCTGAATGGGACCTTGATGAACTTGCATTTGAATATCAAACATGAACCAAGGAACTCAAAACATGAAAATTGTATCATGGAACCACCAAACTTGTGAACCACCAAACTTTTTCAATAGCTACAAATTGGTTTAGAACCACTTCATACCATTTGAACTGTTTCTCGATCTCAAACTTTGGCACATGCATCTTTTGGTACACTGTTATGATAATGATGTAGGAGTATCTTGGGTTGCACTATTATCCTACATGTTTTTATTGTTCTTAGTTTCTACCAAGTTGCAATGTATTGCATTGTCAAGTTCTCAGTTGCTGCCAAGTGTTTAATGGATGCTAAGCTTCTTGGTTGATGCCAAGTTCATAGTTGCTACCAACTGTCTTTGGCTACTGATTATTCATGTGGTTGTCGAGTTCATGTGGTTACTAAATACATGTGGTTTCAAACTTGTGGCTTAGCCTAGCATTTTATATGATATTTTATTTACTTATATTTATAACAGGTCAACTTGTGGTCGTGCATGTATTTAAGAGACCTTGGTTAGAGTCTTTAGGGACATAACTTAGAGAGTAGGAATAGAAAATGAAGCTAGATCATCAAAAATTGTAATTGGATTGATACATGGTCATAACCTAGAAGGCATTACAACTAGGCATGTAATAGATCTTTGAATACATATATGAATGAAGGAATTTTCTTCCTTTATCTCTTGAGTTGTTTTTTTTTTGTTAATTCCATTGTGTTGACTCTGTGTAGGTGGCTTGAATAGCTAGGTATTCTTGTGGTCCTAGTTATTCAACTCTCCCTACATCAAGTGGTATCAAAGTAGAGGTTCATCCTTGAGGAGAGTGGATTGTGTAGAACCTTAAGAGAATTTGGGTTGTGGGGTAGTAGATCTGAGGATTTGACATACAACTTATAGAGGGTTACAATCTTGTAGGAACTTAATTTTTAAAGATAGTTCAAGGTAGAGGAAATCCTAATAATGTAATATTATATGCATTTAGACAAATTGAAAGCTAGATTAGATGCTATAGAGACCACCTCGACAAGAGGAGCACATCTTGATGATGTAAGTGATGATGAAACCATAGCACGAAACCCTAATCTAAAACTTGTTCAAGATCAAGATGAGGCAAGGTTGTTGAGAGTATTGTCTAGGGAGAATTCAAAGCTTATCATAGAAGTTGTTTCATATGATGGGAAATTTGATACCAATGTTGTACTGGATTAGATCTCTAAAATGAACAAGTTCTTTAAGTATGAAAGCACTCTTGATAATAGGAAGGTGAATATTGTAGTTACTACACTAAAAGGACATGCCTCACTATGGTGGGAGCATTTACAAACTGATAGACAAAGGAGAGGAAATGAAAAGATCACAACTTGGGTGAAAATGGTGAACAAGGTAAAGAAGTAATTCCTTCCTACTAATTACCAAGTTATCTTGTTGAGAAAGATGCAAAATTTAAGACAAAGAGACATAACTATGAAGGATTATATTGGGGAATTTTATAAATTAGACATAAGATATGTACATGTGCATGATGATGTTGAGAAAATTGCAAGGTATCTAAATAATTGAGATCTAGAATTCAAGATGAGATAAGTCTTGTAAAATTTGAAAGTGTAGAAGAATAATATCAATATGCCTTCAAAGTTGAGGAGATCTTGATGAAAAAATATGGACAACGAAAAAGAGGTTTAGGAGGTAGATTCCAGAGAGGTAGAGGTAGATCTTATGGTGAAGGTGCTAGATTTGAAAATTTTGTATAGGATAAAGGGAAATTTGACTAGAAGAATGATGAAAAAGATAAGAATAAGTGGAAAGGGGGTAGTTTATACTAAGGAGGTACTAGTTCTCACCGAGGAAGAGCTAATTCTTATTCTAGAGGTGGTTTTCATGGTAATTGTTTTAGATATGGTAAAGAAGGGCATAGATCCTTTGAGTGTAGGTCCTATGAAAGTTGGTAAGGTAATATAAATGTTGTGATTCAAGGAGACACTTGGGGTTCACCTAGTGGACCTGAGGGTGGAGAGAATATGATGGTGAGAAGAACCTTATGTAATAAGGGAAGTGATGAGGAACCTATTTTAAGGAGAAGTATTTTCAAAACTAGATGTAACATGGTTGCAAAATGTTGCAAAGTAATCATTGATAGTGGAAGTTATACAAATTTTCCATTAGAAGAGTTGGTTACAAAGTTGTAGTTGCAGAGGTTGAAGCATCCTAGACCCTGTCATGTTTCATGGATCAAGCATGAGCATAAGATATTAGTAGTGAGCAATGTATTTTGAAGTTCAAGATTGGACATTATTTTGATGAAGTTTTGTTTGATATTATGCCTATCGATTTTTGTCATTTCTTTTTGTGTAGACGTTGGAAATATGATAGATATGCTATACATTATGGAAAATTTAATCAATATACTCTTTGGGTGAATGGGAAGAATAAAATATTACTACCTTTGATTGAAAGTCTAGATGAGGTTCATTGTACTACTGCAAGAATTTGCATGGTTGATGGGAAACAATTTGAAAAGGAAATGAAAAAGAATCAAGTCTATTTTTCAATAATTCCAAGGAGACTAAGTTGTGCCAATAGCAACTGAGTGATAGTCAGTTGTGACTGAGTAATAGCTAATAGTATTGAACGAGTGTCAAAACAAATTGAAAATTTTCTAAATGAATACAAGGATATTGTTGTAGAAGATATACTTGATGGTTTACACTCTCTAAGAAGTATAATTCATTGTATGGATTTCATTCTTGGAGCTATTTTTACAATTAAAGTACCATATAGATTAACACCTATGGAGAATAAATAAATTAATAGACAAGTGCATGAGTTGTTTCCAAAAGGTTTGATTAGAGAAATTTTGAGTCCATGTGATGTACTTCTTATATTAGCATTGAAAAATAATGGAGAATGGAGAATGTGTACTAATTATAGAGCTATTAACAATATCATAATGAAATATAGGTTTCCTATGCCAAGGATGGATGACATAATGGATTGTTTGAGTGGAGCAAAGTATTTTACCAAGATTGATTTAAAGAGTGGATATCATTAGATTAGAATTAGAGGAGGTGATGAGTGGAAGACTACTTATAAGAGAAAAGATGGTTTGTCTGAGTGGTTGGTTATGCCTTTTGGTTTGACTAATGCACCTATTACTTTCATAAGGTTGATGAATGAAGTTATGAAAATATTCTTGGGTAATTTTTTGATTGTTTATTTGGATGACATTTTGGTATTTAGTAAGACTAAGGAAGAACATATTGAGCATGTTAGACAAGTATTGCAGAGATTGAAAGAGAAGAAGTTGATGATTAATCTAAAAAAGTTCTCTTTTATCCAAGAAGAAATTGTGTATTTTGGATTTGTGATTTCAGCTGATGGTTTGAAGATGGATCTTGAAAATGTAAAAGCAATTTTGGAATGGCCTACACCAGAGAATATGAGTGAGGTAAGATCATTTCATGGTTTGGCAAGTTTTTATAGAAAAATCATAAGAAATCTTAGCTCTATTTATAATTCTATGACTAAGATGATAAGAGGAGATAAAAAGGAATTCAAGTGGACACATTGAGCTAATAAGAGTTTTGAGACTCTGAAAAAAAGTTTGTTGAATTGGATGTACCAGTTATGCCTAATTTCAATAAGGTATTTCAAGTTAAATGTGATGCAAGTGGTAGTGCAATAGGAGATGTATTGAGCCAAGAAGGTAAACCTATTACTTTCTTTAGTGAAAAGTTGAATGATGCTAAAAGGAAGTATTTTGTATATGATGAAGAATTGTGCGCTATTGTTCAAGCCTTGAAGAAGTAGAGACATTATTTTATTCCAAACGATTTTGTGTTGTGTACTTATCATAAAGCTTTACAATACTTGGGAAGTCAACATAAACTGAATTAGAGACATATGAAGTGGGTTGAATATTTCTAGAGTTTTACATTTGTGATTAAGAATAAGAGTAGTGTTAGTAATAGATTTGTTGATGCATTGAGAAGAAGATGTTCTTTGTTGACTGAAATGATGGTTGAAGTTATTTGTTTTGATGACATAGAAGAGTTGTATGATATTGACCCTAATTTTATGAGGTGTAGAGAGAGTGTAGAGTACAAAATTTAATAGATCATATAATTATGATGAATATTTCATTCAAGAAGTTATGTTGTTCAAAGGAAATCATTTGTCTATCCCTAGAAGTTCCATGAGAGTTAATTTGATTAAGGAAAAGCATAGTGGTGGATTGAATGGACATTTTGGAATTGATAAGATATTGATTTTGCTAAAGTATAAGTATTACTGACCAGAAATGTATAAGGGTATTCAAAAATTCATAAGGAGTTATGGAGTTAGTCAAGTTGCAAAAGGAGTAAGTTAGAATATTGGTTTGTATACACCTATTACTATTCTTGAGAAACCTTGGAGTGATGTTAGTATGGATTTTGTTCTTGGATTACCTAAAATAGTAACTTATGGGTATGATTCTATATTTGTTGTTGTGCATATATTTTCTAAAATGGCTCATTTTATACCTTGTAAGAAGACATCAGATGTTGAGCATGTTGCTAAAATTTTCTTCAAAGAGATTTTGAGGTTGCATGGATTACCAAGAAGTATTTTTTTTATAGAGACATTAAGTTTGTTGGTTATTTTTGGAAGCTTTTGTGGAAGAAGATGGGTACAAGGTTGAATTTTAGTACTACATTCCATCCATAGATAGATAGATAGACAAAGGTTGTCAATAAAAGCTTGGGAAATTTGGTGAGATGTTTAGTTGGAGATAAGCCAAGTAATCGGGAAGTAGTGTTGGCACAAGCTAAGTTTGCATATAATAATTCTATGAGTAGGAGTAAAAGAAAGACATCTTTTGAGATTATTACAGAAATGTAGCCTAGAGGAGTATCGGAATTGAGGGATGTTGCTAGTGAAGAGAAGAGAAGTGTTGTAGGGAAAGAATTTTTTGATTTTATGGAGTCTTTGCACAAGTAAAATTGAGAATAGAATAAAGTAATCAAAACTATAAGGAGAACGTTGATAGGTCTAGAAGACATCATGTTTTTGACATTGGTGATGAGGTGATGGTTCATTTGAATAAAGGAATATTTCATGTTGGAACATATAGTAAGCTAAAAATGGAGAATTTTAGACCTTGTAAGATCCTGAAGAAGTTTGACAGTGGTAATGCATATGAAGTTGAGTTACCTGATGATATGGATATATCTTCTATATTCAATGTTGCTGATTTATACAAATATCATGAGTCAAAAGATGGAATTAATGTATTAGATGATTATCATAAGAAGAAGATTGAAGAATTTGAGTAGATACTGGAGCAGAGAGTTGGTAAGAGCACGTGAGGGAAAAACTAATATGAGTATTTAGTAAAATGGAAAAATAGACCTAGTGAAGATGCTACATGGATTTCTCAGTTTGGGTTGGATTTAGCTTAGGTTTTGACACTTGCATGATTCAGGAGAATCGTGTCTTCTACCTTGGTTGTTTGATGTAGGAGCATCCTGGGTTGCACCACTATCTTGCATATTTTCAATTTTCAATTTGTATTACTGATTTCTCAAATGAATACAAGTGTTTAATGGACGTTATGACTCCGGGTTGATTCTTCAGTTCATAGTTGCTGCCAATTGTCTTTGGCTATTGGGTGTTCATGTGGTTGTCAAGTTCATGTGGTTGTCAAGCTCGTGTGATTTCCAAGTCCATTTGGATGTTGAGTTCATATGGATGCCGAGTTCATTTGGATCCCAAGTGTTGGTATTTTTTGGAGCCTTCATTTTTTGAGTTGTCTATGTGTGGTTTATTGTTGAGGCTGACCTTTGGAATTAATTTAGTTCTAGATATATGTTGCAAGCTGACTTGTGGCTTAGCCTAGCATTTAATATGAGAGATTATTTGGTTGTACTTGCAATAGGTTGACTTGTGGCCAAGCATATATTTAAGAGACCTTGGTTAGAGTCTTTGGGGATATAACTTAGAAAATAGGAGAAAAATGCAAAGTTGGATCATCGAAGATTATAATTGAATGTATACATGGTTGTAACCCAGAAGGCCTTATAGCTGGACATGTAAAGATCTTTGAATGCATATATGAATGAAGGAATTTTCTTCCTCTATCTCTTGATTTTGTTTAGTTTCTTTATTTTATTTTTTGTTGTGTTGACCTTGTGTAGGTGGCCTGAATAGTTGGGTGTGCCTATGGCCCTAGTTATTCAACTCTCCTTGTGTCAAATAACTAGCATAAACATTGTCTTCATAAAAAAATACTCTTCAAAGTATTTTTCAATATGGATTTAGGGAAGATTGAAGGAAAAAATATGAAAATTTTATCAAGAAGACCAAGTTTTTGAGTTCAAAATTTGGGGTGAAAACACCAACTAATAGGAAAAAATTGTTTTCCCACTTCTGGCTAGGCTATTTTGGTCTTTGGAATGGTAAACTCTTAAATTGCATTTACTCTAGGTCTATTTCTAGGGGTTAAGGTTAATTTGGATTTAATTCTTTAATGTCAACCTCTCTAGAAGTTTGTGTCCTAGATCACTATATAAGGAAGCCTTCTCCTCTCATTTTCTCTAATGCACATTATGATATCAGACAATCCATTATCTCTACGATCAAGTGAGCATGCCATTAAGATTTTTCAAGGGAGCACCCAATCCATTATATACATTCAAGTTCTTGATTGAAGATCAAGGATTCAAGAATGCAATCCTTTGAAGGGATTTGGTTAAAGCTTTCAAGATTCATCATTCAAACCCTACATCTATCCATCATGGTTGTGTGATCTTCCTTCAAGATCCTTTTTTCATCTTCAAGATCTATTCATTCTTCCCTCAAGGTGGATTTAAAGCATACAATAATGGAATTTTTTATTTACATTTAAGGTTTTGATTTGCATTGTTGAGTCCAAGCTTTCATATCAATATACTTGTTTACATTTCAAATACAATTGCATACCTATCACATATCATAGCTTCTTTGATAGATTTAATTCTATTACTTGCCAACATTCTCTATTTCAATTTCATTATTAAGGTTGCTTCAAAACTAGGGTTTGACCAAAGAAAACCCCTCATCCAAAAAATAAAACCATTTTTCTTGTCAGTACAAGTACAATACAATGAATTGAAGTTTAGATTTGGATATCCCTTTCAGTGAACTTCCAAGATCCACATAAAAAAATTTGGTTGGAATTGTTCAAGTTAGGGACAACCTTCAAATAACATGTAAGATTGTGCCCCAGGTTAAGATTATCCCCCGCTATCTAGGTTAAAGTCAACCTGACCTTAGTAGGAAAAAAGTATTCTTGTTTTTCTCTATGCTAACATTTCTAGTCCGATGAAGGTTACAAAATTCCTTGAAACTATGCACAGACTTTAAAAATCAGCATTTTGTAGATTTTCCCTACTTTAAGGTTAGTATTTTCCTTCTATTCTTTCAATCTTTCAAGTATATACTTTCTATAGTAGATTATAGGATTTCCTCCTTTATTCATATTCTTCATTGTTTGATTCATTGGTGTATTGATTACTTCTTTGTGATCAATCCATTTGGATCTTTCCTTTTGGGAATTTGGATTAACTAGAAGTCATTTGTTCCATATTATTGCCACTTTCCTTTATCATATGCTGAAAACCTTGTTCATATTCCTTCAATTTTTTAGGTATATTTCCCACCCGAGTTTCCAGCAGCACAAGTTTGGCATGGTCATTCTCCTGATCCTTCTGCACTTTACCCAATTTTTTCTTTAGTTTCATAATCTCATTGTAAGTCCAAGGATCTCCACAGAGAGAGGAGTTAGATTTAATCTTTACAATATTAAGGAAGGAGTGCGAAATCCCCACACTTGGATGATCCTCCTCCTTCTCCCTAGGGATCTCTATGCCCTTCTCATCCTCTTTTCCTAAATTTTTCTCGCTTCCCATCTCTTCCTCCACATTCTTCTCTCCAAATCTCTAGGTTTCTCCACCTTGGTTATCTTCATTACCAGTGTTATCTGACCCTTCATTTTTTTCCAGACTTTCCTCCACATCATTCTTCCCATTCTCATTTTTACTAGTAGGATAACTCTCTAAATTAGAACTAATATCCCTCATCTCCATGTCTTCCTTTGTCTCTACATTTTTATCTTCATCTTTATTGGAGGAATCAGTAATATCCTCAACATTTTTTAGGGAGTATCCTTAATCACTAATTCTTCTTCATGCTTTTTCCTTCATCCCCTATTCTCTTTCTAGACTGGGATTCACTCGTCGACCCCCTTTTCATTTCCAAAATAGGGGAAACAATAATTTCCTTTGTCTTGTAGTAGTTCTTAATTAAGAGAATGAGGCATTCATGAAGGATAGGTTGATAATATTTCTTCCTATGGGCCTAGAGGCTTTGTAATAACAAAAACCTCAGGTAGAAAGGAAAAGAAATCCTATGTTTATACTAGAAATGATTTAGAAAAACAAATGGAACTTGTGGACTCTTTTGGATCTTCCATCTAAAATAAAATATTCACGAAGACAAGATAACACATCCCTCCATATTGCCTTTATCTGGTTAAGCTTGTAAAAGTCCCCATTCTTCTCGAACTTTTTCTCTTCCTCCTTAGTTTTCAAAAACTTCTTGAAGGTGACATTAGAGATGGTCATTTCCTTGTTGTATTTTAGTCCATCCTTTGGGAGACTAGTGACTCTAGTAATGAAGTCCTCTATAAGATGAACCGTGATGCCATGCAAAGTTACCATATCCTCAAACCAATTCTTAAAGAAAGCATATGTAACATGAAATTTGAAACCATGCAATCACTCCAAGGAGACACATTTCCTTTCTCAATAATTTTCTAGGTAGTAGTTTTATCCTTCCAATTTTTGCAATTTTTGGGCTCTTGTTTCCTCGGCTCTCCTCCCATTTTCAAACAATGTGTGTCTTTGAGAAAAAATAGAGTAGCTAGACCCAAAAAAAGAGACAAAATGAAACGAGCCAAAAAAACTCACAAAAGTTAACAAGGATTTCATTAATCTTCCTTCGTGCCATGCCTAGATAATAATAGCAATGAAGTACATCCTATGGATTGTAACACACCCCTCCGTAGACCCTTGTTCAATTATCATTAAATTACTGATCTTGGAAGATCTTTCCTTCCATCACATATGTACCATCATACTTAATGAGCAATATTAAATCCACATTTTTCCTAAGGTAATTGTGCCACCTCAATGTTCTATCCCCTTGCACAACTCTGCTGGCAAGCTAATTAGCAATGGCATTACCTTCCCAATAAGAATTGGAAAAGGTGACTTTTTCAAAATTAGTCATTAGGGCTTTAATTTCCATTATATTATCCTCTGTAGTCCATGTACTTGGGGTTTTGTCATTGAGCATATTTATAATGTTTAAGGAATCACCTTCCATTCAAAAGTACCTACTTCTAGTTTACATAGCCAGTCTCATGGTATAAAGGGTGGCAATGGCTTCTGCTCTATTACTGGTTGATATGCCAATAGGAATTGCAGTAGCATCAATAGTGTTACCTATATGATCTCTTATAATTCCTCCACACCCTACTTTTCTAGGGTTGCCTTTAGCAGCCCCATCGAAATTCCCCTTGATCCATCCCCTCAGAGGAGCCTTCCATTTTACACTTGATATTTGATCCTCCGCCTTCTTTTTGGGCCCTGTATTATGCATAGGATTGTCAATCAAGAAACCATCAGGAACAATTTTCTCAGACTTGAAATTTTTCTTTATTGCTCTGATGATGTTATGACCTAGAACCCATTCAGGCATTTCTTTCTCTCTAAAAATTCTATTATTTCTTTCTTTCCAAATTCCCCACAACAAGTGAGGAACGGTGATTTTCCATAGATATTCCTCATTAATGTCCTTAGTTGGGTAGGTCGAGCTTTGAAAATAGTGGTCAATTTTATCATGATGAACCCAAGCAATATTCCAGAAGATGAAGATGTAGCTCCACACATTTTGTCTATAATTGTAGTTTAAAAACAAGTGATCACTATTCTCCAAGTCTTTCTTGCATAGACAGAAATGGCTAACCACATGTAGTGCCTGCCCCTAGATCGCATTTCTGTTATCATTGTCAATTTTCTTTAGGTTGATTTTGTTCATTGATTAGTTAGAGATATTGGATTTACAATACTATGATATTATTTCATGACTTTGATTACAAATATATCGGTTATAATTGTTTAGTTGATTTCATTTCTCATGACGTTAATGATGATTCCTAGTTAGTAAGTGTGGTTTCTTTCATAAAAATGTTAACATGATGTCTTTAATGATGATTATGTTTTATTGATAGAGATGCATTATTAAATGTACGCATTTGATCTTAGATTTGTGATTTTTATACTTACCCCATACTTGCATGTGTATGGTGTGCATGTTTATTTTATCTTTCTATCTGACGTGTTTGATGTGGTTAAGGGAGGGAGTCGTAGTCACCTGCTAGTTGGGATCTACACGATGAACCACTCCTTGCCATTGTCTGTTTAGTTTAGATATATTATATACATGTACATGCTCATCTTTTATGCAAGATGCGGGTACTGGGCATTGACTTCCCTGAATTGCCAGGATTAGCGTGCCCTATTAAAAATACTCAAATGGTGAGAATGGGAAGATAATGATCAGGTCCAATCCTAGCCATAGCCTATAATACTTGTCCTGCAAGGAGGACTCATAACAGACTGTCTACCCTTTTTAAACCCGTGAGTATTTTATGTGTATGTTGTTTTGTGAGTCTTTGGTGAATTTTCTATTAATTAAGTCTAATTAAAGGATTAACTTAATGATTTAATTTAGTGGAGAATTATTATAACATTTTGAATATCTAATTATATTTAATTAATTGAGAAATTAATTAAATAAAAAGAATTGAATTCGAAGATAAAAGCTATAAGATTAAGTTTAGAACGTGATAATATTTATTTAATTCAATAATAATATATTTAGAGTTCATTTTTAAATAAATGCTAAATATTATTGTTATTTAAGTTAATAAATATTTATCAAATTAAACGTTCAAAAATATATTAAAAGGAGAAAGATATTAAATTATGAAAAAGATCTAAGTTCGCATGAATGAGTTTAAAATATAAGAAATTAATTAAAAGATAAAATATGTGCACATGATTAAGATATTTTAATATAGTGCGCATGAGATTTTAAAAGTTAATAAATTAATTTAAAGTGAAGTAAAGTGGAAAGTTAAATAAAGTAATTTAATGATTCACTTAACGTGCATGAAAGGAATAATAAAAGAATATCTTAATTAAAAAGAAAATTAATTGTGCATGAAAGAATTAATTAAATAAAATAATTATAATTTTAGACTGGTGGTGATAGAAACCCTAAAGGGTAATCAGATTCTATATTAGAGGTTTTCGGGTCATTATTGGACACACAAGTTTTTCAGACACAAGTTTCAGGGCACACACAGGTTTTGGAGAGCAACTTGGAGGGTGTGGAAAAGAAAGGGAAATTTTGTAGATTAAAGAATTTTTCTTGCGTAGGAATTTGCATCTAGCTATCAGAGTTTAGCATTAGTACGAGGTAGGGTTTGAGATCCCGTGAATGCATTTTCAATTGGAAAAGCTCTGTTTGCTTCGCATTTGTTTGGGTGGTTGAAATTTTGTTTGTCATCTTGATTGTTTTTCCAGATTTGATTGATTGAAATTAGTCTCTCATTATTTTACATAAGAAAATTTAAAGAGAAAATGAAATTGGTTCTCTAGATTAAAGAACCTATTCTAAATTAATTCGAGTGGGTTTGAAAATTCTAAATTAAGAGAAAATAGAAAAAGAAAGGAAAATTTAAAAAAATAAAATAAAATTCAAATGGATGATTATATGTTTCTTATAAGACTTAAATTAGAATTGTTTTAAAAATAAAAATAAAAATAAAAATATTTTAAATATATTGAGAAAGTGTTCTTGTGAAAGTAAATAAATCATAAATTTTATAATTCATAAAATTTATATATAAAGAAAATAATAATAATAATAATAAATATATATATTTTTAAGAGAGAGTTTTATATATTTATAAATCTTTTGAAATAAATAAATTTATTAATTTAAAAAATATATATTATTTAAAATAATAAAAATTAATTATATATTTGCATTCTAAAATTATGTGAGAGAAGTGTATAAGTTTTATTAAATTTTAAATAAAATAAAATTAGATTTACATATATTATTAGATAAATATGTTAATTAATTTTATTTTATTTTATTTTTTTAAAATTTATTTAAAAATATAATAAATACACCCCATCCTCATCTATTTTCTTGGACGGTAGCGTATGCATGCGCTGCGATTTCGCAATTATGGGCGGCACTTTCTTTTAGGCCACATGACTATCATTAGAACCAGCGGACTATGCACATACGTGTCTTTATAAAAGTTTTTAGTTATTGAATTTGTTAATAGTTTTATAATATTAAATTTTAATTATTAATTTTATTAATATTAATTATTTAAAAGTTTTAATATTATTACTTTTTAAAATTTGTTCATTAAAATTTAATTATTATTTATTCAATAATTACTATTTTATTAAATTATTAATGAATCGTAATTAGTTGTAATTATTAATTAAATTAAATTAAATTAAGTTTTATTTTTGTATGAAAATTACAAGTAATTTGGGAAGATTTATTTAATTGCTAATAACTATAAAAAAATGTTTTAAATATAGTTATTATTTAATGAAATTATTCTATCTAGGACTGGATATTAATATAGGTATTTATACAATTAGTTTAAAATTAATTAAGTTATTTGTTAATTAAGTTATTCAATGGGGCTTTATTTTACTTAACTATTGATAATATTGAATTAATAAAATTATAACTATTTTTATCATTGATGGGTATTTTTATAACTAAAACAAATAAATATATTTATCCTTGATTATTTTCAAGCAATTGACTTAATATAAATGGGATCAATTTTATAGTTTATTTAGAGAGACGAGTAGGTTAACATAGAGGGTAAAATGTGAAAAGTTTTATACTTTAAACATATAAATAACTTGAAACTAAAACCTTACTTGAATCCAGTGATGCATTTCTAAATCATACCGATCTGTGAGATTGTTATGTTTTGCTTATATTTTCTATGCTTTGGGATTTTGGTGTTGATTAGGTGTTGACCAGTCTAGGATGTACACCAGAGGTTTTGTGAGATTTCTTTGATACCATTTATGTGGTTGGATGTTATGATGTGTTTTGTGATTCATATTGGAGATTATATTTATGAGGTTTATCTTGTGGAGCATTTATGTGTACTTGAATGGGAGAGCCATCTTATTATTAGGTTGCCTGTTAAGGAACTGAGTTTGATCTTTATGAGTGTTGTGGTATGGGACACAACTATGGATTATGTGCTTAGGAGAGGTTGTCTAGGGACATGACTCTGGGAGTGGCTTGCATAGGGGTCTAGGACCCAAAGTGGTCAGTGCCAGGGTAACCTAATGCAAGTTATGTAATAAGTGATAATCTAGTAATTAAAACTTTTGGGGGGAAAACACACTAAAAAGATAAGTTAGAGATTTTTGATCTACCCATGCCTTGAGTGCTTGTATAGACTAAGGTTGGGAATGAGATGAGTGCCTCGTCTTCTTGAGAGGGCTTTCTAGTTTCCATATGTGTGATGTTGAGGGTTTGGGGTTCAGAGTAACCAGTCCAGGGTAACTCAACGCTTGAGGGTCCAGGGTCTATTAAGATATCAGTCCAGGGTAACTCAAGCAGCCATGTGATGACACTGTCTAGTATGTAGCCTGAGTCTCCTCTGTAGATGTCTGTAGATTTTGTGTATCTCTGGTGGTGTACTTATTATTGGATGTGTTTATTATGGTTATTTACTTTCATTGATGATGATTGGTGATTCATGAATGTTGTACTTTTGACATTTGGCTTTTGACTTGAGGTGATTATCTTTCATTGACTTTATCTTATGATCTTGGCATTTGGTTTACACTTGGTTTTTGAATGATGTTTGGTTATGAGGTGTTGGTATTGGATTGAGTGGTCTTACTTTTGGATTATTTTATCTTCTTGAGTAGTATGTGTTACCTTTGAGGTAGTTTTGGCTATTAGGGGTACCTTGCCTAGGAATGTTTTATGTTTGATAGCCATATGAGGATCGTTCATTATCTTCCCTGTATGGTGGGAGTGGAAGCCTGACTAGGTAACCACGCGGTCAGGAGGTAGTGTCATCTTACCATTTGGGTCCCCATTTACATTGCCAGCTGTTGGATTTTCGTTGCAGAAGATGTACCTTTATCATTCTTATTTCTTATCTCAGAGACTTCTTTTCAGATGATGTATATATGTTATCATGTATTCTGATTTATTGTATCTATTTTCACATACCCTGTGACATGTGCAGTGGATGTTATTTATTGGATGTACTTTCATTGTGTTAGATATACTTATGCATTTTCTTATGCGATTATGTATCCGTTATTTCTTTATGATCTTGAGACATTGTACTTGGAACTTAAACTAATTAATTTAAAATTATTAAATGTGGCTCAACGTAAAGGAACTCTTGAGGAATTGAAAACTATATCTGTAATTGATTATGTGTATTTGATGTGTATGTTCTTATTACTTCCGCATTAATGTTATCTTGATGTTGTTTAAACTTCAAAGAAAAAATAGTTCAGTAAACATTGTAACATGTTAGGTTTATTTCTCTTGGGTTCCCAAGTGGGGCATTACACCACATTTATCCCTCTTTTTTGCAAGTTTTCCTAGGTTAGAATTGTATTCTGCAATAGAATCCAATAAAAAATATTGATTTTGGGAATTAGACCTTTAATCCAAGCTTTAGACCATAACAGACCTGGTCCTTTTTCTTTAGAATATAGAAGAGACTTGAAACCTCCCATTAGCATCATTCCTTCATAACATTTTATCCTTCTTATAGGGATATAAGTAGTAAGCATTCAACATTATCTAGATATTATTGAAGCCTTGGCTAATGTTAATGAGACTGACCTAGCAATTTCCACATGAATACCATATAACTGCTTGCATTGTTCAATGTAGGTCCTATCATCAAAATCTTCTATCAGAAAATGGTACAAAATCTAGGAATCTTCCAAAAATTAGATCTTCTACCCATTTCTATCTTTCCATAAGCACCCTTCACTTAAGATATTCTTTGCACCTTGCACAACCCTCCAAATAATAGAAGGGGAAATAACATTGGGATACATGAAGAAATCAAAAAGAGAAGGGGCATTATACAAATATTTGTGTTTCCATATAGATCTCCACTCCTTGTGTAGACACCTAAAAAATTTTAGAAAATAAAGTATTTTTATTTTCTGAAAAAGTCCTGATGACATCATCATTTATTAATTAATTAATTATTTAATTAATTAATTAATTTTTATGCCATTAAATCCTTTTATCTTAATTAAAAATATTTAATTAAGGAATCCCTCCCAAAAATGTTTAAATCTTATTTAAACATTATTTCCTTATTTATTAATTATTTAATTAATAAATTGACCAAAAATCCTAAAATAAATAAAAAATTTATTTTTTGCCCAAAACTTGGCCAATTTCCTTATGACCAATAACCTCTTCCAAAATCTTCTAATCCTTCTTTAATTTCGATTAAAGACTAATCTCATCATTTCTTACCCCTAACCCCAACTCAAAATATTTAATTAAAATTAAATATTAATCCTCATGTTTATTAAAAAAGTTTTAATAAATATCTCCTCAACCCAAACCCTTGAAATAAATAAAACTTTATTTATTTCTTAAAAATCTAATTTATCCTCATCCTAAGAAGTTCTAGACTCTTCTAGAAAGTCTTCATCCTCATCCTAGGAAATTCTAGACTATTCTAAAAAGTCTTTATCCTCATCCAAAGTCTAGACTCTTCTAGAAGATGTCTTTAAACCTAATCCTAATCCCCTCCTAACCTTGTCACATTCCCTAAACATGGGTTAAGACTTACTAACCCAAGCCAAAGTTAACAAATATCTCCTCCTTCACCCACCCTCATTAAATGCCATCCACTTGCCTATCCCTAAGCTAATCCTAAACCATCCTAATCCATCCTCCAATCATTTGCACAAGCCTAAACAAGCTTAAAACTTTCCTAATCAAGCCCAAGTCGAAATTGCTCTCATCACCCTCAAAATATCTCAACCATAAAACTTTATGAAGTCCACTAGGTCATAAATGACTCTTACAAGCCCTTTTATTGCTCTTACAAGTCATTATGAGGGTCTTTATGAAGATTTTATCCCTTGAGCCTCCTTTGTTGACTCATCCTTCCCCTTTCCTCCATCCTCTCACCATGTGACATGTGTCACTCCTTGATTGGTTGTAAGGAAGCACAATCCATGTGCTCTCCTCTCATGCAATCTAAGCCCTTCATGAGCTTTTTCCCATCCTTGCATCCTAGCCCTTGATCCCTCAAGCCCTTTGCCTATTTAAGGAATCCTCTCCCAAGCCATTTTAACACAATCCATGAAGTAAAGTTATAATGCTATTTTGAGAGCCAAATCCATACTAAAGCCATCTATCCATACCAAAAATCCACAATCATCCATTGAAGCCTTTGGAAGCATATTGAGCATACATCCTATCTTTTTAGACAAAGCTACTCAACAAGAGAGCTTCTCATTGAGAGAGCCCATTAATGGCTCATATTTTCAATTGAGAGCTCATCTTAGTCTATCTTGAAGTTTATGAATTTTGTTTAGTTTGTAGAAGCTTTATTTAAATTTGGTTTCTATTAGCATACTAACATTGCTCATATACACCTTGTAATCATGGCACACTCTCCATCCTTGCTTAGCAAGAAGAGCCTTGTTCATACTTCGAGTAGTCCTTAATCCCAAGCCTCCATCTTTGACTAGTTTACAAATTTGGTCCCAAGCAATGAGAGCCATTCTCTTCTTCTCCTCAGTACCAAACCAAAGAAAGTTCCTTTGGATTTTTTTAGGGGAATTAGCATATTTAGAGGGAATTTTGAAAAGGCTCAAACCATAAGTAGGTATACCTTGAAGGCAAGCTTTCAAATAAGTGGCTTTACTAGCTTGGCTCAATAGGTTTCCATTCCATCCAACAAGTTTCTTAGAAATTTTTTTGATAATATCTTCCTAGAAGGATTTAGGGGCATTAAGCCCTAGGGGGAGGCTCAGGGAAGGTTGTTTCTTTGTTTCTATTATGAGTTTATGGTATAAAGGGGAGCATCCTTCATCAGTCTCTAGCTTAATGCAATCTATTATTAAATAACTTGTTGACATTTTCCACATATGAGATTTTCCATTAAGATGGGGGCATGAGGTCCTTCAATGTTTTCTCCCACTCACTTAATGTAGTTTATTTCAATGGCATCGACATTGCTTTGCAATCTCTCTTCTTTTTATTTACTATGTTCCTCAAGAAAATGATAAATATTTTGCCCTCTTGTCCAGTGATTTTTCTACATATACTACGAGTGCACCCTTTTTATCATTATTATGTTATGTTTTACTTATTCTTGAAATACAAGGGAGATCCAATTCTTGGACACCAAACCTTGCAAGAATGGGTTACAATAGGCTATGAGGGTTTTAATTCTAAGACACCAATCATCCAACTCTCTAAGTTGCTAAACTTGAAACCATGTAACTCTAACTTTTATATGGTACCTTGAACTGGTTACTTTTGGAGTCTAAATGAGCCAATGAATATTTGTACTTTTGGACTTGTATCACTAAAATTTTGGAGCTGCACTCCTAAGCTAGTAGATGTGAACTTGTGGATTTGAGTTTAAACTTGAACTTTGGCTTTGAGTTTATAAATCTTGAACCAAAGGGCTTTTGGATTAATTTTTAACTTGGGGAATGAAGTGTCAAAATATTCCTCTGAATGGGACCTTGATGAACTTGCATTTGAATATCAAACTTGAACCAAGGAACTCAAAACATGAAAATTGTATCATGGATCTACCAAACTTTTGAGCCACCAAACTTTTTCAATAGCTACAAATTGGTTCAAAACCACTTCATACCATTTGAACAATTTCTCGATCTCAAACTTTGGCACATGCATCTTTTGGTACACCGTTATGATAATGATGTAGGAGTATCTTGGGTGTCACTATTATCCTACATGTTTTTAGTGTTCTTAGTTTCTACCAAGTTGCAATGTCTTGTGTTGTCAAGTTCTCTATTGCTTCCAAGTGTTTAATGGATGATAAGCTTCTTGGTTGATGCCAAGTTCATAGTTGTTGCCAACTGTCTTTGTCTACTGAGTGTTCATGTGGTTGCCAAGTTCATGTGGTTACTAAATTCATGTGGTTTCCAACTTGTGGCTTAGCCTATCATTTTATATGAGATTTTATCTAGTTATATTTTTAATAGGTCAACTTGTGGTCATGCATGTATTTAAGAGACCTTGGTTAGATTCTTTAGGGATAGAACTTAGAGAGTAGGAATAGAATGTGAAGCTGGAACATCAAAAATTGTAATTGAATTAATGCATGGCCATAACCCAAAAGGTGTTACAATTGGGCATGTAATAGATCTTTGAATGCATATATGAATGAAGGAATTGTCTTCCTTTATCTCCTGAGTTTTTTTTTTGTTGTTATTCAACTCTCCCTACATCAAGTGGTATCAAAGTAGAGGTTCATCCTTAAAGAGAGTGGATTGTGTAGAACCCTAAGAGAATTTAGGTTGTGGGGTAGTAGATCTGAGGATTTGACCTACAACTTATAGAGGGTTACAATCTTGTAGGAACTTAATTTGTAAAGATAGTTCAAGGTAGAGGAAATCCTAATAATGTAATATTAGATGCATTCAAACAAATTGCAAGCTAGATTAGATGCTATAGAGACACTTGGACAAGAGGAGCGCATCTTGATGATGTAAGTGATGATGAAACCATAGCACGAAACCCTAATCTAAAAGCTGATGAAGTTCAAGATGAGGCAAGGTTGTTGAGAGTATTGTCTAGGGAGAATTCAAAGCTTATCGTAGAAGTTGTTTCATATGATGGGAAATTCGATACCAATGTTGTACTAGATTGGATCTCTAAAACGGAGAAGTTCTTTGAGTATGAAAGCACTGTTGATAATAGGAAGGTGAAGATTGTAGTTACTACATTGAAAGGACATGCCTCACTATGGTGGGAGAAATTACAAACTGATAGACAAAGGAGAGGAAAGGAAAAGATCACAACTTGGGTGCAGATGGTGAACAAGGTAAAGAAAAAATTCCTTCCTACTAATTACCAAGTTATCTTGTTGAGAAAGATGCAAAATTTAAGACAAAGAGATATAACTATGAAGGAGTATATTGGGCAATTCTATAAATTGGACATCATATTTGTAAATGTGGATGATAATGTTGAAAAAATTGGACGGTATCTAAATAATTGAGATCTACAATTCAAGACGAGATAAGTCTTGTGAAATTTGAAAGTGTAGAAGAAGCATATCAATATGCCTTGAAAGTTGAGGAGATCTTGACAAAAAAACACGGACAAAGAAAAAGAGGTATAGGTGGTAGATTCTAGAGAGGTAGAGGTAGATCTTATGGTGAAGGTGGTAGATCTAAAAAATTTGTATAGGATAAGGGTATGTGCAAGATCATGGTGTACCAAACTATGGCCTTAAGTGGCAATGAAAAATCAGCAAATCAGGTTTATGTCAACTTGACACATAATTTTGAAGTGGTTATGGACTTTATATCAAAAAGTTGTACGAAAATAATTTGTAGAAAATTGAATTTAGTTTATAATCTACTAGGCCTTATTAGGAGAAAAAACTAATTGATTGGTCAAAAGTTTGAATTTTAATGCAGTACTAAGAAAATTTCAGGGCGAAAATAAAAAGTAGGTGTATGTCTGACCACCTTAATCAAAATCAAATCATAATATTTTTTTAATATAATTATAGATATGAAAACTAGACTCATGCCTGGATGTGACGAATATTTTTTGATATTTTTATTCCAAATAAATAATTAAATATGAATTTTCTACCAAAAATTTTTCGGATTAAAAAAAGTCCCGTGTCTGACCACCCTAACTAATAGAAAATTTGACCAAATTTTTCTTTTTTTGTTTTTTTCTTATACTAGGCAAAGTATAGAATGTGATGCAACTTTTAGATTTAAAAAATGTTATACCGTTTGAAAGTTATAACTATTTTTCATTCAGTATGTCAATCAGCACTTTACAATAATCTTCATTGATAATCAACTAATAAATACTTATCGAACTCAAAATTTGACAGAAATTATATTGATGGAATCTAGAGAGCAATATTAAAAAACCCATTTTGTTTCATTCAATTTCGATCAAAATAACATTGTCAGACGGCTACCCGAAGTCTGAGTATCACTAAAACTCTCTATAAACATGTCTTTGGGGTTGACCGGGCAAGCTTGGTAAATACCAAGCCTGATCGGATATCTAATTTGACATCGGATATCCGATATGGCTCGGTAGTCAAATTCCAAAAATCTTCAAATTTTGGAGGGAAATTCGATTTAAACGTTCTAGTTTTTTATTTTTAAATTATTTCACTTATACAAATATGTAAAGGAATATTTTAATATATTATATATATATATAATAATGTAATGTAAACATACAAGATATAATCTAGTAATATATAATAATATCTTATGTTAATCTTATTACAATCTATAAATATAATATATATTATTATTATTTTTACTAAATATAATAACGTAATTTATATATATATAAAATACGTATTATATATTACTATATTAATATGTATGTTATTAATATATACAATAACTTAATATTTTCATTAAATGTAATATGTATTATATATTATTATATTAATATGTATAATAATATAATATTTATATAAAAACGTAATATTTTTATTAAATATAATCTATATTATAAATATTATTATATTAATATGTATGTTATTAATATATTTATATAATAACATAATAATTTCATTAAATATAATAATGTAATATGTATATGTATATATATATATATAATTATATTGATATGTATATTATTAATATATAAGAGTCAAAGGGGGTCATAGGGCGACCTATAACCCTCTTTGACCCATTAAACGACGATATATGTCTCTAGGGGTCCTAGGACCCCTAGGGACATATGTCGTCCTTTAATGGGTCAAAGGGGGTCCCTTTGACCCATTAAATGACGACATATGTCCCTAGGACCCCCAGAGACATAGCCGAATCGTTCATATTAGTCAAAGCGGGTCATAGGGTGACCTATGACCTCTTTTGACCCATTAAACGACGACATATGTCTCTAGGGATCCTAAGACCCCTAGGGACATATTCGAATGGGTATTATGGGTCACCCTATGACCCTCTTTGACCCATTAAACGATGACATATGTCCCTAGGGGTCCTATGACTCCTAGGGACATAGTCGAATCGTTCATATGGGTCAAAGGGGGTCATAGGGTGACCTATGACCCCCTTTGACCCATTAAATGACGACATATGTCCCTAGGGGTCCTAGGACCCCCAAGGACATAGTCGAATCATTCATATGGGTCAAAGGGGGTCATAGGGAGACCTATGACCCCCTTTGACCCATTAAACGATAACATATGTCCCTAGGGGTCCTAGGACCTCTAGGGACATATTCGAATAGGTAATATGGGTCAAAGGGGGTCATAGGGTGACCTATGACCCTCTTTGACCCATTAAACGACGACATATGTCCCTAGGGGTCCTAGGACCCCTAGCGACATATTCGAATGGGTAATATGGGTCAAAGGGGGTCATAGGTCACCCTATGACCCTCTTTGACACATTAAACGAAGACATATGTCCCTAGGGGTCCTAGGACCCTAGGGACATATTTGAATGGTTAATATGGGTCAAAGAGGGTCATAGGGTGACCTATGACCCCCTTTGACCCATTAAATGATGACATATGTCCCTAGGCGTCCTAGGACCCCTAGGGACATATTTGAATCGTTCATATGAGTCAAAGGGGGTCATAGGGTGACCTATGACCCCCTTTGACCCATTAAACGATGACATATGTCCCTAGGCATCCTAGGAACCTAGGGACATATTCGAATGGTTCATATGGGTCAAAGGGGGTCATAGGGTGACCTATGACCACCTTTGACCCATTAAACAACGACATATGTCCCTAGGGGTCCTAGGACCCCTAGGGACATATTTGAATCATTCATATGAGTCAAAGGCGGTCATAGGGTGACCTATGACCCCCTTTGACCCATTAAACGATGACATATGTCCCTAGGGGTCCTAGGACCCCTAGGGACATATTCGAATGGGTAATATGGCTCAAATGGGGTCGTAGGGTAACCTATGACCCTCTTTGACCCATTAAACAACGACATATGTCTCTAGGGGTCCTAGGACCCCTAGGGACAGATTTGAATCGTTCATATGGGTCATAGGGGGTCATAGGGTGACCTATGACCCTCTTGACCCATTAAACGATGATATATGTCTCTAGGGGTCCTCGGACCCCTAGGGACATATTCGAATGGGTAATATGGGTCAAAGGGGGTCATAGGGTGACCTATGACCCTCTTTGACCCATTAAACGACGACGTATGTCCCTAAGGGTCCTAGGACCCCTAGGGACATATTCGAATGGGTAATATGGGTCAAATGGGGTCATAGGGTAACCTATGACCCTCTTTGACCCATTAAATGATGACATATGTCTCTAGGGGTCCTAGGACCCCTAGGGACATATTTGAATCGTTCATATGGGTCAAAGGGGGTCATAGGGTGACCTATGACCCTCTTGACGCATTAAACGACGATATATGTCTCTAGGGGTCTTAGGATCCCTAGGGACATATTCGAATGGGTAATATGGGTCAAAGGGGGTCATAGGGTGACCTATGACCCTCTTTGACCCATTAAACGATGACATATGTTCCTAGGGGTCCTCGAACCCCAAGGGACATATTCGAATGGGTAATATGGGTCAAATGGGGTCATAGGGTGACCTATGACCCTCTTTGACCCATTAAATGACGACATATGTCCCTAGGGGTCCTGGGACCCTAGGGACATATTCCAATCGTTCATATGGATTAAAGGGGGTCATAGGGTGACCTATGACCCCCTTTGACCCATTAAACAACAACATATGTCCCTAGGGGTCCTAGGACCCCTAGGGACATATTTGAATCGTTCATATGAGTGAAAGGGGGTCATAGGGTGACCTATGACCCCCTTTGATGCATTAAACGACGACATATGTTCCTATGGGTCCTAGGACCCCTAGGGACATATTCGAATGGGTAATATGGGTCAAATGGGGTCATAGGGTAACCTATGACCCTCTTTGACCCTTTACATGATGACATATGTCGCTAGGGGTCCTAGGACCCCTAGGGACATATTCGAATCATACATATGGGTCAAAGGGGGTCATAGGGTGACCTATGACCCTCTTTCACCCATTAAACAATAATATATGTCTCTAGGGGTCCTAGGACCCCTAGGGACATATTTGAATGGGTAATATGGGTCAAAGGGGGTCATAGGGTGACCTATGACCCTCTCTGACCCATTAAACGATGAGATATGTCGCTAGGGGTCCTAGGACCCCTAGTGACATATTCGAATGGGTAATATGGGTCAAAGGGGGTCATAGGGTGACCTATGACCCCCTTTGACCCATTAAATGATGACATATGTCTTTAGGGGTCCTAGGACCCCTAGGGACATATTCGAATGGGTATTATGGGTCAAAGGGGGTCATAGGGTGACCTATGACCCTCTTTGACCCATTAAACAATGACATATGTCCCTAGGGGTCCTCGGACCCCAAGGGACATATTCGAATGGGTAATATGGGTCAAATGGTGTCATAGGGTGACCTATGACCCTCTTTGACCCATTAAACGATGACATATGTCCCTAGGGGTCCTAGGACCCTAGGGACATATTTCAATCGTTCATATGGGTCAAAGGGGGTCATAGGGTGACCTATGACCCCCTTTGACCCATTAAACGACAACATATATTCCTAGGGGTCGTAGGACCCCTAAGGACATATTTGAATCGTTCATATGAGTCAAAGGTGGTCATAGGGTGACCTATGACCCCCTTTGATACATTAAACGACGACATATGTTCCTAGGGTTCCTAGGACCCCTAGGGACATATTTGAATGGGTAATATGGGTCAAATGGGGTCATAGGGTAACCTATGACCCTCTTTGACCCTTTAAATGATGACATATGTCTCTAGGGGTCCTAGGACCCCTAGTGACATATTTGAATCGTACATATGGGTCAAAGGGGGTCATAGGGTGACCTATGACCCTCTTGACCCATTAAACGACAATATATGTCTCTAGGGGTCCTAGGAGCCCTAGGGACATATTCGAATGGGTAATATGGATCAAAGGGGGTCATAGGGTGACCTATGACCCTCTTTGACCCATTAGACGATGATATATGTCTCTAGGGGTCCTAGGACCCCTAGGGACATATTCGAATGGGTAATATGGGTCAAAGGGGGTCATAGGGTGACCTATGACCCTCTCTGACCCATTAAACGACGAGATATGTCGCTAGGGGTCCTAGGACCCCTAGGGACATATTCGAATGGGTAATATGGGTCAAAGGGGGTCATAGGGTGACCTATGACCCCCTTTGACCCATTAAATGATGACATATGTCTCTAGGGGTCCTAGGACCCCTAGGGACATATTCGAATGGGTATTATGGGTCAAAGGGGGTCATAGGGTGACCTATGACCCTCTTTGACCCATTAAACGACGACATATGTCCTTAGGGGTCCTTGGACCCCAAGGGACATATTCGAACGGGTAATTAGTTTTGAATTTATTTATGAAGATAAGTGATGCAAGAGCATCCCATGCTCATCAGGGGAACATTGAAGATCCAAGGCATTACAGAGGTCATGGAACATCTCTTGAAGTCAATTGGGCAATCCTTGCACCAATTATGGCTCATGGAAGCATACAAAGTTATAATTTTGGACTCATATGTGGAAGAAAGTTGTAATTGGGCATGAGATAGGATTTTAGGATTTCATATGGTAGATGTGTCATTTGATAGGTTCATGTAGGTTGTCATGATCATATCTTGTCATTAGACAAGTCAAAATGTTCTAGAATTGAGTTTTGGGGTTTGAACAAGCAAGCCCTGGTTTTTAAGCCATTTTAAGGAGGGTTTTGAAGTTTGGGTGTTTAGGAGTGTGACCAAGACCTATAATATTGAAAATCCTTAGTGTGTTGGTCCCTTTGTTGAAGCCTTGGTGTGTCTAATTCCTCCTTGTGTGTCCCAGAGTTGAAATGTACATAAGTGGTGTCCAAAGATTTCTTGGTGAGGAAAGAAAGAAAATCAGTGAGTTGGCCCTTGGGAAGGAAGAAAACTTGTTGTGAAAATGCCTCCTAAAAATCAAATGGCTAGAGAACTTGAAGAATTGAGAGAAGAGTTGGCAAAAGAGAAAAGAGAGAGAGAACTTGAAGCATCTAGAGTGAGGGAAGAAAGACAGATGAGAAGAGAGAGGCTAAAGCTTATTGCAAGGATAGAATCCTTAGAAAAGGAAAGGCAAGAACCTAGAGGAGAAGAGGTTAGAGTAAGAAATCATGGAGAGAACCATGAAGAAGAAGAGGTTGGTAATGCAAGGCAAGAGCATGAGACAACAGATGATCTTGAAGAAAGGAGATTTATGAGAATCATTAAGGCGGTACAAGGTAATGGTGGGAAGAACCATATTGATTTTCCAATATACCAGGGTAAAATGGATAGTGAAGAAGTGCTAGGGTGGATAGAGGCCCTTGAGAACTACTTTGATCTTGAAGACATAGAGGCAGATAAGAAGGTAAAAGTAGCAACAACAAGACTGAGATGAACGTCACTCACTTGGTGGACTAGTGTTCAAAATGAGAGAGAGGAAAGGTGATGCAGGGCACCTAACCTATGTGGTAGGGGGGAACAAGTATCTCTGTTGCCGGACACCTTGCCACTCCATGAAAGTGAGGATTCAAGTAGATTAGGAAGTTGGAATAAAGGTTTGGTCCATATTTTACAAGTTGGTCTATGTTTTGTAATAAAGGCACATGTAAGGCCCACAAGCATTTTGGTGTGGTTATAAACCAAGTGACTCCATGGGACCAAAAGGCCTTAGAATAGGGTATTTAGAGTCTAAACAGTATTAGCAAAAAGTGGTTGTTTGTTTGTTTTATGGTTGGGAATGCCTATATGGTTGTTCCAACGGTCATGTAGACCTTTATATATGTCATATGTGATCTCAGTTGAAAGGGGGAGATCAGAGTGTACGGTGGTTTGGAGAAAAAATAATAAAAACTTCAATTTTCTGGAAATTTACTTAGTTGCATTTAATAAATCCATATGACCAATTTTGAGTCAATGGAATAGTTTAGAAAGTTAGGGAATGCATAAAAACTATAGTTTGAAATTTGAATTTCAAATTCAAACGGTCATATTAGTTTTGGAGGGAAAGTAGTAATTTGGTATTTGTTTGATTAAATAAACCTTTGTAACCAACTTGGTCGGTTGGACAGGTGCATATAAGCCTATTTAAGTTGTAATGAACATATGCAAGACATGAATCATTATTGGTACATAAAAAATCATAGAAATTGTATAGAACAACAATCATACTTTCCTCTGCATCAATTAAAAAAATAAAAAATAAATGATACTTATACATACAATGGGGCTCTCTGTGCGAATGAAAATCCTTGATGATCTAGGACGTCGAATCTGTACAGGCTCATCGCCAGTAGCCACACCCTATATACAATAAATAATGTAATTAAATGAGATTACCACAAACATTTTACAAGAATGCATCAATATTTAATCAATTAGAAAACATCTAATTACCTTTCCTTTGTCAATGCATGTTGGCTCACCCCCCGCACTTTGTCCCCCCGGGGCAGGTGGTATCTGCAAGATAAAAGAAAGATTAGCAACCATATATACTACAATATCAAATAGAAAAAAGAAATGCGAACACAACATAATGTACCATAGATGTCTCAAGGCCAAATGAAATGGCCGAGAGTGTAGCATCATCTATCTGTCTGAGCTCCTCCTCGGTCATCAACTAAACATGAATGAAGATCACATACATGTAAAAGTCAGTATGGCTTAAAAATTAAAATTACTCTATTATAAAAATTAACTTTAAATCACATATGTCATAACAAAAAAATGTATACACGTACCAACACCGAAGGAGTCCATGCCTCTACATTCCCCTCCTCTCTCGCATCAGGGTCTGTAGGCTCTGCACGTGCGTCTGGTGTATCCTCGTCTAATACAAAATGATACTCAGGAAGATCACCTATGGGACCTAGGAAAATATTCTTGCATGTAATGCAAGTGTGAGGCACATAAAAGTGTGATGAGCTAGCCGATGATGAACTGGCACCAACATCATCAACACGAGGAGGCAAGACTGACCTAGCCTGAGATATCATTAGGCTACTCAGCCTATGAATGGCTCTGATGGTCTGAGAGCTAGCCTCTGCCATAATATCTGGATGCTGCACTCAAGGAGGGGGGGAGATATCAGGGGGGGGGGACAAAAGTGCCAAGTTTCTTCCGCTGGGAAGAGGGTCTATCCTGAGGAGCTCCTAGTCCTAAGCTCATGTTGGGCTTCATGCTCCAATAGTTCACTTTAAGTTTCAACACAAATTATGCATATAATTTTTTAAGGAAATAAAATGGTATTTCTAAATTTCCATGTGGAGGGATATCAAAGACCATCCACCAATGGTCCCAAAAATTTGCACGTATGGCGTCATTTGTGCACCATTTAATCGATAGTTTGGTTTGTTTTGGGTCAACTGGTATACCCATTTTTGGGTTAGCAAAAAGGCTTGCCAAATCGTCTTTGGTTATGTTGAGGGCCGCGACCTCATCATAATTCAAACCATCATCAAACATCTGGTGCATTTCATCACGCCAACGAAGAGCGACATTTTGTTGGTTTGTAAGAGTTTCAATGTTATCCACTATGGTGTTTAACGTGGATAACATAGGAGCCAGTGCAGGTACATTATTGTATGTTCTATGCAAAACTCTCAACTCAGTGATATTTTCATTTATCAAATCCTCGATTCGAGGAGGGTTTTGAGGAGGTAGAGGATCATTTGGTGGACGGTTTTGTGGGGATACTGGATCGTTTGGTGGTGGGTTGCGAGGAATATTATTCCCTGCCTCAGTGTCATCATTTTGATCAGCCATTCCTATTGAATTGCAAAACATAATATATATTTAAAAAAAATCTAAATTTTAACCATTTTTGTCAAAAAAACCCTAGATTCAACTAAAACAAACAAAATCTTGTTAAAATCTATTAAATTTAGGTTAAAAATGAGTCAGGGGGGGGGGGGGGGAACATACCTGATATCTGATATCCGATTTGCTATCTAATATTCGATTTATTATCTAATATCCGATCTGACTGGCTCAAATTCTCGTGAAAATAAGGGCCACGGGTCTGTGATTTTGTGTTTAATCCATGCACAGGTATCGGATATCCGATATTATATCAGATATCCGATATTATAATATATATAATATAACATATATATTACATTTTATATATTTTTATATTATATTTTATATTTATTATATTAATTTACTATATATTATAATATAAAATATTATTATTATAATATATTATTATAATTTATAATATATTATACTTTTTTATTATATATTATATTATAAGATATTACTTTTTATTATTATATTATATTATATATATATTATATTACATTACTATATATTATACTATATGAAATATTATATTATATTATTATAATATAATATGTTATTATAATATTATTATTATAGTATAATATTATACGATTATAATATAATAATATTATTATTATTATATTATAGTATAATAATTATTAAAATAATATTATTATTATATTATAGTATAATAATTATTATAATAATATTATTATATTATAGTATAATAATTATTATAATAATAATATTGTTATATTATAGTATAATAATAATTATAATAATATTATTATATTATAATATAATAATTATTATAATAATAATATTAAATAATAATAATATTATTATAATATAATAGTATGATATATTATTTAATATTATTATTATTATTTTATATCAATAATAATAATATTAAATAATATATCATACTATTATATGATTTTAATTATTAGTCGGATATTGGATTTAAAATCGGATATCCGATATCAAATCAAATATTCGATATGATATCGGATATTTGATAAGGCTCGGCTTAACCTTCCAGGTTTGGTTCCTGGATAGGTAAAAAAAAGTCAGAGCGGATTTTGAAGCGCTTTTAGGCATCTTCAAACTCTTTTTTTTTCACATCGCCACTTTTTGGCACACCATGATCCTGCACATACCCATAAAGGAAAATTTGACTGGAAGAATGATGAAAAAAACAAGACCGAGAGGAAAGGGGGTAGTCTATACTGAGGAGGTACTAGTTGTCACGGAGGAAGAGGTAATTCTTATTCTAGAGGTAGTTTTCATGGTAATTGTTTTAGATATGGTAAAGAAGGGCATAGATCCTTTGAGTGTAGGTCCTATAAAAGTGGGTAAGGTAATATAAATGTTGTGATTCAAGGATACATTTGGGGTTCACCTAGTGGACTTGAGGGTGGAGAGAATCTGATGGTGAGAAGAACCTTATGTAATAAGGGAAGTTATGAGGAACCTATTTTAAGGAGAAGTATTTTCAAAACCAAATTAAACATGGTTGGAAAATGTTGCAAAGTAATCATTGATAGTGGAAGTTATACAAATTTCTCATTAGAAGAGTTGGTTACAAAGTTGCAGTTACAGAGGTTGAAGCACCCTAAACCCTATCATGTTTCATGGATCAAGCATGAGCATAAGATATTGGTAGTGAGCACTGTATTTTGAAGTTCAAGATTGGACATTATTTTGATGAACTTTTGTCTGGTATTATGCCTATGGATTTTTGACTTATTTTTTGTGTAGACATTGGCAATATGATAGATATGCTATACATTATGGAAAATTTAATCAATATACTCTCTGGGTGAATGAGAAGAATAAAATATTACTACCTTTGATTGAAAGTCTAGATGAGGTTACTCGTACTACTGTGAGAATTTGCATGGTTAATGGGAAACAATTTGAAAAGGAAATGAAAAAGAATCAAGTCTATTTTTCAATAATTTCAAGGAGACTAAGTTGTGCCAATAGAAACTGAGTGATAGTCAGTGGTGGCTGAGTAATAGCTGATAGTATTGAACAAGTGCCAAAACAAATTGAAAATTTTCTAAAGGAATACAAGGATATTGTTGTAGAAGATATACCTGATGGTTTACACTCTCTGAGAAGTATAGGTCATTGTATGGATTTGATTCCTGGAACTATTTTTATGATTAAAGTACCATATAGATTAACACCTATAAAGAATAAAGAAATTAACAAAAAAGTGCATGAGTTGTTGCCAAAAGGTTTGATTAGATAAAGTTTGAGTCCATGCGATGTACTTGTTGTATTAGCATTAAAAAAGTATGGAGAATGGAGAATGTGTACTAATTCTAGAGCTATTAACAAGATCATAATGAAATATAGGTTTCCTATGCCGAGGATGGATGACATAATGGATTGTTTGAGTGGAGCAAAATATTTTACCAAGATTGATTTAAAGAGTGGCTATCATCAAATTAGAATTAGAGGATGTGATGAGTGGAAGACTACTTTTAAGACAAAATATGGTTTGTATGAGTGGTTGGTTATGCCTTTTGGTTTGACTAATGCGCCTAGTACTTTTATGAGGTTGATGAATGAAGTTATGAAAACATTCTTGGGTATGTTTGTGATTGTTTATTTGGATGACATTTTTTTATTTAGTAAGACTAAGGAAGAACATATTGAGCATGTTAGACAAGTAATTGAAAGAGAACAAGTTGATGATTAATCTAAAAAAGTTCTCTTTTAAGAAAGAAGAGATTGTGTATTTTGGATTTGTGATTTCAGCTGATGGTTTGAAGATGGATCTTGAGAAGGTAAAAGCAATTTTGGAATGGTCTACACTAGCGAATATGAGTGAGGTAAGATCATTTCATGGTTTGGCAAGTTTTTATAGAAAATTCATAAGAAATCTTAGTTCTATTTATAATTCTATGACTAAGACAATGAGAGGAGATAAAAAGGGAATTCAAATGGACACATGGAGCTAATAAGAGTTTTGAGACTTTGAAAAAAAATTTGTTGAATTGGATGTACTAGTTATGCTTGATTTCAATAAGGTATTGCAAGTTAAATGTGATGCAAGTGGTAGTGCAATAGGAGATGTATTGAGCCAAGAAGGTAAACCTATTACTTTCTTTAGTGAAAAGTTGAATGAGGCTAAAAGGAAGTATTTTGTATATGATGAAGAATTTTGTGCTATTGTTCAAGCCTTGAAGAAGTAGAGACAATATTTGATTCCAAAGGAGTTTGTGTTGTATACTTATCATAAAGCTTTATAGTACTTGGAAAGTCAACATAAATTGAATTAGAGACATATGAAGTGGGTTGAATGTTTCTAGAGTTTTACATTTGTGATTAAGCATAAGAGTGGTGTTAGTAATAGATTTGTTGATGCATTGAGAAGAAGATGTTCTTTGTTGACTGAAATGATGGTTGAAGTTATTCATTTTGATGACATAGAAGAGTTGTATGATATTGACCCTAATTTTATGAGGTGTGGAGAGAGTGCAGAGCACAAAAGCTAATAGATCATATAATTATGATGAATATTTCATTCAAGAAGGTATGTTGTTCAAAGGAAATCATTTTTCTATCCCTTGAAGTTTCATGAGAGTTAATTTGATTAAGGAAAAGCATAGTGATGGATTGGATGGACATTTTGGAATTGATAAGATATTGATTTTGCTAAAGTATAAGTATTACTGACCAAAAATGTATAAGGGTATTCAAAAATTCATAAGGAGTTGTGGAGTTAGTCAAGTTGCAAAAGGAGTAAGTCAAAATATTGGTTTGTATACACCTATTACTGTTCTTGAGAAACCTTGGAGTGACATTAGTATGGATTTTGTTCTTGGATTACCTAAAATAGTAAAGGGTTATGATTCTATATTTGTTGTTGTGGATAGATTTTCTAAAATGGCTCATTTTATACCTTGTAAGAAGACATCAGATGTTGAGCATGTTGTGAAACTTTTCTTCAAAGAGATTTTGAGGTTGCATGGATTACCAAGAAGTATTATTTTTTATAGAGACATTAAGTTTGTTGGTTATTCTTGGAAGCCTTTGTGGAAGATGGGTACTGGGTTGAATTTTAATACTACATTTCATCCACAGATAGATAGACGGACAAAGGTTGTGAATAGAAGCTTGGGAAATTTGTTGAGAAGTTTAGTTGGAGATAAGCCAAGTAATTGGGAAGTAGTGTTGGCACAAGCTAAGTTTGCATATAATAATTATGTGAATAGGTGTATGAGAAAGACATCTTTTGAGATTATTACAGAAATGTAGCCTAGAGGAGTATTAGAATTGAGGGATGTTGCTAGTGAAGAGAAGAGAACTGTTGTAGGGAAAGAATTTTTTGATTTTATGGAATCTTTGCATAAGTAAAATTGAGAATAGAAAAAAGTAATCAGAAGTATAAGGAGAATGCTAATAGGTCTAGAAGACATCATGTTTTTGACATTGGTGATGAGGTGATGGTTCATTTGAATAAAGGAATATTTCATGTTGCAACATACAGTAAGCTAAAAATGGAGAATTTTGGACCTTGTAAGATCCAAAATTATGGAAACTGACAAAGGATTTGCAATGTGCAAAGGCAAAAGTGGGCATGGGATGACTAATGTCGATATAGCTTCAATTGTAAAAGAACCACTGAATCTTGACCTGGGAATATGAACCACTGAAATGAACCTCTCTCTTCCTCTTCCTCTTCTATAACCAAGACATCAAAATCTCCTGAGCGACCACATCATGTAAGTTTTTTAATAGCCATTAAGAAAGGAAAACAAAACATCAATTAGGATCCCTCAATCTTTCTAATCCCAAAATATATGAGCACAAACTTACATATTAGTACACACATTTAATTAATATTTTAACATTAATTCAATAGTTTCAAATGGATGGACTTCACTTTTGTTGTTGAGGAAAATAAGGTTGTCCTCCAAGGAATGGAACATGAAGGTTTGAAGGAATTTTCTGTGCATCGGATGAAGGCAATTTTTTGGCACGATGATGTTGCGTGGGTTGCGTATTATTTTATCTCGGCAAAACCTATAAAGGGGTGTCAAACACCTCCACAGGATAATGAACTCCAGGATATTTTAAGTAGACATGATAAAGTTTTCATGGATATTCCTCCTGGCATACCACCTCATCGAGGGTTTGAACACACTATTTTAATTATATTGTGATGTACAACTCTCTTTAATGCATTGCATTCTCTACTAAAAATTTCATGAGCATGTTCATCTTTTAGCTTAAAACCTTTAACAAAAATATGTGTACCATTTTTAAAAATCCCTTAAAATATTGACCCAAAACTACCAATTCCTAAAAGGTTTTCATCACTAAACCTACCAATTTCATCTTGAAGTTCTTTATATGAAACTTATAGAAGTATCATGTTTAAAAAGGGGGTATCATAATGTCTTCTTATATAGGAAAATATTATGAAGAAAAGTTATCAAAGTTGCTATTCCAACTACAAGAGGAACTATTAGCTTTCTTGAGATTGATCCTTTTTTGTGTTTTTAATGAGAATATGAAGGAAAGTTTGTCCACCGACCACAAAGATCAAGATTTCCCTTAATTTTTGAGGCATCAAGTGTTGCAAAAACTCCTTTTTTTGGGACCTCTATGATCAACCTATTTGATGAGATACTTAGGTTCTAGAGAATTTTCATCTTTTGTAAAGATATTAGTATTGTACTTAGAAAATTATTGCACAAAAGATCCATGAACTAGAGATTTTGGATCTTCTAGTATTGTAGGGATTGGATCCTTAAATCCATTCACTGAAAGATTAGGATATTCCAAGCCCTTGCAGCTTGTCAGTGCATTATGAATGCCACTTGAGAACTTATTGTGAGAAATATCTATAGCTAAAATCATAAACATTTTTCTCATTTCTAAAATAGAACCTTGCAGTAGATTTCCAAAAGCATTGAAATGGAATTGGAGATTTTGAAGACCTATAACTTTAGGGGGTATATTTCTCGTAAGTTTGTTGTTAACCAAGTCCACCATTTCCAAAGTCTTATACCTTCCTAAGTTAGCAGTTATTTTTCCTAACAATCAATTGTAATTAATTATAAGTCTTCTTAGTTGTGGGAGGTCCAAAAGACTATTAGAAGTTGGCCCTAAAAGTATGTTCTCATTAAGTGACAAAATTCCAAGCCTTTTTAACTGACTAGAACTTTCTAAAAAGCTTCCTTGTAATTTTTTTACACTGACATCTAATATTTCTAGATTTGGAATTCTTCCAAGTGTATTTATGGAATAGTACCATTCAATATGTTTTCTTTTAAGGTTATTATTTTGAAGTTTATCAATTTCATATAGTATGTTTCCCTAAGTTTCATTTTAGTGCAATAAAAAATGGTTTTACGAATTTGAGAGGAAAGCAATTGACTTGGGCAAGGCACCAATTAGATAATTAGATCCCAAATCAAGATATTCCATGTTGTAGCAATTTGTTAACACTATAAGAATAGCCAAACAACTGCTTCTACTAACTAAATGACTTTGTGACATGTCAACTCTTGTTAGGGGCTATATTTTCCCAAACTCTATGGCCAAATTTCTACTTATTTGTTTTTTATCCAAACATACTTGTTTCACCTAATCTTATAATTAGCCACTATGCTAGGTATCTCATTTCTATGTTTATTTTTCCACAAATGCACTCCTTCCAACTTTGATAGCTTCCAAAATGCCATGGAATTAGACCATATAAGTTGTTATGACATAGCTCCAACATTTGGAGATAATTGCAATTTGAGAGAGAAGTGAGAATCGACCCTAGCAAGGGGTTGAAGAAAAAGATTAAGCTTGCTTAGTTGACTAAGCATACCTAACTTAGCTAGAATAAAACATGCGAGTTGATTTGAAAATAGATCTATTTGACTTAATGATGACATATTTCCTATGTGTTAGCTGGGTAGCTTGAAATTTTCTCATTCATTTGAAATAATCAAAAAATATTTGTTTTTCCTAGGAACTTTTTTAAGTGTGAAAAAAAATTGATAAATTGTTTGGCCTCTTTAGGGACACCTAGCAACCAATTTTGTTAGTGGTTGTTATGTTATTTTTAATCTCAGTCATTGATTGAGAATCAAATCTTAACCATTTAATTTCCAAAAAGAGTAGTATAAAAGGAGATTGGGGGGCATTTGGAGAACATAATCCTAAGAAGTATTTTTAGTGATAGAAAATATTCTTGTAGTATTAGCAAGGCAAAAATGATACCATTGTTGATAGTAGTGGGATAATAAAAATGGGATCTATATTGGGAGATTGTCAGAGTTTTGCTAGTAAGGGGAAAGAAATTTTGTATAACTTGATTTTCTAAAGTTTAATATAATTCCTCATCTATAGAAATAGTTTTCCCTTAGGGTTTTTTTCTAGGGACAATTTGTGTGAAAATATTTTGTCATTATATTGCAAATTTCTTTCTATATTTTTTATTGGTAAAGTTGAAGTTTTATTATTTTTAATATTATTAATGAATTAGTTTTTAGAGCTTAAATAATTATTTAAGATAAAAGGGTATGTGAAGGATCATGGTGGGCCAAACTATGGCCTTAAGTGGCAATGAAAAATTAGGACATCCATGATAGTCAACTTCATGTGAAATCTTGAACTAGTTATGAACCTTATATCATAAATTTGCTACAATAGAATTTATAGTAAATTGATAGTAGTTTCTAAAGTACTAGCCCTCTTCTGATGAAAAATAATTTAATTTGTGAAAATTTAGAATTTCAATGCAAAAGTACACAAAATTTTAGGAAAAAATAAGAAGTAGGTGTATGTCTGACTACCTTAATCACAATAAAATGATAATATTTTTTTTTGAAATTCTAGATATAAGAAGTAGACTCATACTTATATGTGATGCATATTTTTTTGCATTTTTATTTGAAGAAAATAATTAATTTTAGATTTTCTTTGACAACATTTTTGAAATAAAAAACTCTTGTGTCTAACCACCTTAAGTCATCCAAAACTATACAAAATTATAATTTATTTTTGTTTTCCTCATAGTAGGAAAAGCATAGAATGTGATGCATCTTTTGGATTTCTAGAAGTCTATACCATTTTCATGTTATAACCTTTTTTTTTTAGTTTGTATGTAAATCAACACTTTAGAAGTAATTCCATTGGAAAATAAGTGATAATTACTTACTCAAATCATAATTTGAGAGAAATTATATCAATGGAGAGCTAATAATTTCCTTAAGAAACCCTTTTCATTTCATCAAATTTAGATGGAAGGTGATTTTTCTTCGTATCACCACTTTTTGGCCAAAGACTCCAATAGTAATTTGCACAAGGTATCATAGTAGTGTTGAAGGTACCAAAAAATTTCCCTAGGAAAGAAATTGAGATTTTATAAAACATAGGTTGATCTCTTTAGATTTCTTATTTCTTTTATCCCTTGAGATTACTTCCACCGGTTTGAGAGATCAAGATAGATTAGATGGTGCCTCAACTTTTTGTGTTTATAAGGCTAGAATATTTTTATTAATAGAAGAGAATGGTATCAAGGATTATGTTACCATTGTAGTATTTGTACCTACATATGCAACACAACTTGCAACATACAAGAAGAACAATGGCAATGCAAGGAGGATAATCCATGATGGTGTCAAGGATCATATTGTTCCACATATGTCAAATTTAGATACAATGAAGAAGATGTGGAATGTAATTCTAAATCTATACTAGAATGCTACCACCAATAAGAAGTTGATTCTTAGAAAGAAGTTGAAGAAAACCCAGATGAACTAGGGAGAAGATGTTGAACAAGTTACCTATCCAAGCCTAGACTTCTCAAGGATGAGTTAACAGATGTTTGAGATACCCATAGTGATGATGAGCTAATATGAATATCACTAAATGGGTTTACTAAACAATTGGGTTTCCTTGTCCAAGTTGTTAGTGGACAAGTCACCTTATTGAGTTAGGATCAGCTATGGAGTGATTTCACTTAGGAGGAGTTTAGACTAAGTGTTGTCAATGGGGTGAAAAAGAGTCAAAAAAGTGAGGTGGAACACAAAAGTGTTTCCCTAGTGGGGAAAGGGAAAGAAAAGAAGGGGTCTAGAAAAGGATCCAATTCACAAAGTGAGAAGAGGAATAAGCACATGTCTAAGATCAAGTTATTTGGTTGACATGAGTATGGTCACTATGTCAGTGATTTTATGCAAGGAAATAAGGGAAAGAAGTAGGTAGTAGCTTTAGAAAATGTAAAAGAACTATCTAGTAGAATGGAAGATTAGTTTGCACTCATATCTTGTATGGTTAGCTTTACCTCATAGTGTGTTTGGTATATAGATATGGAGCATCATTTCATGTAACAATGTCTACAGAGTATGTCTCCAATTATAAGAATGAGAACACCAATATCGAGTAGGAAACTTGTCCAAACTCAAATTAGTTGGGAAAGGGAATGTTAAGTTTTAGAGAGAGAATAGAACAATAATTCCACTTCATGATGTGTTGCATGTGTTAGGCTTCTGTATGAATCTAATTCCCAGACCTATCCTTTAGGATAAGGGGTATAATGTACTCTTTAGAGGGGGAACGTGTATTGATCAATCATAAGGATTGGAAATGACCCATAAATATTGGATTTATGAGTTTTTACATTTAGAGGTTACAGTCTAGTACTCCTAAGGCACTCATGAACAACAATAATCATAAAGATCTTGCAGAGCTAGAGTATAGGAGGATGGGGTGTATTCATCATGGATATTATAAATTTCTTCATGAGATAGTGACACATTTTCCAAAGGTAAGAATAGATCATGATGATGTATGGAAGGGGTGTGTACAGAATTTTTTGAAAGCATCCTTTCCAAGTAATGACACCAAATCTAAGGGTTTTCTTAATCTAGTAAATTTAGATGTATGTGGGTTGTTGTCAACAAAGTATCTCAAAAGATATGAGTACTATGTTAATTTTATTGATGATTTCTTGATGAAGACCTAGATATACTTATTGAAGACCAAGGATGCAAGTTTTAGTCTCTTTCAAGAGTTCAAAGCTTTTATGGAGAACTCAACATGAGGGAAGATAAAGGTTCTTTGGTCAAATAGTGGAAGCAAGTACAAAGTAAATGACTTCTAGGAGTTATATTAAAGGCAAGGAATCAAGAGAGAGTGGATTGTTCCTTACAAAGTGTAACAAAATGGAGTTGTTGAGAGGAAGAATCATTCTATAGAAGAGGAAACATGATATGACTAGGACATTCCTTGCTACTTATGGGAAGAGGTGTGTAGTACATTAGTATACATTCAAAATAGGAATTCACACAAGGTACTAGTGAAGATGACACTAGAGGAAGGCTTCAAAAGAAAGAAGCCAGATGTTTCTCACTTCAAAATATTTGCAAATTTGTCATATTGTCATATTCCAAATGATGTAGGCACAAAATTAGATCAGACTATAGAGAGAGTACATTTTTGGGTATAATAAAACCTCAAAGTCATGTAGAAATTTTATTTCTAGGACTAGAAGAATTATAGTTAGACGTAATGTCAAGTTCATGGAGGATGAGGAATTTAGAAGGTCCAAAGATTTTCTAGTAAAGGATTATAGAAAGAAGTTAACAAAATCTCCAAGTCCAAGTCAATGGAACCAAAGCTCAAGTATAGTTACTAGTACAAGTGTAGGCCCTTGAAGTGGTGAAGATACATAACAAGATACTCTTGAATTTATTAGAGCTCCTAGGAAGAGTACTAGATATTGGAGACAACCAACCAAGTTAATTGACTATGTGCAATTAGTTAGTGGTTTGGTAGATAGAGAGCCTTCAAATTATCAGGAGGTCGCACAACATCAAGTATGGTTGAGGAATATTCCTCAATAATATAGAATTATGTGTGGGAGGTAGTGCCTAGAATAATAGATTGGGTAGTAGTTAGATTACGCTAGATCTATAAAAAAAAAGTATGGTTCAGGTGGTAGCATCAATAAATAGAAGGCACAATTCATGGAAAAGGAGTTCTCTTAGAAGGAGGGAATAGATTATGAGGATACATTTTATCTAGTGGCCAAGTATACTTCTATATAGGCTGTAATCTCATTTGTAACATAGATGGGATAGAAAATACATCAAATGGATGTCAAGACAACATTCCTTAATGGTGAATTGAAAGAGGAGGTATAGATAGATCAACTAGAAGGATTTCTAACACACAATAGAGATGCTCACATGTGTAGATTTAGGAGAGACTTGTATGGACTCAAGCAATCTCCTAGAGCATGATATTAGCACATTAATACATACTTTCAAGAAATGAGCTTTGTGAAGAGTGGGGCAAATGCTAACCTCTACTACTAGGTGGTTGACGATGAGGTTCTCATTCTTGTTCTATATGTGGATGACTTGTTCCTTACAAGTTCACTAGGGCTCATAGAGGATTGCAAAAGGGACCTTTCAAAAGTGTTTGATATGAAGGTTTTGAGACTTATGCACTACTTTTTATGCATAGAGATGTGGTAGACATATGGAGTCATTTTCCTTGAACAAGGAAAATATTGCATTGAAACCCTAAAGAGATTTAGAATGGGGGATTGAAAAGCCATCTCTACACCTATGATCATGAATTGGAGGAAGGTAGACATGTCCATGGAGAAGGATGTAGATCCCACCTCATATAGGAAGTTGGTTGGTTCACTAATATATTTGGTCAACACTAGGCTAGATATAGTATTTCTAGTAATCTCTCTTAGGTAGTTCATGGTTGGACAAAAAGAGAGCTTTAGATAGTGGCTAAGCATCTGTCATGTTACTTGCATGGTACAATTGAGCTAGGGATCAAATACGTTTCAGGTAAAGGAATCAAGTTGATAGGCTATAGTGACATAGATTGAGTAGGAAGTACAATGAACAAAAAGAGCACTTCATGGTGTTATTTTAGTTTGGGATCAATAGTTGTACCTTCATTTAGCAAGAAGAAAAACTATGTGGCTCTGATCTTAGTAAATACACAATAGTTAGCATGGCGACATGTGAAGCTATATGGCTTTAAAATTTCCTAGTAGCCTTGTTTGGTTAGAGAGTTGAGACTACTATAATATACTAGGATGATTAGAATTGCATCAAGTTGTCTAAGAATCTAGTGTTTCATGATAGTTCTAGACATATAGACATCATATATCACTTCATCAGAGATTGTGTATAATAGGGGATTGTTCAGCTACAATACATACCTATAGAGGAGCAAATAGAAGATTTTCTAACTAAAGCATTAGGGAAGAAAATATTCATCTTCTTCAAAGATAAGTTGGGAGGCATGCAAAACAACTTCCTTGCTAAAGCGGAGTATTAAATGGGTAGCTTGAATGTTGTCCATCCATTTGCAATAATTAGAAAATATTCATTTTTCCTAGCAAATTTGGTTATTCTAAAAACAAATATTTGTTTGATTATTTGGCCTCTTTAGGGACACCTTGCAACCAATTCTTTTAGTGGTTGTTAGGTTATTTTAATCTCATCCATTGATTGGTAATCAATTTCAACAGTTGCTTTTCCAATAGGTGTGGTATAAAAGGAGGTTGGGAGCATTTGAAGAATACAAGCTTGAGAATTATTTGTAGTCATGTAGCAAATGGTCTTGCAATGTTAACAAGCGAATAGTGATACCATTGGGGATAGTAGTGGAAGAATATTAATAGGTAAAATTGGGAGATTATCGAAGTTCTGCCAGTAAGAAGAAAGGAATTTCATATCTCTTGATTTGTTGAAGTTTAATATAATTTCTCATCTAGAGAACTAGTTTTGCCATAGAGATTTTTTCTAGGGACAATTTGTCTGAAAATATTGTATCATTGCATTGCAAATTTATTTCCATATTTTTTATTGGTGAAGTTGTAGTCATGTTATTTTTTGATATTAGCTATGAATTAATTTTCAATAGTTAAATAATTGTTTATGATAAGAGGCTAATAACTAGTGACTGCAATAGTAATTTTCACACTAAGAAAGGTGGGATAATACCTGTCAATATGTTTTCTCCTAATATCATGGTTTCTAGATATGAAAGAATACTAAACACAAAGGGAATTCTTCCACTTAAATTGTTATAAGTCAAAATTAGAGATTGTAAAGAATGACAATCGCCTAGAGGATGGAATTGGGTCTTCCAACTTGTTTTGAGGCAACCAAAGCTTTCTCAAGAGAAATAACCTTCTAGACTAATATGGAATATGGCCGTCGAAGCTATTATTAGATAGATCAAGTATTCTAAGATAGGAAAGATTTCCTAGTAAGGGAGAGATGGTGCCAAGTAACTCCATATATGTGAGATTCAATGAAACCACACATTGTCTACCAAAAGAGCAAGAAATGTCAGTCCAAATGTAGAAGGTGTGATTGGGAGACCAATCAAATAAGGAAATAGATGGATCCAAAAATAGAGAAGTCTTAAAAGTGATCAAAGCTTGTTGATTAGAATAATTAGAAGGTTTTTCCATGTAAGGGGGTGATATAGCGAGATTAAGTAGCGGAAGAAGATGAAGCATTGTTATCATCTCCAAGTTCTTGGTTTGCTTTGCACCAAACTCCAAATGATACATGTATTGTGTTAGGACTCAGGTTTGCCTTTAAGTCAGGCAATGTAAAGAAGTTTGGAGTTTTTGTCTATTTTAAATACTTAACAAGATGTTTATCAGGTTTTAATAATAGTAATTATAAAAAGTAGGAGATACTTTTCGAGAGCAAGCAATCAGGATTCAACTGTGTAGCATGTCTAGTCAAACTCATAAACCTAGTTTCACAAGTAGTGGTTCATGTAGACCTATCTCTCTTGAGAATGATAAAAACACTTGTTCAAAGTTTACCTTATTTCAAAAAAGGTGTTGTGTCCCACTTATACCAATAGAAAAAGAACACATGATATATTCATTTTTTTAAAATATTGTCATATAAATTATTTTTGTTGCGATAAAATCTTTCAATATATAAAACTAGAATGAATAAAAATACAAAACTTTTGCTAAAATGATTTATAAAAAGAAATTAATTATAACAATGTGAAGTTGTTAACAATACTTAACTAAATTTGTTGAAGAAAAATATAGACTAGAGTTTACTTAATAGGAAAGGAAAATGCCAATGATTAATGAAATTAATCAACAATATTTGAAGAACTTCTGAAAATGTACAATTAATCAAGATTAACATGTGCTTGGAATAATTACTCCGGAGTTGGTTCCGCCTGTGATATAAAATGACGTTATTGATATTTCTGCAACGAGTTGATATCTCGCCGAATCTGATGCTTACAAGTCTCTATCATTCGCCCCTTACGGCAAGTTAGTCTTCTCGTATGGAAATGAAAATACAGTAAAGACGAGTGGAGGAGCAAAGAGAGAATGGAAGGAGCAACGAGATACAAGGTACTAGTTCTCCTTTTGCAACCAAATATAGCGTCTAGGCTACGCTGGTCAAGTAATGGCAAATCAAAGAATAGAAGGATATGGATTTGTAGCTCACCTTCACCATTGCCTTCTTTGATCCCAGTTGTGAAAATTACTCAATTTTGTCTTATGCCGATTAGACGGGTCAAGATAGTTGGTCTTCTAATGAGTCTTCTTGCACGCAAAGGAAAATTGCAGTACTGAAAAATGTTTTTCTTGACTTGGTATTCCCACTAGGAAATGATAAATGAAAGACTAGAAGGAACGATTTGGTACTCATCTTTAGTCTTCTCTTCATTCACACCCAGTTGCAGAAAATGGGCTCACTATGGTCTTAACTAGTCTTCCTCCACGCAAAGAAAATTCCTGCATTGACAAATGGTACGACTCTAAGAATAGATAGAAAAGCATGCGCACTTCTGGAGAAAATTGGGAAGCTTCTATCCAGCAGACAGAATGTACATTTTATTATTATTTAATATTAAATTATAATTATAATAAAATAGCTTTATAATTTCTAAACTATTAATAAATTTTACTTTACAGTCATTTTGTTGGTGCTTCAAAGAAAAACAAAAGGATTTTCTTCTTTGAATTAGCTGGCCACAATAATCAATGTTAAAGAGAGACTCTCTTTCTTTTATCTCTCTTTTTAAGAATGTATATAGGGGAAACTAACTAGTTGTCACCTATGTATGCAATGTGTCATGTTAAACATTATCCTTCCCCAAATTATCATCTAAAAAAATTTGGTACCTTCTCACAAACATGGCGAAACAAATCACCATGAACACTAATAGTCGTTAGCTTTTTTTCATTTTTTAGTTTTCTTGATTATTGATTTGTCCATTTGTACAAAAAGTACTATGATAGCTATTCCTTTTATCCCACGATATATAGATTCAATGAATATTCTAATATAACTACTAATAAAAATTAAGATATATTTTATTAGTATTAATGCTAACAATATTACTATTATTTTAATTCCAAATAATGAATGTTGTTTAATTATTCTACAAAATTTGTTTTGCAAGTGTGTTATTCTATTGTAATAAGAGCAAACATAATATTTATTACGCAATTTTGCATTCATTTGATGATTTAAATTTTATATTATCAAGCTTGCCAAGTAATTTAAAACTACAATTAGGAATTTGATTCCTTTATTAGTTAAGATTTATAGTTAAAATATTATAAATTGTTAATGAATTTTAAATGGAAATAAATTTATTTTTGTGTAACTTCAAATTTTATTTATTGATGTGAGAGAATTGAGAGTCAGATAGGTATTAGTATTACAACCAGTCTCTATATAAAGATTGAGATTTTCATTATGATTGTTGTTAAGGAAAAAGTTATGGTTACTCTAATAAAACTTATCACATTATTTTATGCAATTGAATTACAATTTTGTTACATCTTTTGTGTAGTGGATTATGATATTGTGATTTTTTTGAGCTTTAGGTGGTTTAATACATGGGTTTTTGAATGGTTTATTAAAGGCATTGTGGGAATTGTCATGATTCATATCTTAGTCTTGTGGTTTTCTCTAATTATGTGAATAAACATGTGCAGTGCTATATTTGTATATTACTTGTGTATGGGATTTACTTGTGAGGTTATAATATTTATTTTAATGTATTTTTGGGTCTTAGTGACTTATCATACATACTTGTTAAGTTGATCCACAATAATGTATACACACTGAGGGGTCAAAGTACAAACCTGTGTCACCCTTTTGTAAAGGAAAAGGCTAACAAAAATATAACTATTTACCTTCAATGATATAAAAGTGGTATTATTATTTAGAATTTGAAAATGAAGTAAACTAATTAAACGTGTAGAAATTGATCAAGTTTAGAATTATAATTTTTGAAAATTATTTGCAATAAAAATTGATATATTTTCATAATTTTTATAGATAATTTTTTAGTTGCTGAAAAACGCTAAAAATTAGGGGTCTAGTTCCCACCACAAAACTATATGGAAATAAACTTATTTCCCTTTGATCTCAGAGTATGTTATAGATAACATATATATCTAGAAAATTCAAAAATAAAAATTTGCTTTAGACTTATATTTTCACTTTTATAATCATTCAAAGTTCAATTCACCTGAAATCGATAGTTTTCATCTCCCACCACATTTTTTGAAACAAATCTATTTTAACTAAAATAAAAATTATACATTCTAGAAGAGGACTCTCTCCTCTAGAATGTCATATAAGTTTTAGTTTTTTATATGATTTAATTTAATTTCTTTCTCAAAATTGACATCTTTTTTAGTGTTAAAATATGTGCTTGTAGAATTTTTTAATTATAATATACTATATCTAAATAAATTACTATAAACTCTAAATGAGAATATTCTTGACTTTGAGCTTAATAAAATAGTGTTTATAAGTTATTAAAAATATATCATAAAAAATAGTAAGAGTTATTGAAATGTCAATTTTCTGAAATAATTATATTTCTTTATTAATTGCATACAAACTAGTATTAAACATGCATTTAATTGACATTTCAATTTCAAAAAGTGTGATACCATATCTAACTTAGCTAAGATGAATTTATCTAGATCATATATTTGAACAAAATTGATTTTTAGATAGAAATACTCAAATTCAGTCATTTTGATACGTCAGCTTGAAAGGTAACATAGCTAAGATATGGTGGCAATTGATTTATGCCATAGAATTGATAACAACTCATATGGTTTTCTTATGATGTGTGTATGATTGATGATATTCTAATTTTTTGGATGTTTGTATAGAGGTTGTACAAATGCATATCTCTTACTAATGATATTTAATATCATTTTTTTATTTTTAGTTTAGGTTGGAATGGTTTTCAAGGAACATGGTATGGAGTGTATCTTTCAATGGGGGTCTGGGCCCTAAGTACCTAGACTAGGATAACATATTGCCGAGTTTTATTTAAGTGATAACATAACTAATGAATTGGGTTGGGATTTCACATTAGTTGAGATAATTTGGTTTCCTTATCCATGAACATAAGAAATCTTGTGTGGATCATTAATGAGTTAGAGAAGGCCTAGTTTCCTTTATGGTGTTGATTGAAAAAGTGTCTTCGCTATCTTCATTAAAGGAAAGCCAATTCTAGATGATCTTTTACTTGGGGGGAGAGGTCGAGGGAGAGACTATAAGGATAACATTGGATAGTAGAAAATTATTTGATGACACTCTCCTACATGTGTCTTAGTATTCCCTTCAATATTTTTTGTGATTTTCCTCTAGTATTTGTAGCTTCCTTATTGTTATCTCATATGCATCACTCGATATTATTTCATATTATTCCTTATCTTATTCTTCTAAGCCTTTGAGTTATATATATATATTTTTAGATTAGTTATCTTGTTATTTGTTTCAATTTTTTTGAGTTGTCTTGTGTGGTGCAGGGCTTGGTGTCTACCTCTTGAGAATGGAGGGAGTGGGTCTCCAAGTTTCACATGGCTGAGTGGTAAATTTTTTTTATGAGGTTTAATTTTTTCATCTTTCATAGATGTATCCTTGTTCTAGTACCTTCATTCATTGTTGCATAAGAAAAATTTATGATGTCCATTTTATTATCTTAAATTTCATAGGATATGAGGATGCTTTTTGGTGGTGAGTTTTGATTTGCAAGAATAGAAATAGTTCCATAGGTGAAAGTGTAGGTGGTTTTAGGCTAGGTAAGGGTGGGTAGGTATATAAAAAATAATTTTATCTTGAGGATTGTTTTAAAGCTCACACACACACACACACACACACACACACACACACACACACACACACACACAAACACACAACACACACACACACACACACACACACACACACACACACACACACACACACACACACACACACACATTGATGTAATTTGCATACTTATTACAAGACATTGTTGTATTTCTGATCAATTATTAATTGTAATATATACTTTCTATAGAAAAATAATAAATTATGTTACATCATGATGCAATGAATTGTATTATCTCTAGATGGAATGATGATTGAATATGCACTTTGGGTTAGAAATTTAATAAGATGCAATTTCTACATGATTATGTGAATATTAAGTTGGAATAAGAAAACTCATTAGGTTATTATATGATGATATATACATAATGTTGAATAAGATGCATGAGGGATAGAGTATAAAAAATTTGTTAGAGTAAAGGATTCATTTCATTTTATTTATTAAATTATCTTTATGACCTACTTAAGATTTCCCTTTATGCACATGTATTCTCATTTAATAATTAATTATTAATTATTAAATGTCATTTACCTCTTAGTGTTTCCCTTTTCGATTTATGACCCCCTTCTATAAGGATTGATCAATTATATATTTTATTCATTCTCTTAATCTAATAATATATTCTTGCATATTTTTTAGAGCCAAACCCTTCCCTTTTCTTGTCCTTTTCTTCTTTGTGACAAATTATTGCATATAGGTATTCTACTTGATCAATGGATTTTTTCTCATCAAATCCTTCATGGTATCAGAGTTGTATATTCTCTAGCTTGTTATTATTTAGAGGAAAGTAGGAATGAGGGTTTGACATAATAGATCAACCTTTTTTGAGTGTTTTTTTGTGGAAATTGAGGGTCTTTGAAATTTAGAGCACTTTGAGTCCAAACAGACCTTACAGTTGGATTCAAAGGATGTCAAAACCTTGTTTCCATATAAGGAACTTCAATGTTGGACATTTTAGAGGAGGTCTTACTAGTGAATCTTTCTAGTATGGTACCTATTTTTGTAGTCAAAGCTACTTGATTGTTCAGGCATTTTGGGTGGCCTAGATTGCTCATTTTAGCTCTCTTTTTTTATCTGAAAGAAGCACTGGAAAGGTATCTTTGAGATATTTTTAGATTTTCTATTATTTTCATCATAATTTTTTAAAGGTACACATGATTCTCATTTGGATCTTTTTTTCTCTTGTCATTGTATAATCTTTCTTACTAGCTATTGGGGTTCAATATTTTGCATTGTGGGGGGTGTCTTGTATACTTGTTTCTATCATTTACATCTATAAACTAGAAATATATCTTTAAAAAAACCTTCTAAAAAATGGTCAAGACCTCTTTTTTCTAGCCCTTCTTACCCCACATTACAATTATACATGGAAAACCTTGATGACACGACTTCTATGTTCAAAAGGATTTTGGTCTTGTTTGGATGATGTACAACCAATTTTATAGAGGACCTCTGAGGTCATACATCATAGGAAAAAGGTGGATGATGCCATGGGGCTGATTTCTTTGTAGGTATCTAAAAATTTGCAGTTTCATCGTGATGGGTGTACTACTCCTTGGGGGGCTTATATGGTATAGTAAATGAGTTCAGGTACTTCACATTGTGGTAGAGCTTACATCACTTGTATTTGATTATTTTTCCTACATTGAGAACTTTTTTATTAAGTTTAAACAACAAAAGTCTTTGTTATGTGGTTGTGGGAAAGTAAAGACTTATAAGGAGTGCATTTATCTAATTTTGTCAAAGCTTTGAGGAAAATTTTAGATTTTCTCATCTACCTTCCATTCCACTATGGATGTTTTGCGTCCCATATTTTCCATGCCCATATTTGAGGTATTTTGTGATTGGTTTAATAGAATGAAGGCCAAGCTTACATAGTTGAAATCTCTACTAGGATTAAGGAACTAGGCATTAGTTGTTTAGACAAATAAAGGGAAGCCAAAGCTTAAAATGAAGCTTAAAAAATATTTCTATGGTAGTGAGAGTTCCTCAAAGCCATCTCCTTGATCAGATTCTTAGAAACCCACTTCAAAGGATAAATGTTCTAATTCTAGTGATTCTTCCTCAAAGACTAAGAAGTTTGCAGATGATTGCTGTAGTTTTTGTGGCAAGGAAGGACACCAATTTTATAACTATTGGAAAAATATTGAGGCTTCAGAGGAGACCATGCTATAGTAAAATATTTCTTCTCTAATGCCACCACCAACTCCTCCTTCAGGGAAAAGATGTGCTCTTTCTACACGAGCCTTATGTTCTTCTGCTTTTGGGATGATTGATTTAGGTGCTTCCTACCATATGAAAAACTCACCTAATTTTTTTACCCCACTTTCTCAGAGTGTTACTACATAGATTAAAATTGGTGACTCTCAACACCTTTCACTTCTAGGTTCTTGCAATATCTCTTTAAAGGGTGGTTCCCTACAAGATGTTCTATTGGTTCTGGCCATATCTACGAACCACTTGTCTTTCTATCAGATTTTTCATTTACACTATGGTAAGATAGTTGATTTCTCACAACATAATGTGGTTATTTGAGACTTCCATGATCTTGATTTGGTGGTTGCTACTAGGAGTGTTGATTTACAGTCTCACTTTTATTAGTTTGGTGGCTTTGAGAGATTTGAATCTACAAGTATTTCTTTTATTTCTCATGTAGACATAGTGAGAAAACTTTGGCATGAGCATTTTGCCCATGTCAACTATAGATATCTACAATAGATGAGTGCACAAGAGCTAGTGAATGGGCTACCTTAGATCTCTTGTACTGATGGTGTTTGACAAGGTTGTGCACTTGGCAAACATCATAGCGATCATTTTTTAAAAGGCAAATCCACCTGTGATAAGGTACCACTAGAGTCGATACACAGTGATCTTATGTTAGTTCCCACTCCATATTCTTTTGGTGTCTGATACATGTACTTACCTTCAAATATTATTTCTTGAGATGTACATGGGTGTACATCTTGAAATACAAGTCCAATGTCTTTGATTCATTTCAAATTTTTACTTGACATCTATGGAGAAGCAATCTGGTCCTTTTATGAGGTGTATATGCATTAAAAATGGTAGAGAATATGTGAATCATTCTTTCAAATATTTTTGCAATAAGCATGGTTTGTAGCATTAGTTAACAGTTCCACACACCCCTCAGCAAAATGGAGTTGCTAAGAGAAATAAAAGAACATTACAAGAGATGGCCAATTGTATGATGCAATCTTGAGAGATGGTTTCTTATTTCTGGGTTGAGGCTATAGATTGTGCCAACTATATTCAAAATCAAATGCCTCACAAGACATTGCAATATTTGACTCCTAAGGAGGCTTGGACTCATGTCAAGCCCAATGTTTCTACATTCTGTATTTTTGGAATTGAGACTTGGGAATTTATTTTAGATGCATAATGGAAAGCCATGGATAGGAAGAGAGGACCACTTATATTTGTTAGCTATTGTGAGGATGTGAAGGTGTATAAGTTCTTCAATTTTGATTCTAGAGAGATCTTGTTTCATAGAGATCTCTAGTTTGATGAGTGCTATCCTCTAATGTAGCCTCCATCACTAGATTCTCCTTCACTTCCTAGTACTTCCTCCTCTTCTATATACATGATTCTTTATCCTTTGAGGATGATTTTGATGATAATCCACCTTCCCTTCCTCCCCCTAATGTTCTACGAGTGATTAAATCGGTTTATAATAATGTTGATGCATCTAGACCTATGGAAGGAGATCCTTTAGATTGTCATTGCATTCCTGCTAAGACATTTGGTACTGGAATTTTCAAACATGCCATTTCATATGATCCACAAATTTTTTACAAGAAATAGGAAACTCTAAATTGTACAAGAATATGGATAAGGAGTACTTTTCTTTGATAAAGAACCACACTTGGATCTTCGTCCTCTTTTGAAAGGAAGAAAGTTAGTTTGATATAGGTGGGTGTCTTGTACCAAGTATGTTATAGATGGTTCTATTTATAGGTACAAGGAACATCTTGTTGCAAAGTTCTTTTCATAGGTGGAAGGTATTGATTAATCCATGAAATTTCTATTGTCTTCAAGATAAATTTTATTTGCCTTGTACTCCCTCTTGCAACTTCTCTGGGATGGACAGTATTTTGAATGGATGTGAAGACTATCTTTTTGCATGGAGACCTACATGAGGAGATCTATACGGAGCATCCTCAGGGTATTGTGTAGGACTCTTCTATCATGTGTGGACTTTGAAGGTCCTTACATGGTCTCAAACTATTGACACTATGACAAGACATATTGTCAATTAGTACCAAAATGCTTAGTCCTTATTCAAGAAGGTCGGTTAATACTGTAATTGATATTTTCTTTAGTCAATCAAGTTTTTAGTCTAGCTTGAGTAGATGATCAAGATCTTATGTTAACTGAGTACCACCATATGGAACAAGCATCATAGTGTTAACCGAGGTAACAATGTTTGTCAAGTGTTCAATATGAGCTAAGCATCCACTGTAAGAAATGAAAGCAAAGGAAAGCAATATCACCTGAGTGCATAGTATCACCTAAGCATAAATTATTACCCAAGTACTAGAGTGTAACCAAAGTGTTAGAGTATCACTCAAGTACACACTTTGATCCAAGCATCAACATCAACTGACTTGAAGATATAATTTGATTATTGAAATGGCACTTTTTCCTTTGAAGCCAACCTAGAATGAAAATATTGATTGGAAAGCTATATAAAAAAAACTCTAATGTTTTTTCAAAAGTGTATGTATGAATAAGTATATACAAAAAGGAAGATGGAATGAAATGGAAGATAAGGAAGTGTGAAGAATAGTAGATTTAGTGATAGTTAAGTCCTATGGCAGATAGAGGACATCAATGACATATTCTTAGATGTAATGAAAATAGAGGTAAACAATAAATCCCTTATTATAGATAAGTTAATTAATATTGTACTTAAGTTCAATAAAGACATAGGTGGTTAGGAAAAACTTGTACAAAGAGCTAAAAGGAAAATTGGGAATAAAGTTTTGGATAATGTATCTAAGAAGATTATTATTGATCAAGTGCAATTGTTCACTCCCATTTCTACACTAGAAGGAGTTGTAAATAATATTGTAACCTTATTCACTAAATTGTGTGGTACATCAAATTTTAAAATGAAAATAAAAGATCAATTGTCCAAGATTAGAGTATTTGAAGAAAAGTGCTAGTCAGTTTTCACTTGACCCAAGTACCAGCTCTAATCATTTTGTGAAGTTCAAATTTTTGATAAATTTATGGGTTGAATTACTAGGGGAAGAAGTCAAGAATTGGGCATCATTGACAGATATTCAAAGTATGATACTTCCTCACATGGATATAATGCATAAATTACTTGCACATGCTAAGACATTAGTTCATGACACAAATTTTTTAGTTGTAGATCACTTGGTGGAGTTACTAGCAGAGCTTCAAATTGAACTAAACATATTTAAGGTTTTGCAAGAATTTGGGATAGAGAAATGCCTATAATTTTGAAAGTACATCTTGATTTCCTTCATCATTTTGGTATAAACTTATAAATTCATTTTTTTATTGGTATTTGTAACAAAAACAAGGGGTAAAATATATAGAGGAAAATATGTTTGTACATAGTAAGCTATAAACAAAGGGAAAATATATAAAGCAGATGTACAATTGAACAAAAATACTTATTTTGAAAAATCAAAATTTAATATCGTTATAACTGAGCCATAGTTTCTAGTTCAAATTGAGTTGAAGATCCAAGTATATCGAAAGGGGGAGTTTTGAATAAAAATATTGGATTAATTTTTTTCTAGATTGAAGATAGAATTTCTCATGTTAAGTGTTTTTGATGGGGAGCTTCTTCAACTAAGAGCTTCTAGCTCTTCTTGGGCTACTCCTAGCCCTCTATAGGGGACCTACTCTCGTAACCCTAACTTAAAAGATTCCTCTAGAGTCCCCTTTCTGCAAGAACCTCACACACTAATTCAAAATTCCAATGCCATTCTCCCAATTCATCCCAAATGCCTTCTTTGGCTTAGAATGCCAAAACTTCCCCAAGAAAACCAAGGCCCTCTAGAACAAGGTAGAGCACTCCTATTTAGGTTCTAAATGAATTCCTTTTCATTTTTCACCATTCTTTCAAGGTTCTTTCACCCAAGTATCCAAATTGGCTAGTTAGGTCTTGTAGCCTTAAGAGCCCCTATTAGCCTTCCTAAAATCAATGAAAGAGCTATAACTCACAAGAAACCTTAATAAGGCCCCTTGGTGTATACTAGGATTTTTTTCCTTATGACCATGCCTTAACAATTTTGTAGGTCTAGGGTTCCAACAATGTCCATACTGTATGGATTTAGAGAACCCTACTTTTAAGGGTTTTGGAAGTAATGTTAATGTTTTCCCTCTTACAAGTGTCAAAATCCATACCTAGACTCCTCCTTTGAATTTAGCTTCCCTTACACATTTCTCCTACCTTACCAATTCAAGATTGACCTTTGCTAATAATCTATTCTTCACAAGAAGTCCTTACAAGCATCTCCTTGTATATTATAACATTACAACAAGAACTAAATAATCAATTCCTCAATTTCTATTTTTGACAAAAGGTGGGACTCTAGCTACATAGTAGCTCTTCTTTTGAGAAACAAATTTGGCTTACAAACTTTGCTAAACATATAACAAATTCTTCTTTAGGAAGAAAATTGTTTAGAAGGTAGCGAATTGGGGTTTTTAGCTTGGTGAATTGTTCAACCCCAATAGGAATATAGCATCTTCCTAGAGGCTAAGACAATTTAAAAGAAAAAGATCTAAGTCACAAATGAGTATGAGTTAATTGGATGTTGCAGATTCATGAGGCATTTAGATTCTATTAGCTACAAAGCCTCCCTTAGTGTGGAAGTAGTTGAATGTTAGTTGATGTATAATTACATTGAAGACGTACCCTTTTTAAGTTTTAAAACTTTATCTTTGAATCAATGATCTGTATGATATTGGATAGAAGTCACAATAAGATTGAAGCAATTATGATAACTTTTATGTTCTCATACCTTTTACAACAATGACACAAAACTAAATTCTTGTACTTGTCATTTACATTTATAATCAATCAATGTGCACAACAAGATTTTCTTTTTCTATAATGTTGTAAAATTTATACAATCCAATCCATTCTAACACCTTTAAATAATACATCACAACACTTTAAAATATAGGAAGAAAAATCATTATAAATGCATTAAAAAGTACACCTTCTACTTGACATTGCATGAGACCAAATGCACAATATAACTTTTTTCATTCTACTACCAGGTGGACATACATAGCTCATACAATAAACTTTTCATGTACAACTTACAATGAGCCATAGATACAACTTTTTTTTTAAATGTAGAGAGAAAATATTTTCTCTATTTGCATTTTGCATTACCTAGTCACAAACCTATAATAAAACAAGGGCAACCATTGAGTACTCACCTCCCAACCTAGGTCTCTATGAGATGACCCTTGAGGTTGAAGAACTAAGGATAAATGGGATACACACAACCAAACTCACAATGCATGAAACATAACAATAACAATGATTACACACATAACCAAGGCTTCACAATGGGATCATTAATAAACCCATCAAAGAAGGTGAAGGTAGGCCAACCAAAGAGGAAATGTTAATGATAACATAATCAAATTCATGCCACATAGATTTTGCATGCAATTTTGGAAAATAAGATTGTGTATTCCTTTGCTCAAATCATACATTAGAACTATTTGGACCACTTTGGATATTTTAAAACATCTATATCACTATTGGAGTATGAGTAGATAGACCTTACACCATTTCCCATAAAAACAAGTGCCAACCACTATAATAGCCTTGATTGACCCATTATTTTCGAACAAGTTCCACTCCTCACCAGAATATCAATAAATTTTACATAAGATCTCCTTTAAATATTTTAAGCATAGTCTTTGTTACCACTTTCTGACAAACATGTCCTTCCATTGCTAGTTTTAATATTTTTGACTCATGTTTCTATCCACCAAAATATTAATTTCCATCAATAGCAAAGAAAACATGTGCATACATATTGTGCCCTGACATAAATGCTTTGGAGTATTATTTGGTATGTAAAATGAAAATGCTTAGCCAAGATTTTTTTTATGGTTGTCCAAGATTTTTAGATATTTTAAATCATTGATCACTGTAATCAACTCGCCCAATTCTTAGAGGGAATGCTTTCAATATAATTAAATGCCATTTACCCCTTAGGGTTTCCTTTTTAGATTTTATGATCTCCTTTGATAAGGATTGATCTCTTGTATTTTTCACTCATTCTTTTGTATGATAAATATATTCTTGCATATTTGAAGAGCCAAACCCTTGCCCTCTCTTGTCTTTGCCTCTTTGTGACAGGTTATTGCATGAAAGTGTTCTATGGGATATGTGTATTTGTATTTCTCAAATCCTTCAAAATATGTGCTCTTATTGATATCATTAAATTTGATCATATTATTAGTAATAAAAGGATCATATGTAATAAAATATTGAATGTATCAAAATAAAAAATGTATGTATGTACATCAACTTAGGAAAATGACCTATAAAAAACCATTCTCATAGAAAAATTATATAAAATATATTGTTAGAGTAGTGACTATATCTATGATGATATCCCTGTCCCACCACAAGTACATTCTTTTGGTGTGATGGAAAAGTGTACATGATATGAATGCACAAATCATCATTTAAAGTCCCTTAAGCCCTAAACACTTCATTCTTGTAAGCTCAACTTATCAACATGGTACAGACTATATGCAAATCCCACATGATATCTGGTGGTATGAGGTTCTAATGCAAGGGGGGTGGGTATTTTATATAGTTATTTAATTCTTTTGTAAAATCAATGCATTTTACACTGTTGTATCCAAAAACTATATCACATTTAATGACACGTGGAATGTCTTTAAATAGTATGAAATAAAAATATGTTGAAAAAATAAACTCATGTCAAGTTCACTTTAGAAGATAGTAAAAAAAGGCTCAAAGATGGAAAATGAATTTACCCTTAACACATTTAAATACATTTTATCATAGATTCAAATTTAAATGTATATTATTGTTAAAAAAATTCAAAGATTCAAAACAAATTATATCTACATATTGCTCCACAAATATATTTCCTTCTTTACAAAATATTATTTCCATTGATTTTTTCAAATTTTAAGTGTAAACATTAAGACATTTGCTTAAGTATGTGTTAGAGGAAATGTTCTCTCTTACAATATTAAAACCTTACTATTGTCAATACTTTCTTAGGCATATTTATATAAAAAGAAAGTTACAGTAGCAATTTATTTTTGTGAAAGCACATGTTCTTGCCAACTAAAAGGGTGAAGGTGGATGACCGACAGGTTGGAATTTGATGGTCATATTGGTTGTTTTTATACCTTTGAGTCATATATTACAAGCTAAAAATTTGTTGTATTGTATTAATTGAAATGTATTTTTAAAAAATAAAACAATAAATAATAAATAAGTTAATAAATAAATAATAAATAAAATAATAAATAAGTTAAAAATTGATTTAAAATCATTTCTTTTATAGAAACTTAATTTATTTTAACTTTATTTTTTATTTTTTTAATAAATAGATCATGATGATTATAAAAAAAGAGATGATGTTTATAAAAAATAATTGATATTTTTTAGAGATATTATTTTTTTAATCAATTTTTAAAAAATATTTGAATATAGAGATATAATAAAATCAAATACAAATATTTATTGAAATTAATATACTAAAATATAATATAATAAAATAGAAATCTTTATTTAAATCAATATCAAATTTATTTTAAATCTTGTAGATATTATTACAATTTGTGTTATAATAAATTTACTTTAAATCTCACTAACAAATGTGTGTAATTATAGTAAAAATGATACATATAAATATATAATAATTTACAAATTTTTAATTAATTAGAAATGTGACACCTTCATGACATCATGAATGTATCAATAACTAATAAGAGAAAGGAATTTGAACAATAAAACTAAAATTACTTGAGTCAAAATTATATAATATTCTTACAAGTGTTTCAATAAAATAGATTATGTTCATATAAATCAAATACATTCTAAATATATTTATAAAAAATGCAAAACTCAAATTAATTATATTATATTCAAACTTTTAATTTAAAAAATGTTTAAATTAATTTTAAGTGACATTTATTTATTTGGTAACATAAATTATGTAAAATTAAATACAATTTCTTTCAATAAATAAATAAAGTTTAAAAATATTACATTCAAATTTAAAAATTCATATTAATAAAAAATAATACAACTTTATTTAATACTAGGCGCTTGAAAAATTCCACTTCTATTTATGTCCCTTAATTACTTCCAACTTAAAACTTAGAACTTAAAACTCTGAAGTTCACTCTTTACATATGCAAATCATTATATTTACTCTATCAACCCACGATTTGACAACACTAACAAAGGCTGCACGCAAAGAATGGATCGTGTACTTTCTACAGCGCTGGAATGTGCAAGGAGCATTCTGAACCATTGGTATTGGACAACACGTGGTTCATTTAATTTCTCTTGCATTTATATTATTATACAAATACAACAGCAAGAACAAAGCAAAACTCCATTTTTTAAAAAAAATTTAACAAGGCAAGGTTACAGAGAGTAACAGCTATAGGAAGTAGCTGAAAGAGAGATACTTCATATAAAACAAATCATTACAGTCGAACCAATGACTAACATTACATTAAAACATAACGAAACACTTTGCAAAAATCCATATGATAATTGGTTACCATTTTACCAGTAACGTACATCATTTTGCTTAGTTCTGTTGCTATATAAAGAGTTTTGCTTTGCCAATAAAGCAGAACTCCTTATTGCAATAGAAGAAAACAAAACGATGTAGGTTACTGGTAAAGTGAAGCCATATCATGGAAAGCTAGTATAGATAATTTGGCAGACGTGGCGCAGGGATTGCCTTTAACGCCACCGTCTTCTTCAAAGTCAGTCCAAACTCGTCCGCCATGTCCATCTGCTCGCAGCTCATCCCCTCTGGAAGTACCCACTCAAACGAGTGAAGCAGAGATGCCAGAACAAAATGAACCATTCGACTTGCCAATGGAAGCCCGGGGCAAATTCTTCTTCCGGATCCGAACGGAATCAGCTCATAGTGTTGTCCCCTGTAATCTATCTTGCTATTCTCGCCTTCTAAAAACCTCTCCGGCACAAATTCTGACGGATTGCTCCAGACTTGAGGGTCCTTCCCGATTGCCCACACGTTGTCACAACCCACTCCGTCTCATTTCCGAATAACTCGGTATTAAATTGCCACCTAGACTAAAACATCTAAATTATTGCTAAATTAGATTGTTGCAAGAGCTAATTTAAGTATTCATTACAACCGATGAACAGATAATGGAAGTTATAAAGAAACAGTTATAACGTTAATAGAAATTTTATATAGAATTCGTTGCAATTCTTTATGGAGGCATTTTGCCCAACATTTCTATAGGGGCACTGCAAATTGAAGAGTACGAGGATCCATACCTTATTTCCATTTGCAGGTCTAAAGATTTCGATACTTCAATGACGCATGCATTCACTTTTATCTTCTTTAAAAGATGGCAGACCGAAAATGCAGCAGAAGCCTGATTCCATGATTATTGTTAGCTTTTGGTTCTTAAAAATGATTCGCTCATGGTTGAAGATGTGGAAAGTTTGGGGGGGAAAGGGCGGAATTGGAAAGAACACACGGGGGAAAAACTAGAGGCATCGCCTGGGAAAAGATGGAGAAAGAAGGGGAAAGGAGACAGTGAGGGTTTTGGAGGTGTGGAGTCTTGTTCGGCTTGCGATTGGTATTTGGAATCAGTGTTCAGCTCCTACTTTTTAAGGTCTCTTGCCCCAAATAGAGGTAGGCATCATATTTACCATTATGCGTATGCATTTGAAATTCTACCTACTATCTAGCAATATGTACAGTCTTGTGTTGGTTGTGTTATTTTTTTTCCTTAGTTTTATGGGAGAATATGTAAGATTAAGCTTTTAGTTGTCAAGATTTTGTGTTCAAAACCTCAAATCTTACCTCTCTTCACCTACAGTAAGAAATATAGGGTTCTTGACATGAGTAGCAATGTTAAATGTTTCTTTTTTATTAGAGCAAGAGAGCCATCTTCATTCCATTTCAACCTAGATATAACAAAACAACACATTTACTTTCTTAACTATCCCAATTCTCATTGGGATTGTGGAAACGTATACCTGTAACTACAAACTTGTATTAATAGTTTATAGTAACTGTAGCATGTTGGGAGGTAGCCGGATTCAGTTCTACAAACAGAGTCCTTCACAACATTTTCTTGTTGAATCTTGTTGTATTTTAAACATTTTTATTCCTTAAAGTCTTCTCCTAGGCTTGTAAGCCTTAAGCAACTCAGATTGCTCGGTGACAACTGTAGTTGAAATCCTTAAAGTTATTTCCATCTCTTTTCTTGGATACCTACAACAATGAGCAGACCTTCTATTATTCTTTTTGATTCAACTGCCCAAAAAGCTTTGAAAACGAGAACTTTCCATTTTGTTGTTTAGGGTTATTACCCAAATATTGAAAACTGAACGATGAACTGCTCCTTCTGAACGATGAACTGCTCCTTCTGACTGTCCAGTATGCTGGTTGATTCCAAAACAAAACTCTTCTTTAATGTGCAAAAGCTTAGATTTAAACAATTGAAATGTGGCATGTGATTGTAGAAGTATAGTAAAGGTTGAAATATATAGTAACTAGTAGTAAGATAAATGCTTTGGTAAACTGTTGATGTTTCAAAGAAACTTAGCTTCAAAATGAACTGTTGAACAGTGAATTTCAGTGTATTTAATGTTAAGTAGATTTTGTTGCTTTTCATTCCTTTTTCCTTACATATGAGTGTTAAATACATTGATGTTGGGTGTTTGAAGCCTAATTACAGCATTGATATGTTTGACTAAAAACAGAGGAAAAACTATATATATTTACATCAGTCACACAATGTTAAATCAACATTTAAGTGTTGGGTTGAACCATACAAAAGAATGTACATATGTGTTGCATGTTTTTCATATACAAAAGAAATCATTTATTTTACCACGAATTTATCAACTATGTTTAGGGACTGGTAACTCATAGAAGGATGTTAACCTATAAATTATCATGATACATAGATGTGGCCATTTCATGATGCATATGTGACATTTTTAGAAAAGGCATTATTGCATTTCTCATTGCCTCCTACATTATATATAGATTATGATCTCACATTGAATGGAAAGTAATGGTTTCATTTATGTTACTTAATATACATCTTGTGTATTTATGTTTTATTAGAGGAATTCAAGATAGGATAACATATTAGGAATAATAATTGATAGAGAAAGAGTTTCATTGTTAGCTATGTGATTGGCTTAATATATGTGTATTATAACATGTGTCACTAGAGAATTGATAGTAGTACTTGGATGCCCTTTCAGAAGTTGGACTAATTTCCTTGCTAGAGATAAGTTAAGATATAATTAATTGATACATGATTAATGGACTTATGGTCTTATCCTTGTATGCTGATGGGTATATGGAACTCAATGTTGGATAAACCAAGTTATGATTTTTTTTCTTATTTTATTATAAATGATAGAGATGGACTGTGATATTGAAGGGATAACTAAGAAAATGTCGTTATGTTATCTTGTTGATTGTTTAATGTTCTTGACATTATTTGTGTAGCACGATTCCATTACTCTTCTAAGTTTTACTTGTTTAGACTATCTCGTTGCTAGGCTGGGTATCTTTCATGTCAGGAAAGATTCTGGGATAGCTTAACAGCTTCGTGGTAGGGTGGTAAAGCACTCTTACAATATTCAGTATATCTGATATTGGTAATCTGGTAATGAAATGTTTCTTTAAAACTTGAGTATATATGAATATGTATTATTTTAGTTAAAGTTAATGATAGTTAATCAACTAATGTTGACTAGTCAAGATTCAAAGGACCTTGACTCTCGTTAGTTTTTCCGTATTTTATGGAGACTGCTGATGTGACATTGGTTTTGCAGGGCAGTCCTTACACACGTTCACCATCACCTGCGTGTCTTTGGATATCACAAATCCCTCGATCACGCAGGAACTTTCGGCTTTGTGGGGAAGCAGCAGAGGAACCGGCTGATGAAAACGGAATATTTCCTCCACTATCGCATGGACATAAGGCAGCTGATCGAGATCAGATTCTTCCACCCTCCTGTTGCAACCGACCACTTCATCCAATTCTCGTCGGGCTACACACAATTTCTGAGGATTGCGAATGAGTTCTGCCATGGCCCATTCAATTGTTGTCGTGGTCGTTTCACTGCCGGCAATAAAAAACTCCTGACAAATGAGACACACAATTAATTAAGCATTCCGGGCAAAATATAATGGAACTATCGGAAAACAAAAAATGGTTGATTTCAGTATTTACGCTTATGAGGGCTCGAATATCAACGAGAGTGAAGTCTTCGCTTCTGCAGTCCAGGAGGACGTCCAGAAAATCCTTCTTTGCGTCCGTCTTCTCAACATTCTCGCTGGGAGGGGCGAGTCTTTTCTGTATGAAGGAATCCACGAAATCATACATACCCTGCCTGTGTTTGGCCGTCTGACGGCACAGGACCTGCGGGTCGAGAAACCGGAGAAACGGGAAGAAGTCAGAGAAATTGGGCGTTCCGCCGAGCCTCATCAGCTCGCAGACGGAATGGTTGAATCCGGTTGAGGCCGGATCGTGCGGATCGTAGACGTTTGTGCTGAAGATCATGTTCCCCAAGAGATTAAGAGACGTGCAGAACACGGTATGCCCGATATCGATAACCTTTCCCTTGTCCTCGAAAATGAGTCGAACGGTGCGAAACACCTGATCTCTTCTGAGATGTTGCAGAGCTTCCGTTCGTTTGGGGCTGAAAAGCTCGACCATTGAGATGCGTCGGAGGTTGCGCCAGTGAGGTCCGTATTCGCCCCAAATGAGGGCAAACTTGTGATGAGAAAGAGCTTTGGCTGTTTCTATCACCGTCCGCCCGGCCAAAACGTGGTCGTGGGTTTTAAAGACCTCCTTCGCCATGGCAGGAGAGGAGACGAGCACTGTTGTCTTGATGCCGAGATGCAGAGTCATCAATGGGCCGTATTTGAGAGAGAGTTTCCAAGCTGGAGGAGGTTTCCGAGAAGAGGCAAGGCAGGAGGTCCAGGCGGCAGAGGAAGCCCCGTCTTCCTCTGTCTTCTCCATGCGAAGAAGAAAAAGAAGAGCGAAGAAGAGGCGAGGAGCACAGAGTACCATGACAGCGGTGAAATCTCCATCGTAGACAGGAGAAGAACAATTTCCTGATTTTGTTTGGGTTTTCTAGCAGAGGGCAAGATTCCCAATGTGAACCTACTAGGAGCTCTACATATTTATAAGTTTCCTTTTATTTACCTATATTTAATGTTCGTTGACGCGACTCTTTTAAACACTCCGAGAAAGCGTTAAATGTTTTAATAATATTTTCCTAAGTAAACCTCCTACGCGTATTAGCCAATTCTTCAATAAATTATAGTTGGAGAAAAAGCGAAATCGCGAGTCGTGTGTCTTTTAATTTGTTAATAGATTGCTCCGCAAATGGATAATGTGAGTGTGCATCTTTTAACTCAATAAATATATTGCTCCACAGCCAATTCCATTTTAGTGGCTGCAATAGCTACATCTTATAATACAATAAAATATTGTATTTTTATTATTAGTCCCTGACGACTAATGTTTTTTCATTAGGCCCCTCGGTCCCTGCGCCGATCAGAAAAACGAATGTATTCGATACTTTCTAAGATACTATTTTAAAAATGAGTTATGGTAAACAAATTCTAATTTTTGATTAGTTGTAGGCGATTTTCCTAGGTTTAAATCATATTAAAAAATAAATAAATAAATAGGAGGAGAAAGTGTAAAGACTGCCTTGCAAAACAATAATATGATTTACATTTATGCTCAAATTTAAAAGAAACTATAAATTCGTTACTAGATTACTAATGCCAGATTCTACCGGTGAAAACCAAGTTGAAATGAGCTCCAGAACCTGTCTAAGAACACAAGGGCGAGAATATTGTAGGAGTGCTTTACCACCCTACCACGAAGCTGTTAAGCTTTCTTGGAATCTTTCTTGACATGAAAGATACCCAGCCCGACATCGAGATAGTCTAAACAAGTAAAACTTAGAAGAGTAATGGAATCGTGCCTACACATTAATTAGTTAACAAGATAGAAAATAACATTTTGTTAGATATCACATCAACGTCACAGACCCTTTGCCATCATTTATAATAAGTAAAAACATAACAAGGTTTATCCACATTGAGCTCCATATACCCATCTACATACAAGGATAAAACCATAAAGTCCATTAATCATGTAACAATTAATTACAACACCTTAGCTCATCTCTAGCAAGAAATTTGATCCAACTTTCAAAGGGAAATACAAGTATTACCAACAATTCTCTATTTACACATGTTATAATTATGCATATATTAAGCCATTCACATAGCTAATGATGAAACCCTTTCTCCATCAATAAGTGTTCATGGTATGTTATCCTATCTTGAATTCCTCTCATAAAACATAAATACACAGCAAACACGACACCATTACTTCCACTATGCATTACATACCCTTGATGCTTACATTCAGTCTATGCCATTAAGCATGGTGTTCATTCTTTGACTAGTCAAACAAGATTTAAAACATATTTTATATCCTTGAAAAAGATGTACTCCATTTACACTCCATTTACACGGATATCCATATCAATAGCAGTTAGTATTAAGTAACAACTTCTACAATCAAACCACAAGAAAACATATTTACATCTTGAACTCTGAAAAGTTTTAGGCAGTAGTACATTCTAATATTTGGAATTTATTTGGATATCACATCAGAATAGTTTCAATATTACAACTAAGTTGAATTCAGTTCACTAAGTGTGTTTTCCTCTTCTTCTAAATTAGAAGATACTTTTTCAAAGATGAGAACAGCTATATAGGTCAGTCTCAGTCATGGTTACAATACTCTTTATTTTCAATTAAACTCTGTCTTTAGTCTATATATCAAACCAATTGAGTAACTATATCAAGAATAATCAAACATGTGTTGCCATGAAGTGAACTATGTTTCTCTGCATTAAAATAAAAGTTTATTTATATAAGGAAACATTTGATTGAAAAACGAAATTCAGAAGAGCAGCAATCACATAGTTTTTAACATGTAGATATCATTTCATCTAGCATTACAGGACAACCAGAAAGAGAAGCTCAATATTTTATTCATCATTTGGCTAAGCACTTATTTGAAAAAGGGATGTCCCAAACTCAAGGAGTTCTAGTGGATTGCTCTCAAGAATTTATTGTGTCTTCTCATTGTTAGTAGATATTTAAGATAATGATTGGAAACAACTTCATTGGCTTCATTTTCTACTATCGATTCTCAGTTCTTGAAATTTGCTATCGATTCCAACAGAATGGCATCGTGATAGGAAGTAAATGTGGTTCTACCCAGAGTCAAAGAATGGACCTATGAATCTCTCTCTCTCTCTCTCCATAAAAAAAAATAGTCATTTGTCAATGTTGGAGCCAAAGCCTCTGTGCAAACAAAGTAAGTCTAGCTGGAAGTTATATGGTCTGTTGTTGATGAAAAATACAATTCCACATGACATCTTACCCTAACATAGTTATCAAACATTAACGAGGGTTTATAGTTTCTAATTATCATTTGAAGATTTATGCTAGTTCTCAAGAAAAATGAACTAATCCCAAGAAAAACTCATTGTGCCACAAAGAGATATTATACTACATTTTTGAAACAAAAATAAGAGAAGGTGGGGTAACATGATATCCGACAAGCATCATTTAACTCAACATCTATATCTGTTCCTTAATCTTTCTAGCAAGAGGATAAAACAAATGGAAACCTGACACTTATGTTCATTGTTCAGAGATTCAAATAAGTGCAGGCTCTTGGAAGCGTTCTCCTTTGTTCCATGGTTTTCGTATGCTGAAATTCCTATCCAAAATCATTAACCTTGAGAACTCCACTAGCCAAAATTAGTAGATTGGAAGGCTTTAGGTCACGGTGGACAACATAATTTGCATGGCAATTAGCGACTCCCTGCAAGACTTGAATCATCCATGTCTTAATCTCTCTCTCAGGGATTCCCTTCCCTTCATTTTTTGTAGACGCTTAATAGAGAAGCTAATAGAAATCTCAACAACTGCCAATTCTTGTAGAGTAGTTGGGTGGAAGTTATTTGACAACAAATATGTTTGGATGAAATTGAATGCAAATTAAATGTTGTGACAAAGACGAGCGGCCAATATATGAAAGTGTTTACATTAGCTAACAAAAATGCCTAATTTCACTGATTGCATAAGCTTCATTCAGTATATTTAACTCCATTGATAGGGGCATCTTGCGAATGTTACAGGTACTCCATTATGGTAGTGATGAAGTTCGGCAAAATACTTTAAACTTTTACATGCACCCCTAAATACCCCATCTCTCCAAAATTTTAGAGGTGATATCCCCATAATGTGTAACGAACTCCTCTAACTTGGACAAAACAACTTCAACGGAAGAAAATGCCTCCTCCCCTCTGTAACTAATCCAATCCACTATATCCAAAAATGACGATAACAATTTTCTAATCATTAATTATAATTATAAAATTGTTTCATTTTGTCATCCACGTGGAAATCTGATGTTGATTATTCGGAAACAAGAAGTTGGTTGTGACAGACAGGAATGTATTTATACATGTTAGAATGTATTTAAAATAATGTCAGATTGTATTGAATATTTTTAAGAAACTCTGGCAGCGTGTTCAAGTTTTAGCAGCTTCCTACTCGTAATTTTCCATACTTGTTAATCTTTTTCCATAGCAAGTTTCCCATCGTCACAATTTTCATTTACCCTTTTCATGTGTTTTGTCTTGCAAAAATAGTCATTTCCCTTGGTCTAGAGCATTAAAAAGAGTACAACACTCACTAAGTGTTAAAAATAATGATAAATTAAATAAAATATTTACAAGCAATCGTAATATAAAATATTTATTAGCAATAGTACCTTAGTATGCAATGGGCAAGCCAAATAGGTATGAAAGGCAAATTAAGTATTTGTTTCATTTTTCATATTTCCCTCTCTTCCTCTCCATATATCTCCTAATCTCCTTATTGATCTCTCTCCCCTTCCCCTATACCTTTATCTAACCCTTTTCTTCTCTACCTATCCCTCTCCTCCATATCCATCTCCACTTTTATCTTCCTCACCTCTTTCTCTCACTCTTTCCCTTCCATTTCCAGCTCATTCTATTGCTATACCCCTCTCTAAATCTCTACCTCTCTCTATATATTTCAAACATAACCTGCCCTTATTTGTATTCATAAATCATATCATTATCAAATTTAACACTATATTTTATTGTAAATAATTATTAATATGATTTAATTATAAATAAATTTCTTTCATATTTTTTTATATTTTTTAACTTATAACTTCTAGGTATGTGCAAGATCATGGTGTGTTAAAAAGTGGCGATGTGAAAAATATGTAGTTTTGAAACGTCTAAAAGTGTTTCAAAATGTGCTTTGACTTTTTTCCCACCCATCATGATACCAAACTAACAATATAATACCTTGCCTAATTGGGTATCTGATTTGAGAATGAGCATCCAATCTATGTTCCCAAATCATGGCACCAAATTCAAATTTAAAGGGAGTGTTGACCAATTTTTAAGATAAATATTGATTTTTATTTACCAAACTCAAAAGGGGGCTAATTTTTAAGTTATATCAAGTCCTAGTATAATAGAGTTATAGAATAATTGGGTGGGGGAAAACGGGGGGAGAAATTATTATATAGTATTAAATAACTATTAGTATTTATTATATAATTATTTTATATATAGTTATTACTTTATATAATAATATAAGTAACCTAAGTTAATAAACTATATGATGATGTATGTTGCTAAGGGTCCCCCTAGGGACATACATTTGTTCCAATGAGTCCAAATGGGTCGTGGAATACCCTATATATATATATATATATATATTAGTAACTTAAGTTAATAAAGTATATGATGGCGTATGTTCCTAGGGGTCCCCCTAGGGACATACATGTGTTCCAATGAGTCCAAATGGGTCATGGGATACCATATGATCCCTTTTGACCCATTATATGACAACATATCTTCCCAAGGGTCAAAGGATGCCTAGGGACATACATCTTGTGTTTCAATGGGTAGAAAGGGGTTCTAGAGTGTCCTATGGCCCTTTTTGACCTATTACATGATACCATTTGTTCCTAGGGGTTATATGTTGGCATTAAGCTATGTTTGTCATTAGTGAAAACACTTATTCATAATTTTGTATGGTTACTAAGTTCATCATATAGTCTCCAGTGTTTGCTAAGCAATTCAATGGTTACCAGGTTTCATAGTTCACACCGAAAATTCCAGAGGTTACCGAGTGAAAATAGGCAGTGTGAAGTTCAACAATTATCACTAAGCAATTCAATTATTACTGAGCTTCGCAGTGTCTACCAAGTCATTAGTTGTTGTGATGCGAAGCCAGTGTCAACCGAGTAATGGGATGAGCAATGTTTAATGAGTGCAAGCAAGGTAAACATGGTATTCAGTCTCTACTGAGCTACACTATATCCACCGAGTTCAAAGCTGTGTTGAGTAATTAGTATGGACTGTGCCTCTGCTTCTACCAAGTGCATGCTGATGCTGAGTAATGCAGTGGATGTTGAGTATCAAAAGGCCACCTAGTCAGCTTTCAGAACCTGTGTTTCTACATTTGGGCCGACTCAATAATATTGGTGTTAACTTTTGTTTTGGCTGACTTTGTAATTATGAGAATTGGGATGGTATATATGTAATATCTTGTATCATACTCAAGCATGATGAAATGATAATGTTTTGAGAAGAGTGAAAGCGAACGTATATTAGCAGTAGAGAAAAGTATTCAACAAGGTCAACTAAGGAGAAGTCAAGTTAAATCTATCACAAGAGGTGGTCAACATTTCAAGGATCTAATCAGCAATTAAGTTGTAATCCAAATCTACTATTTCATCCTAATAGGTGAATCAGATTTCAATCTTTTAACAAGGTAGACTTAACAGTCTTTTCTCTAAATCTCCTAATAGAGTGCATACTTCATTGTATGTTTGCAAAACCTCTAACAAGGTGGACCTAGTAGTCCTAATTGCTCCTAATAGGGTAGATCATCAAAAGTGATCATTCTAAGCCTTAATAGGCCAAATTTATACTATAGTATTGAAGTTTTTTGGGCATCATCCCCACCCCAGTTTTACTTTCTATTTGGAAGGTTTCTGGGTCACCAAATATTGTGTTCATGTGCCATGTATGTTCATCTTTTAGTTTCACATGCATGCAGTAGGTTAGATTAATTAATGGTGAATGGATTATGTTGTTAAGTGCTAAATTTGTTAAAAGTTTTGAGGTTATTGATTCACCCTCCCCTCTCAGTAACCTAGCTAGTCTTGTTTATTTCCATCAATTGGTATCAAAGCTTTGTGGTTCTCAAGATAAAGTTTGACAGGTTGAGAAAAGATCAAGGAAAATGGAGATATTCAGACTTGACAAAGCTATTGACAATAAGAAGCTAGATATGGAGATGGCAATAGTTCAACTCAAGGAAGCAAAAGAGCATCTTTTCCAATCCTTGAAAAGAAGGAAGGAACTTAGAAAAAGGATGAATGACCACCAGTATGTTGAAGAAAAGATTGAAGGCTTTTTCCCTTCAAGAAATTTAGATGAAGCAAATGAGGCAATCAAAAAATTCCTAAAAAAGAATGGCTCTCTAGAAGAAGAGGTAAGAAAATTGGAAAGAGAATAAGAAATTCAATCAATAAGATTGTGTGAAATTTTGGAATAAAGGAATAAGGCAAGTGAAGACTTGGAGGTAAGGAACAATGAAACTCAAAATCAATCCCTTCAGAAAGAAAGTCTTATCAATCAGCTCTCCAATGCAAATGAGAAAATCATGAGTCTGAGATCTGAAAATGAAAGGTTAAGGAATGATTTAAACATTGAAAGGAAAATCAATGAAAGATTGAAAATTGATCCAAATTCTAAGAAGAAACTTAATGAAAGAATAACAAAATCCCAAGTAGACATGGATCAATTGAATCAACAAAGTGAGCAAAATCTCTATAGGCAAAAGGGTAAAGCAAGTTTTGGATACAAAGAAGGTGAATCCTCTAAACAAGGTGCTCAAAGGAATCAAAGACCTACTTGCAATCACTGTGGTAAAATAGGTCATACATCAAAAAAATGTTGGAGCAATGGAAAGGAAAAATTCAATGAAAATGCTACAATTGTAGTCAACATGGTCATAAAGCCAATAACTGCAAGGAGAAACCAAAATTTGAAGGCAAATGTCACAAATGAAAGAAACAAGGTTACAAGGCATCTAAAGACAGATCTAAACCATTCAATCTAGTTGGACAATTTGTAAAGGAAATATTTGGTTGGGACTACAATACTTGGTGTAGATGTCATTACTATGGAGAATATGGACACATTGGCATAAACTGTACAAGGCATCACTTGAGAAAGAAGGATACTACAATAAGATGCTACACATGCACTGAACTTGATCATATATGTAAGAATTGCATGAATATAGGTAGAGTTGAAGAGGAAAAGAAAGCTAAAGCTGATAACATCAGGAAGAAGATGAGACAGTAGTGGATTCCCAAATCTACCAAGCAAGCTAGTTCAAATGATGGTCATGTCACTCAAGAAGAGGGTGACTCCACCATTTCCAATTAAGTTCTTAAGGAAGAACTAGAATTGTATTCTCATGATCATATGTTAAATAGTTCCAATGAATGGAAGGAAAGATCCAAATCGATATTTCAAATACTGAGGGATCACAGAAGTTCTACATCAGTATTCACTGAGAAAGGTCGGTGTCATGTCCCCTATTCAAATAATTAAAAAAAATAAACTTTGTTAAGGCAGGCAGGCTCCAAAAAGGTGAAATTTCGGAAAAAAGGGTTAATCTTTGGAAACCAATGGACTAATAAATAAAAATTATTATTAAATTATATTTTATTAACCCCTCTTGGACGTGAGTTAGGGTTATGCCCTCTTTAAAAGGGGTTTGGAGGCATTTTGGGCTCATTCTACATCTTGATTCTTGATAATTTTCTTGTTGTTCTTCAGAGGCTGCCAAACCTGTGGAGAAGGAGACCCAAGAACGGGAGTTTGCAGGTTTCCAGGAAGGCTAAGGACGGGAGTTTGAAGCCATTCCATGTGCATGCTCATACAGAGTTTGCCCTTGTGCTGAATAGTGCCGATTTGGGTGTTTCCGGGGTTGTTTTTTGGTTTGAATTTGGGTTTTCAGTTGAGTGTTTCATATCAGTTTGGTTTGCTGTTGTATTTCAGACTTTATGATGTTAAAATAGAGCTGAATATATGTATTGGGTCGTGATTAAACTTCTGAGATAATTTATGAGGGTTTTGTGGTGTTTCCGGGCATTTTTGTGTTAATTTCGGGAGCCCGATTGAGCATAGTTTTGCCCTACATTTGTGATCTGTTGTGTAAGGGCTATACAAATCTGGAAATGTCATTTTGTAGGCTGTTATGCTGCTGAAATCTCTGTAAAAATGTCCATTTTCAGATTTATTAATAATTTGTGAAGTTGTGAAGTTTTTGGCACTAATTTGGACATACCCGATTTGGGTTTTATTGGAAAATTGGCAGATCTTTGTAATATTGGTTGTTTGATTTTAAAGTTCTGATTTGAGGCTGGAAATATCATAAAAAATTAGTACAGGGACATTCCAGTGGTATCAGAGCCGTGATCTTGCCAGCCTGAGGGTTTGTAGAAGTTGCATGTCAGTTTTAACAACTACCCAGATCTTGCATGTCAAGTTTTGATAACTACCCAGATCTTGCATGTCATATTTTATGATTGCATGCAACTAAGTGAAAGAGAAAAAAGATATTTGCAGCGAGAAAAGAATAAAGAAATTTTGATTAAACCCCCAGTTGAAAGCAAAAGTACAAAATCCAAGGAAGAAAAAAGTATGGCTGATCCAGATGAGATGGCAAAGAAATTCTTCCAAGACATCCAAAATACTCAGAAGCAAACAGTGGATGGTTTGGCGGAAACTAGAGAGGCTTTGCGGATATTGACAGAAAAATTACAAGGAATTGCATCTATTAATGAGAAAGGGAGCACTTCAGAGGAGCCGAGAAGTGGGAGATCCACACCATCTAAATCAACCAAATCCATTTTCTTGCCTGCAGATGAGCCACCAGTACCAAATCCAGCCATTAATCCAGTGGAAGAGGTTACAGGTAATTTGATTACATTAAGAGCTACTTACAATGGCTTAGATGATGACTTTCGTAGTTCAGTTCCTTTTAGAGAATATGTGGATATGATGAACGCTTTGATGCCCAAGAAAGAGAATAGGAGGGAGCATGACACAAGTGGAAGAGAGCTCAAAAATAAAATAAGCAAGTTTACAGCGCCTACTTTTGATGGAACAAATAAAATTTCAGCTAGAGCATGGCTACAAAAATTACAAACTTTCTTCACACTTAACCCCATGAAAGAGAGTGATGCTATTCAATTTGCAAGTCTACACTTGGAAGATGCAGCCTATGATTGGTGGTATCATGGAATGACTACTCAAGGTCACGATCAGGTAACTACATTTGAAGATTTCAGTCAAAGGGTGATAGATAGATTTGACCTCAAGGATGATGAAGAGTACTTTAAAGAATTGTCAAAGTTGAAGCAAACCAAATCAGTTAATGAGTATATAGAAGAATTTCAAAAAGTGGCTGTTATGGTACCTGATATGAGTGAAAAGAGGATCATTTATCTTTTCCTTGATGGTTTAGAAGATTCTGTTAAGGGTTTGGTTAAGGCTTTCTCACCCTCAACCTTACAGGAAGCTATCAAAAGAAGCTTGCAACTTGAAACTTGCGTGCCTATGAAATCAATCACTAATCAAAAACCCCCAAATCTTTGGCAACATAAGGGAAATTTTTAGAAAAAGACTTTCCCAACACTACCACCAAAAGATGTGACAAATGTGGCAAAAAAGAAGGCAGATGAAGAGACTAGGAGTGAATTACGAAGGAAAAAGCTTTGTTTTACTTGTAGAGAACCATGGGTTCCAGGACACAGATGTTTGGGGAAAGGTCAAGTGCACTATATTGAAGTTGCTTCAGAATCTGATTCAGATGAGCATGAGGAATTTCATGATACTAAGGAGGAGGTAGAAGAAGAGAAAGTAAAAGAAATCAGCAAGGATGGCACTTTAGCAGCATTATCAGGAGTCCCAAGATACCATCCCTTCTGAATTCGAGGGGTACTAGCAGGGCAAAGGTTGACTGTTCTTCTTGATAGTGGGGCAACTCACAATTTTATTGATGAGGGATTTGTCATGAAAAGAGGGCTTAAAGCAGAAGATTTTGAGGGATTCAATGTTACTGTAGCTGATGGATTCACTATGCCTTGCACACGGGTGGTGAAACAACTCAAGATGACCTTAGGAGATTATGAGTTATGTGATGACTTCTATGTGGTTGGTATTGGGGAGACAGATCTTGTATTGGGTGTTCAATGGTTGCACTCTATCGGAAGCTATTACATGAACCATCAAACTATGGAGTTTAAATTTCATTCCAATGGGAAAGAAGTCATATTGAGAGGGTTATCGAATGGAGCACCTAAGGCGGTCTCTGCAAAGAGGATGGAGAGGACTTTTCGAAGAGGACAAGTAACATGGGCAGCAGGAGTCATAATCCAACCAACAAGCTCTCCCAAGAATCAAGGTAATTTCCATTTTGAAATTCAAAATATTCTTGATAAGCATAGTATAGTTTTCAATGACTTGCCTCCAGGATTACCACCAGATAGAGGTTTTGAGCATGTTATAGAGTTAGAACAGGGTGCCAAACCAGTTATAACAACCCCATACCGCCATCCAAGAGGTTATAAGGAAGAAATTGAAAAAACTATTAAAGAACTCCTGGACATGGGATTCATAAGGCCTAGCTCTAGTCCATTTGCATCATCTGTAGTACTTGTCAAGAAAAAGGATGGTACAATGAGAATGTGTATAGACTACAGGGCTCTAAACAATAAGACCATAAAAAATAGGTATCCCATACCACGCATAGATGAACTCATTGATGAGTTACATGGTGCTGTATACTTCTCAAAAATTGACTTAAGATCAGGCTACCATCAAATCCGAATGAGGAGTGAAGATGTGGAAAAGACTGCTTTCAGATGTCACTATGGGCACTTTGAATTTCTTGTTATGCCATTTGGACTCACTAATGCACCAGCAACATTCCAATCTTGTATGAATAAGGTATTCAGTCAGCATCTTCGAAAATTTGTTTTGGTATTTTTTGATGATATCTTGATATACAGTAAAACATGGGAAGAGCATCTAAAGCACATAGACACTGTTTTGGGAATCTTGGAGCAACAATCCTTCTATGCTAAGCTATCTAAATGTGAGTTTGGTTTGACAGAGATCCTATATTTGGGACATATTATAAGCTCTAAAGGAGTACAGGTTGATCAACAAAAAATCCAGGCAATTTTGGATTGGCCTCCACCCACTAATCTTACACAGTTGAGAGGTTTCTTCGGGTTGTGTAGCTACTATAGGAGATTTGCCAAGGGATTTTCTCAGCTTGCTGCCCCCTTGACTGATTTGACAAAGAAAGGAGCTTTTGTTTGGACAGAAGAGGTACAAAAAACATTTGATAAGCTTAAGGAGGTAATGAGTTCATGCCCTGTGCTTGCAATTCCAGATTTCTCTTTACCTTTTGTTGTTAAATGTGATGCTTCGGGAGAAGGTATAGGGGCTGTCCTAACTCAAAGGGGACATCCAATAGCATTTGAGAGTCAAAAATTAAATCAATCAGAGAAAGGGTACTCCATCTATGATAAGGAAATGTTGGCAATCATGCATGCACTTCATAAGTTTAGACAATATTTGGTATGTGGGAGATTCATTGTAAAGACAGACCATAATAGCCTCAGGTTCTTCTTGAACCAAAGGGATTTGAATGATCGTCAACAAAAATGGGTAAGAAAATTGCAAGCTTATGATTTTGATATTGAATACATGAAAGGAAAGAATAATGTGGTTGCTGATGCTCTCTCAAGAAAGCCCACTTTGTGTTTCTTATCATCTATCTCTGCTGATTGGAAAGTCTCCATAATTTTAGAGTATGCTAAAGATTCATTTGCCACCAAGATTTTGGATAAGTTAGTGGATGATAACAGGTACAAGGTTGTTGATGAATTGATTTATTACAAGAACAGGATCTTCTTAGTGCCAGGGTCAAAAACTAAGGAGAGGATATTGAGGGCCTTTCATGACACACCTTTGGCTGGTCACCAGGGATACTTCAAGACATACAGGCAAATTCGAGAGCGGTTTTCATGGAAGGGTATGAAGGAGGATGTCCTTAAACACATTAAGGAATGTATGGTATGCCAACAAAGCAAGAGTGAGCAAACTTTTCCTGCAGGGTTGTTGCAGCCACTTCCTATTCTTGAACAAAAATGGGAAAGTATTTCCATGGATTTCATCACTGGGTTGCCCAAGGTTCAAGGTAAGGATTGCATATATGTGGTGGTAGATAGACTAACTAAGTATGCACATTTCTTTCCTATCACATTTGATTTCAAGGCATCACAAGTGGCCGAATTGTTCTTCAAGGAAATTTTCAGATTACATGGTTTGCCTAGAAACATTGTTAGTGACCGGGACAATAGATTCCTCAGCTCTTTTTGGAAGGAGCTCTTTCATTTGGCAGGAACTGAACTCACTCCCAGTACTAGCTATCACCCTCAAACAGATGGACAAACAGCGATAGTTAATAAATGGATAGAAGGATATTTGAGGAACTATGTTTCAAATCAACAACATGCTTGGGTGAAATGGTTACACCTAGGGGAGTATTGTTACAATACATCTCATCACATGTCTATTGGTATGCCTCCTTTTCATGCTCTTTATGGTTACGATGCCCTTTCCTTTGTTGATCTAATACTTTCCGATAGCAGAGTACCCGCAGCAAGTGATTTCATCAAGCAAAGCCAAGACATAATAAGGTCCCTCAAGGATAATCTACAACATGCACAAAACCAACAAAAGATATATGCTGACAGGAAAAGGATTGAAAGATCTTTTGAGGTGGGAGATTTGGTATTTGTTAGGTTGCAGCCATATAAGCAAAGCACCTTGAAGAAAAGTGGGGTAGAGAAACTCAAGCCAAGGTTCTATGGGCCTTATAAAATCATCAAGAAGGTAGGAGAGGTAGCTTATGAATTGGAGCTCCCACCAAACAGAAAAATTCATAATATTTTTCATGTATCTTGCTTAAAGAAGGTTCTAGGCCAGCAAACCATAGTATCTACAGAATTACCACCTCTTGATGATGAAGGGAAATTAGTTTTGATACCAGAAGAGATTTTGGATACAAGAGAGAAAAGGTTGAGAAATAGGAGCATCACAGAGCATTTGGTCAAATGGAAAGGATTACCACTAGAGGATGCAACTTGGGAAGGAGAACATATTCTTGAGAATTCCAACCTTCATTTCTTGAGGACAAGCAATATTTGGAAGGGGAGGACTTGTCATGTCCCCTATTCAAATAATTAAAAAAAATAAACTTTGTTAAGGCAGGCAGGCTCCAAAAAGGTGAAATTTCAGAAAAAAGGGTTAATCTTTGGAAACCAATGGACTAATAAATAAAAATTATTATTAAATTATATTTTATTAACCCCTCTTGGACGTGAGTTAGGGTTATGCCCTCTTTAAAAGGGGTTTGGAGGCATTTTGGGCTCATTCTACATCTTGATTCTTGATAATTTTCTTGTTGTTCTTCAGAGGCTGCCAAACCTGTGGAGAAGGAGACCCAAGAATGGGAGTTTGCAGGTTTCTAGGAAGGCTAAGGATGGGAGTTTGAATCCATTCCATGTGCATGCTCATACAGAGTTTGCCCTTGTGCTGAATAGTGCCGATTTGGGTGTTTCCGGGGTTGTTTTTTGGTTTGAATTTGGGTTTTCAGTTGAGTGTTTCATATCAGTTTGGTTTGCTGTTGTATTTCAGACTTTATGATGTTAAAATAGAGCTGAATATATGTATTGGGTTGTGATTAAACTTCTGAGATAATTTATGAGTGTTTTGTGGTGTTTCCGGGCATTTTTGTGTTAATTTCGGGAGCCCGATTGAGCATAGTTTTGCCCTACATTTGTGATCTGTTGTGTAAGGGCTATACAAATCTAGAAATGTCATTTTGTAGGCTGTTATGCTGCTGAAATCTCTGTAAAAATTTCCATTTTCAGATTTATTAATAATTTGTGAAGTTGTGAAGTTTTTGGCACTAATTTGGACATACCCGATTTGGGTTTTATTGGAAAATTGGCAGATCTTTGTAATATTGGTTGTTTGATTTTAAAGTTCTGATTTGAGGCTGGAAATATCATAAAAAATCAGTACAGGGACATTTCAGTCGGGAGTAAAAAAGTTTGGTTTGGTCACCGAGTTGTAAGGTTCTACCAAGTTATATGCACAGATATTGGATGATAGCCTGTCAAGCAGTATGTCATTATGACTCTCATCATACCAAGCATTAATGGAGATTTTCTCATCAAAAGGGCAGAATTTCAACTCCATTTTCACCATGAATTTAGTATAGTTAGAGCAGAGTAATTTTCAGGGCATCCAGGTGATCTTAAGTGTAATTTGTAGTGAAGTTTTCAAAGAGGATTTTATCAATCTGTCGAGCGATCATGGCATCCACTAGCAGCAACACAAGGTGAAGAACGGTTCTAAGATGTTGGTGCGAGTTGTCGAATGGAAGGCTCCAACCTTCAAACTGGTGCCAACACTTACGAAATCACTCGACCCTAATGGAGCTTAGTTGAAAATCCCACAAAAGGTACTTCTTATAAATGATATTCATACTTATTTCAAATGTGTTTTACAAGAAATTAGAACCCTAGAAATGGATAGTGCCCTAGGAGAATTGTGTGTGGATGGAACCCTCAAACTAGAGCATAAACATCTATAGGAGAAAGGTTTGACCCACATTCTACACCTGCCAAGAAACTTCCAAATCAAGTGTATTAGGTATATTTTGAGTCGAGTACACAATGGCCAGTTGTGGTTAGAACAACCAATCTTGATAAAAAAAAAAGATGGTTCACAGAATCATAGGTCTCCCTATGTTTAATAAGGTCATAGTTACCAAAACCCTAGGTCAGGATGAGCTATAAAAGAAAACCCTACCTAAATGGGATGACAGAGGACTAAAGATTAGCAATGTATCTGATGTGGAACTTAGGTTTGGTATTCATATCATTGTGCATAAGATATATAGCTCTAGTCGACAGAACAATGTGTTGTGTGAGGCTATGGACTTAGCTTACAAGGTAGTTAAGAAAAAATTGGAATATGATTTTGCAGACTTAATGTTGAAACAATTGAACAACAACATGGAAAGTACAAGAAACTCAAAGAATAATCTATGTAAATTTGGTTCTTTGTTAACTTGTTTGTTCTTACATGTACAAAAGTTTTTCCCCTCCAAAGGAACAATGGCATGGAGAAAGAATACTCTAGTTTTGTATCAAATTAATGAGTTTATTACAGAAATGGGTGAGAATTTTGATAATATAATGGATAACTACTTTGAAGCATTTAAGGAGAAAATGAATAATAGGTTATGAATTCCACCAAAACTAGTTGAATATTACAAGGACAATGTTTGTTTCATGGTTAACTATGACAGAGTATACATTCAAGTGGTAAGGCCTAGGATAGTATGGGTGAAACCTCTTCCTTATGAGGTTAATATTGATGAAACAAAGTATATTATTGAAGCCTTGGAAAATGAGCCAATAGATCCAAAGGTACCCATTTTTGGAAAAGGCCAGAATAGAGCTTGAGATCGATCTCCTTCAGGCGGTAAACAAAGGCAAGAGGAGGATATCTAAACTGAAAACTACTACATCATCTGGCATGGAGACAACTTCAGCATGTGTGACTACAACTACAACATATACATCATCTGCTCAATCACTATTTGCCCCCTCTCAACTCCAGGTATCCCTAATGGAAGTGTCTACCACTTCATCCACTGAGTTGCAACCCTCCTCTTCTTTAGCTCCCAAGTCAAGGACATCAACAATATGTTTACCATTAAGTTCTACAATTTTATCAACTTCACTTTTGCATGCTTTTGTAAGTGATTCATTTGTAAATACTTCTATAAGTACTCCTATTGTTTATATGTACTCCTTTAATTACTTTAATTTTGGGTAGCACATCAATTTTGGATTCTCTTAGCACTCTAGTCAGTATTCCTTCAGTAGGCCCTATACAAGTTTTCATAGCAAGCCCTACTGTTTCTACCATAGTTTCTGTTTCTAAGTCCAAAGCAGTAATATTAGAAGTAGAACCAAGAACACCCCTTAAACTTCTGATTACTGGAAAAGAAATTGATGAAGATATTGATTTAGACAAAGAGATTGAAATTCCTAAGTTGGATTTTGATAACGCCACTATGGAACAAAAGAGGCTGGTTAGCCAACTTCTGTAACAGAAGGCCAGAAAGAAGCAATTAAGAGAGGAAAGGGACAAAGAATTCAGGATCATAGAAAGTGCAAAGAATATTTTGACAGAGGCTGTAGGCGTAGACGTTGATTCATCTCAACATATTTTTTTATAGTTAGAGGAAGTAGTAAATAAATTCAATGAGGACTCTACTGGTCAAAAAAGTTGATAGAAAAAGCTAAGAAAAAGTTTGACAATAAAGTTCTTGAGCACATTGCTATTCATCAGGTAGAGCTTTCCTCAATTTTGGCTAATCTTGAAAATTCTTTTACAAATGTAACATCTCTTTTTGCCAAGCTATGTGATGTTATTGAGTATACTAAGGAAATAAAAGAAAAATTGAATAAGATAGATGAGGACTTGAAGGCCATGGCCCAAAAGTTGTAGCTTAACCCTAGTTCAAGCTCTATACATCACATAAACATTAGATTTTTATCAGACATGTAGGCTGAATTACTAAGAAAGGAAGCAAGGATCCTATCTATATTATTAGAAATCTAAAACATGATCCTTCCAATTATGGAAACAATGTAGAAGCATATTTCATATTCAAAAATATTGATCCATGATAACAATTTTTCAATTGCGAATCATATGATTAAACTCTCAACATAAGTTCAAGTGGCACTTCATACTTGCAAAAGTTTGCAAGAGAACTGGGTTAAGACATTAGCTCTTATTCTCAAGGTACATTATGAGTTTCTCTCACATTTTAGTGTCTTGTATAAGTATGTTGTGTATAAATGTTTGGCATCATTATTTTTGATAAGATAAATAGGCTTTGAAGGGACCTTGAAACCCTTTACAAATCAAGATTTTTCAATAAAGCCCAAACCAAACAAACTACTGTCCTAAGGAAGAATGGGTCACAAAATAGAAGTGACCAGAGTGGTATCACAAATAAAATAGTACACATCAGTCACACAACTAGGTTTGAAGGGTGCCTGAAACCCTATATGAGTTTACAAAGGAGAAACAAGTCACCAAACAAAAGGTGACCAAAGTGGCAAGACATAAAACAAGACAATAATAGCCACAAAAATAGGTTTTTAGTGGGCTCCTAAAACCCCAAAATGAAACATACTACCAAGAGCAAAAGGCCAAAAGATCCAAGGAACAATTGGCCAAAAGCCAGGTGAGTCAGACTTTCCCTTTTGAGCCTTTCTTGGTCGACCTCAGTGCCATGTCAAAAGATGGAGTGGGTTGCTTTACCTTTTTTCCTTTTACTATAGTCCATCCATCCTCCACAAAATCAGCAGCCTTCTACCACCGAAAATCAACACCATCATAGCCAGAACCTAAAACTCGAGATGCCAGGGAAAAGGACAAAGAAGAGGAAGTGACAGTAGAAACTTGAGACAGAATAGTGGCACCCAACAAAGGTAACATAGGAGGAACTTACTTGGAAACACTAGAAGAAAGACCAGCTACCACAACTGAGGGAGCCAAAAGTGGATCCATCGACAAGAAATCAAGAGAGGGTAGATCATTAGAGACAGGAGCAGAGTCCAATCTAGAAATCGGGTCTAGAGATAGAATTGCTATCACCACTAAAGGAGCCAGAGGAGGGGACATAAAAGAAACAGAAGCAGAATCCACCCTAGAAATAGGGATAGTAGCAGGAAAACTAGGAGTAGGAACATAAACTAGAGACTGGCCAATAGACACCACAGAAGGGATAAAAGGAGGAACCTTCTTCAAGATGCCAAGAGAAGAAGGAATCTTAGAAGAGTTCTCAGCAACCTTCTCATATGTGTAGTGGGCATTCGAGACCCCATTCCACCAAGAAGGGAACAATTTTTGTCTAGATTTACCTAAAGAGCACCTAGTAGCCAGGTGACCAGTCAAGTGGAAATTCTTATAGTGAAAGGGGATACCCTCATAGTCTAGAAGAATATTCCAAGAACCAAGAGGAAAATCCATCAAAATCATATCTGAGAGTCCCTTAGAAATGTCGATCTCAACAAGAATGTGAGAAAAAGTTGATTGATACAAGCCAATAGAATCTGAATCAGATTTCACGAAGTCTCCAAGCACATTCCCCACCTCCTCCCAAAAAAGATCTAGCCAAAGAGGAAGGGGAAGGTTCAACATCCTTACCCACAAAGGGATATTATTAAAAGTTTTAGTCAAAGGGTTGAAATCCTTGTGCCATATTTTTTCCATCAAGGGAAACTTCCCATCCCAAGAGAAATTATTGCTAAGGATGGCATTTCTATCATCTGCAGAATCAAATTTCACAACAAAAAAACCCCTTGCCATAGGTAAATCTAGGCACTCTTCGAAATGAATGGTTCCCAAACACGGGATATCCATGCATGCAAATCTGAAAGAGAGGGCCAGAAACATATTTAAAAAGGGGGAGATATACTTGTATATACACTTAGTATGATATGATATGTACATTGTATGGGGGAGATATGTGAAAATGCATATACAACAAAATTACAAAGATAAATTTTGAAAAATAAAAATAAAATTAGTATGACACTATACATAAATTTTGGCTATTAACTATTTTTGTTACTAATGCCAAAGGGGGAGATTGTTGGCATTAAGTTATGTTTGTCATTAGTGACAACACTTATTCATAATTTTGTATGGTTACCGAGTTCATCATATAGTCTCTAGTGTTTGCTAAGAAATTCAATGGTTACCAGGTTTCATAGTTCACACTAAGTATTTCAAAGGTTACCGAGTGAAAATAGGCTTTGTGAAGTCCAGTAGTTATCACCGAGCAGTTCAGTTATTAGCTAGCTTCGCAATGTCTACTGAGTCATCAATTGTTATGATGTGAAGCCAATGTCAATTGAGTAATGGGATGAGTAGTGTCTACCTAGTTACACTATATCCATTGAGTCTCCAATGTTCACTGAGTTCAAAGCTATGTTGAGTGATTATTATGGACCATGCCTCTACTTCTACTAAATGCATGATGATACTGAGTAATGCAGTGGATGTCAAGTATCAAAAGGTCACCTAGTTAGCTTTTAGTACCCGAGTTTCTACATTTGGGCCAACTCATCAATATTGGTGTTAACTTATGTTTTGGCTAACCTTGTAATTATGAGAATTGGGATGGTATATATGTAATATCTTGTATCATACCCAAGCATGATGAAATGATAATGTTTTGAGAAGAGTGAAAGCTAATGTGTATTAGCAGCAAAGCAAAGTATTCAGCAAGGACAAATAAGGAGCAATTAGGTTAAACCTATCACAAGAGGTGATCAACATTTCAAGGATCTAATTAGCAATTAACTATTTCATCCTAACAGGTGAATTAGATTTAAATCCTTTAACAGGGTAGACTTAATAATCTTTTCTCTAAATCTCCTAACACAGTGCATACTTCATTATATGTTTGTAAAATCTCTAACAAGCTAGACCTAGTAGTCCTAATTGCTCCTAATAGGGTAGATCATTAGAAGTGATCATTGTAAGCCTTAACATGCCAACTTTATACTATAGTATTGAATTTTTTTGGGTATCATCCCTACCCCAGTTTTACTTTCTATTTGGAAGGTTTTTGGGGCCCAAATATTGTGTACATGTGCCATGTATGTTTATTTTTCAGTTTCTCATGCATGCATTAGATTAGATTAATTAATAGTGAATGGATTATGTTGTTAAGTGTTGAATTTGTTAAAATTTTTGAGGTTATTGATTCACCCCTCCCCTCTCAGTAACCTAGCTAGTCTTGATTATTTTCAACATTCTAGACCATTATAGACATATATGTTGTGTTCCAATGGGTCGAAAGGGGTCATAGAGTATCTTATGACCTTTTGACCCATTACATGACAACATATGTTCCTAGGGGTCATAGGACACCTAGAAATATATGTTGTCATATAAAGGGCCAAAAGGTGTCATAGGATATCTGATAACATCTTTTGATCGATTGGAACACAACATGTATGACCCTAGGGTCTTAGGACCCCTAGGAACATATGCTATCATGTAATGGGTTGAAATTCAACCCATTGGAGCATAACTCATATGATGATAAGGGTCCTAGGACTCCTAAGAATATATGTTCTCATGTAATGTGTCAAAAGGGGTCATAAAATACCCTACAACCCCTTTTCTCCCATTGGAATATAAAAAGTATGTCCCTAGGGGTCATAAGATACCCTATGACCCCTTTCTGTCCATTAGAACACAACATATATGTCCCTAGGGGCTCTAGGATCATTAGAGACACAAGTTGTTATGTATTTGATTGAAATGGGTCATAGGTTATCCCATGAAACTTTTCAACACATTTCAAGACAACATGTTTGTCCCTAAGGCTCTTAGGACCCACAAGAACATATCTTGTCATGTAATGTGTCAAAAGGGGCCATAAAATACCCTTTAATCTCATTCAACCCATTGGAACACAACATGTATGTCCCTAGGGGTCCTACAAACCTTATGAATGTATTTTGTCATGTAATAGGTCAAAATGTGTCATGACATGCCCTATGACCCCTTTTTATCCATTACAACACATCATGTATGTCCCCAAGAGTCCTGGGTCTCGTAGGAACATAGATTATGTGTTTGAATGGGCTGAAAGGGGTCACAGGGTTCCTTATGACCCCTTTTGAGCCATTAAATGACAATATACGTTCATAGGGGTTCTAGAAGCCCTATGAAAATATATCACATATTCAAATGAGTCAAAAGAGGTCATAGAGTACCCCATGACCCCTTTCAATACATTATATGACAATATATGTTCTTAGGGGTTTTAGGAACCCTAGGGACATAAATCATGTGTTGAAATGGATTAGAAGGGGCCATATGATAACCTATGATTTATTTTGACCCATTAGATGGTAACATATGTTCCTAAGGTTCCTAGGGAAACTAAAAATATATATCATGTATTTGAATGAGTCAAAAGGGGTCATAGAGTACCCTAGACCCCTTTTGACATATTTCATGACAACATGTGTCTTTTGGGGTGCTAGGACCCCTAAGGACCTACTTTATTTGTTTGAATATGTCAAAAGGGGTCATAGGATAATCTATGACCCCTTTCAATGCATTTTATGACAACATATGTATTTAGGGGTGCTAGGATCTAGGTAGAAACCTATTCCATTTGTTCAAATTGGTTGAAAGGTATCATAGAATAACCTATGACCCCTTTGATTTATTTCATTCTAAAATTACCCATAAGGGTCATAAAATAATCTATGGTCACTTTCAACATATTTTATGATACACATATGTCCCTAGGGGTCCTAGGACATTTAGGGACCTAATTCATTTGTTTGAATGGGTCAAACAACATATGTCTCTAGGGGTCCTAGGGACCTATTTTATTTGTTCAAATGGGTCGAAAGGAGTCATAGGTTAACCTATGACCTCTTTTGATGCATTTCATAACAACATATGTCTCTAGGGGTCATAGGACGCCGAGGGACCTATTTGATTAGTTTGAATGGGTTGAAATGGGTCATAGGATAACTTATGACCCTTTTTGATGCATTTCATGACAACATATGTCCCTAGGGATCCTATGAACCATAGGGACCTATTTCATTTGTTCAAATGGGTTGAAAGGGGTCACAGGTTAACCTATGACCTCTTTCAATGCATTTCATGACAACATATGTCCCTAGGGGTCCTAGGACACCTAGAGACCTATTTGATTTAATTTTTTCAAATGGGTTGAAAGGGATCATAGGATAATCTATGACTCCTTATGACACATTTCATGACAGTATACATCCCTAAGGGTCCTAGGACCCCTAAGGGCCTATGTTGTTTGTTCAAATGGATCGAAAGGGTCATATATTTCATGACAACATATGTCCTAGGACCCCTAGGGACCTATTTCGTTTATTCTAATGGGACAAAAGGGGTCATAGTTAACCTATGACTCCTTTCAACACATTTAATGACAACATATGTCTCTAGACATATTTTATTTATTCAAATGGCTTGAAAGGGGTCATAGGTTAACCTATGACCCCTTTTGAATCATTTGATGACACCATATGTCCCTAGGGGTCCTAAGACCCCTATGGATCTATTTTATTTGTTTGAATGGGTCAAAAGAGGTCATAGGTTAGCCTATGTCCCCTGTCGATGCATTTTATGACAACATATGTCTGTAGGGTTCCTAGGACCCCTAGGGACTTGTTTAATTTGTTTGAATGGGTCAAAAGGGGTCATTTGATGCATTTCATGACAACATATCACTACTACAAAACTATTTGATTTGTTTGAATGGGTCAAGAAGGGTCATAGGATAACCTATGACGCCTTTCGATGTATTTCAAGACAACATTTGTCCCTAGGGGTCTGAGGGCCCCTAGGGACCTATTTGCTTTGTTTAAATGGGTCGAAAGGGGTCATAGGTTATCCTATGACCCCTTTTGATGTATTTCATGACAACATATGTCCCTAGGGGTCCTAGGACCACTAGGGACCTATTTCATTTATTCCAAAGGGTTGAAAGGGGTTATAAGATAACCTGCGACCCCTTTTGACATATTTCACGACAACATATGTCCCTTAGGGGTCCTAAGACCCCTAGGGATTTATTTAATTTGTTCGAATGGGTTGAAAACCTATGACCCCTTTTGATGCATTTCATTACAACATATGTCCTTGGGGGTCCTAGGACACCTAGCGACCTATTTCATTTGTTCAAATGGGTCGAAAGGGATCATAGGTTAACCAATGACCCCTTTCGATGCATTTCATGACAACATCTCCCTAGAGGTCCTAGGACCCCTATGGACCTATTTCTTTTGTTTGGATGGGTTGAAATGGGTCATAGGTTGACATATAACCCCTTTCTATTCATTTCATGATAACATATGTCCCTAGAGGTCCTAGGACAACTAGGGACTTATTTCATTGGTTCGAATGGGTTCAAAGGGGTCATAGGTTAACACATTTCATGACAACAGATGTCCCTAGGGGTCCTGAGACGCCTAGGGACTTATTTGATTTGTTCAAATGGGTCATAGATTAACCTATGACCCCTTTTGACATATTTCATGACTACATATGTCCCAATGGGTCCTAGGAACCCTAGGAACCTATTTTCTTTATTCAAATGGGTGGAAAGGGGTCATAGGTTAACCTATAACCCCTTTCAATCCATTTCATGAAAACATATGTCTTGAGGTTCTTAGGACCCCTAGGGACCTATTTGATTTGTTTGAATAGGTTGAAAAGGGTCATAACTTAACCTATGACCTATTTCAATGCATATCATGACAACATATGTTCCTAGGGGACCTAGGACCATTGTGGATCTATTTATTTTGTTGGGATGGTCGAAAGGGGTCATAGGTTAACCTATAACCTCTTTATATACATTTCATGATAACATATGTCCTTATAGGTCCTAAGACTCCTAGGGACCTCTTTGATTTGTTTGAATGGATTGAAAGTGGTCATAGATTAACCTATGACCTCTTTCAACACATTTTATGACAACATATGTCCCTAGGGGTCCTAGGACCCCTAGGGACATATTTGATTTGTTCAAATGGTTCAAAAGGGGTCATAGGCCTTTCAACATATTTTATGAGTACATGAACCCTAGGGACCTATTTGCTTTGTTTGAATGGGTTGAAACCTATGATCCCTTTTCGATGAATTTCATGACAACATATGTCCCTAGTGTTTCTAAGACCCCTAGGGACCTATTTGATTTTTTTGAATGGAACAAAAAGGGTAATAGGTTAACCTATGACCCCTTTCGATGCATTTCATGACAACATATATTTGATTTTTTTGAAGGGGTCAAAAGGGGTCATATGATAACCTATAGCCCCTTTTGATGTATTTCATGACAACATATGTCCCTAGTGCTCCTAGGACCCCTTGGGACCTATTTAATTTGTTTGAATGGGTTGAAAGGCGTCATAGGTTAACCTATGACCCCTTTTAATGCTTTTCATGACAACATATGTGTGTAGGGGTCCTAAGACCTCTAGGGACCTATTTGATGTAATTTAATAGGTCAAAAGGGGTCATAGGTTAACCTATGACTCTTTTTGATGTATTTCATGACAACATATGTCCCTAGGGGTCATAGGACCCCTAGGTGCCTATTTGAGTCGAAAGGGGTCATAGGATAACTCATGACACCTTTCGATGTATTTCATGAAAGCATATATCCCTAAGGGTCCTAGGATCTCTAAGGACCTATTTGATTTGTTCGAATGGGTTGAAAGGGTAATATGTCAACCCATTACCCCTTTCGATGCATTTTATGACAAGATATGTCCCTAGGGGTGATTTGTTCGAATGGGTTAGAAGGGATCATAGGATAACCTATGAACCTTTTTGATGTATTTCATGACAACATATGTCCTTAAGGGTCTTAGGACCCCTATGTACCTATTTGATTTTTTTGAATGGGTCAAAAGCCTATGACCCCTTTTGATGCATTTCATCACAACATATGTCTCTAGGGCTCCTAGGACCCCTAGGGACCTATTTGATTTGTTTGAATGGATCGAAAGGGGTCATAGGATAACCTATGATACTTTTCGATGCATTTCATGATAACATATGCCCCTAGGGGTCCTAGGAACCCTATGGACCTATTTTATTTGTTCGAATGGATCAAAAGGGGTCATAGGTTGACCCCTTTCAATGCATTTCATGACAACATATGTCCTGAGGGGTCCTAAGATCCCTAGGGACCTATTTGATTTGTTCGAATGGGTTGAAAGGGGTCATTGATTAACCTATGACCCCTTTCAACCTATTATATGAAAAAATATGTTTATAGGTCTCCAGGACCCCTAGGGACATACATTGTGTGTTTGAATAGATTCAAAGGGGTCATAATGTACCCTATGATGCCTTTCAACCCATTATATGACAATGTATGTTCCTATCGGTACTAAGACCCCTAATGACATACCTCATGTGTTTGAATTGATCAAAATGGGTCATAGGTTACATTGTGACCCTTCTTGACCCATTATATGAGAACTTATGTTCGTAGAGGTCCTATGACCCCTAGGGAGATACATCATGTGTTTGAATGGGTCAAATGTGGTCATAGGTTTCCCAATAACCCCTTTTGACCCATTAAATAATTTTATGTGTTCCTAGGGGTCTTATAACCCCTAATGTATATAATGTTTTCAAATGAGTCAAAAGGTGTCATAGAATACCCTATGACCTCTTTTGATGCATTATGTGTTAACATATATTTCTAGGTGTACTAGGACCCCTAGTGACATATAACATGTGTCTGAATTGATTTGATGGGGTCATAGGGTGGCCTATGACCCCATTTGACCCATTAAATGAGAACATATCTTCCTAGGGATCTTAGGATCCCTTCAAACATATATCATGTGCTTGAATAAGTCGAAAGGGGTCATAGAGTACCCTATGACCAATTTTGTTAGATTATATGATAACATATGTTCCTAGGTGTCCTAAGACCCCTAGGGACATACATTATATTTTATGAATGGGTCGAATGGGGTCATAAAGTTCCCTATGACCCCTTTTGACCCATTAAACAAGAAAATACATTCCTAGGGGTCCTAGGAACATATATTATGTGATTAAATGAGTTGAAATGGGTAATAGCGGGTCCTATGACCCCTAAGCACACTTAATGTCATTGAATGGGTCAAAAGGGGTCATATGGTATTCTAAGGCCTATTTTGAGCCATTCGATCACATCATTTATGTGGTTAGGGGTCCTAGGATCAATAAGAACATATATTGTGATTGAATGGGTTAAAGAGTGTCAAAGGGTACCCTATGACCCCTTTTGATCTTTAGAGCTATTACATGTATGGTTAAGGGCCCTAAAGCCTTTGAAAAACATATTAAGAATCCTGAAAAGGGGTCATACTATTATAAAATAAATTGAAAAAAAAATTATTAAAAGAATTTTTTTTAAAAATGGGTATCTAATTTGAGAACGGGTATCCAATTTGGGAATGGTTACTCTATTTTGGAATGGGTGCCCAATTAGGCTTGATTTTTCTCTGGAAAATTCTATCAGGAGATGAGAAAGTGGCTTGTTGTTTCTTCATTTTCTATGGATTTCTAAAAGGATTTATAGTAGTAGGTTTTTTGTGGTTGCCAAAGGTGAAAATAGTGAAAAAAAAAATACCTAGTATTTTTGAGATTTAAAACCTTGAGTGAATACAAAGTGTTGTGAATTTAAACCAAAAAATGGTTTTAGTTATTAAAAGTGGGAATTTAAAAATGGAAATAGATCTATATTTCTTGTATAATTATTCTAGTCCATCAATTTTCATTTCTAGTCCGAGGTAAGGTTTCACATACTATTTTTTAAGTAAAAGAGTGCAATCACTAATTACATGTTTCCTATCTTCAGTTCCCTTCCCTTTCCATGTGTAAATCCCTCCAAACATATTCTATCATTTCCTAAATGTTCCTACCTCACTAATGGGGGAAATTTAGTGGAATCAAATAAGGTTCGATAATAAATATGATGAATACCTAATAATTGAATAATTAATTTTTTTTAAATAATTATTTTAATATGAAGTTTCTAACATATCATAGTAATAGGAAGCCAAGAAGAATCTTTATAACTAATTAAGTGAATAGGTAAGGTGTGCCCTGGTTAATGTTTAAAGTCTCAAAGGATTGGTCTTTAATTTCAAAGTGGTCTAACAACCTTTTGATTTCTTTCAAAACAAAAAAGGCAATGTGAGTTAGAGGATCTAGCTAGTTACCATTCTAAGATTTAGGAATCTTTGGGTGAGATTTACTCAATGCCTAATAATTTGGATGAAGAACTAATGGGAAGTAAGATGCTCATGTTCCTTACAAAGTTTCTTATAATGTTTCAATATATATTGAATAGTTGTACTTGTTAACATTTGATTACTTCAAGTGAGGTCTATAATTCTAAATTAGTATACTTTTCACTAGTGTCAAATTCTACTTACCTTCTTTGATGCTACTGGAACAAATAAAACTAATTAAAAAGATTTTATGCTATTTGAAATTCATAGTAATCAAATGCCTACATATTTGCAACTTGACAAAGCATCTAAGTTTCACATTGTTTTTGAATTACCATCTACAACTTTTGAAAAAATGACTAATTAAGCCTCAGCATACTGCTCAGGTGTGTTGATTCTAAGAAAATTATTAGGCCTCTTTGATCTTAGATGATCAAGTTCATGATTCATTTTTAGCATTTGCAAATATATTTAGAACAATAATAATATTTTATCATCATGAATCTCCAATATCTTATATTGAATTATTGCTTGCATATCTATGAATAACTTTGTTGCATTTAACTAAGAGGATATAGAATCATGTAGTCTACTAATTTATAGTGTAAGAGGGCCTAGCTACTTATGGATGTAATGTTTGTAGGAATATTAGGTTTTCATTTTAATGCCTTAATTTCCATTACCATGTCATTTTTTTCTCTTATTCCTAGTATATTCAAAAAATAGGTTATTAGAATTGAAACACAATGATAATCTATTTAGTTCCTAGGGGCCTATCCATATTGAGTGCCTACAACAATAAGACTATATCTTTTTGGGAATACCTAGTGGATAGGATGATTTCACTAAACTTTTTTTTAATGGATTTTATCTCTTCCCTTTGTTGAACTATGCACAACAACCACAGGCTCAAGTTTGCATGCCCATCTATTGAAATGTTTGAATAAGGGAAAAAATAACTAGTAATGCAAATTGAGGGAAAAAACAACTAGTAATGCAAATTGAGGCCTTAGAATGAGAAAAAATATAATGCATTTGAGGTAAGGTAATACTAGAATGAATATTTATTTGAAATTATTTATAATTTTTTCATAATATATATGACTAGTTATGACTCCAGATTGGAATTTTTAATTTTATACTAGCCTTAATTATTTGATATAGAATTCATCAGATTGGTTTCTATAAGAATATAACAGGGTATTTTAGATCAAATCAGGTCGTGTTTTGCATGTGAGTTTATTTGTCATTTGTTTTTAACTATTTTTAATTTGTATTTAATTTTAAATATTATTAAAAATAATAATATATTTTTCTTTTCTTTTTGTTCTCTTTTTTTTTAGTGTAAAATTTATACACAGTAGTGTTGTTGTTAGATATTAGGTGAAATTTATCCTAGAATTTAAGTACCCATGTCTCAAGTCAAATGTTGGACAATCTATTGGAGATTCCATCCTTTTTTAATTTCATTTTTAATCAAATCATGGAATAACACTTGGCCTTCCATGGATTATGAGGAGAGGATGTTAGATTTTGTACTACATAAGTCTATAACTATTCTAAGATAGAATGTATAGATTTTAGAATGAGTTCGATTGTTGGTGTATGGTAGGTTTGAAATGGGCTTCTGTCCATGTTTCTCAATAGAGAGAATTTGAACAACATGTCTAGTTAGACACCAAGTGAGGATAATGCACTCCTCAACTACTTTGAAACAAGCTTCTTTATTGAAGAGGAAGACCTTATTTTAGACTTTACTGTCATATTTGATGCTATCTACAAGTTAACACGATAAAATTCCCACACAATTAATTTATCATATTTTGAAAATCGACCTCATGGATTGAAGCACTATTTAGGGTTTGTCTTTTTTAAAACCTAATTACTAGAAATATAGAAATTAGCATTCTTGCTTTACCTTTGTAATCATATATACAACATAGCAAGAAATGAAAATCATACTCATCTTCCTCCTCTATGTGGGGCTCATCCTCCTCTATCACCATGAAAAACATTTCCACCTTGAAAGTTGCCTTTGCAAAAACTATCGTCTCTACCCCTTTTGTGAAAGGAAGACTCATTTTTTTTTATCAAAATATCCAACATGTTGAAACCCTACATAAACAAAAAAAATGAATAATTAATCAGTGAACATTTTCTTGTTAAAATAGAAAGAATCAAAATCCTCTCACTTCATAATCAAAGTGTATTTGAGGTTGTGTGTTTCAATTTTTTTTTTGAAATATCACACATAAAGGGCTTCATGCATGATATTGAGTTAATAGCTCAAATACTTCTAAAATTCAATCTATGAAAAGGATTTAGCAAGATCTCCTTAGGCATTCAAATATTTAACTGGAAAATCTCCAATCAATCACATAGAATCCTAGTTTTCTATCACAGAACCCTAGGTCTTCTCAGTTGATGGTTGGAACAAGTCCATTTCTTTCTATAGAATTCATTGTAGGAATCATTAGGGTTTTCCTATCTTTTTATTTAGTTTAATTTATTGTTTTATAAAATAGAGTTTTAATGGTAAGTGATATATTTTTACTTTCATATTTCTGGGTGAATATAAATTTAATTTAAAATTATATTTATTATGTTATGATAGATAGACAACTTTATTATCTATCAGATATTATTTATAAATTAGTAGTTGTATCTTGGCATGGAATGGGTACAACAAAAATATATTGAAGATCAATTAATGAAAAAAAACTAAAGAAAATAAGGGTAGATGGAAAAAAGTTATATTTTAAGATTGATAATTAATTATGTTTGAGACCAATAAATACTTATGGGTACATCAACTACTTTTAATATGTTAAAAAATTTAAATATGGGAATCATAACATGTTGCATAAATTCTTTAAAAGGAAAAATAAATTAAGACAAGGAATCTTGATTCAACAATGCTAACTCATAAAAATATAAAAGGGATTTGAATTTGGCCTCAAGTGAATTAAAATAAATCCTTTACTTTTCTTGTCTATACATGAGTGCCCCATCAACATAGCAGATCCATCATGGCTAAGTTTATCTATTTCTCTTTAACCATACTCAGTCTACCATGATGCAATTAGCCACTTTTTAATGATATTTTGGATACATTGGTCTCTAAAGTGATGGTTTGCAATCATAAATATGTATAAAATAAGAATATAAATGTATAGCTTAATATCTCACATTATCTACTTATATTCCATTCTTCTCATCTAGTCATACTTGTCTATTACACTTGTATAGTCCATTACAAAAACTAATAATTTATGTTTATAGTAAAATCTATGGATATGTGCATCTTTAAGATAATTTATAAATTCAACAGAGAGATATTTAACGTAGGTGGTCGAATACCTAGATCATTTTCTAATTCTTAGTTCAGTTAGGGCCCATGGTTGCTAGCATAGGAATTATAAATTAGAATTGGGAATTGGAATGGGAATGACAATTGTGAATGTGAATTAAAAACTATAATTTCAAACTTGTTTGGTTCAGCTAGAATTTGATTGGAAATATGTTGATCCCATGTTTGGTTATACAAAATTTAATTAGAATAGGGTTATGTTTGTTTATATAAGGTTAAGTTTTTTTAGCTATTTTGGAAAGCGTTTATTTGTATGTGAATTATTTCTCTGGAAGCTTTCCCCTTGAGTTGGGAAATCTAAGTAGTTTTCAAGAAATGCATTTGGGAAACAACCATCTTTCCAAAGAGATACCAGAATAGATTATGGTGCGTCAAAATCTACAGTCACTGAGCTTGAGGGAAAAAAATATAAGTGATATGCTTAAATTCAATTCTTCTTCGTGATGGCTTCTACCCTACATTTATGTCTCAAGTAATAAATTATCTAGTGACAAAGAAGACCTTCTCTTGCAGTGATGGTGTGAATTTTTAGACAATGTTGTTGTCCTATGGATGTTAGGGTTGAATCAAATAAGAATTGCAAAATATGAGGGTGGCGATGTAGCATAAAATTGATGCCAATAGTGGCCAAATTGGCAAGTGAGTTTTTTAATGATAGTATACACTAATTTCAAATATAGAGGGTGTGTAATTTACCCTAGGGGGGAGCCCAAAAAGATTTCCTTTCCTTTTAAATTGAGGAGACCCGGTCATTGTTTAAAGTTGGTGCTTCCATGCTAGAATTCACAAAGGTTGTTGTTTTAAAAGAACAATTCATGCTATGAGACACCAAAATCATTGGGATCTTGAAGTAATGGAAATATCAATGTTTTGGTGATAGAATGATGAGATATAGTTTGAATGGATGCCAATTGAGATATAAGTATGCAGCCATAAAAAATAGTAGAAACAATACTATTTTTAATTATCAACAAACGCCTTTGTAAGAGATCCAAAGTTGAGTGGTGTTTAATTCAGTGTAAGAGATCCATTTCATATATGAAATTCATTTGGTGTAATAAAATATGATATGTATTATGAAATTGGAGTTTTTCTAATTTTAAATATTAAATATATTATATTAATATAAATATATTTAATATATTTTAAAATTAATATTTTTTAATATTAAATATAGTAAAGATAATATTAATAAATTCTGATCACATGAACTTATGTTAGCATTAAAGATAAAATGATTCCTTTTGAAGATCATCTTTTATGGAGGAGACTTTTAAGTTTGAATGGGGTTGAATTTACTATGAATTTTGAGATTTAATATTTATGGAGGAGACTTTTAAGTTTGAATGGGGTTGAATTTACTATGAATTTTGAGATTTAATATTTATTAAATAAAATATATTAAAAGTAATGATAATAAAATAATGTTATATTTAAGATGTTAATTATATTCAACATTAATGTGATCAATAATAATTATATGTTGAGATTATAAAATACTTAATTGTAATTAATTTTTTATATATACCATTAGATATAGACTTGGAGTTTTTGTTTGAGTGCATTGAGTGTTTTTATTTTCTTTGGGAGTTCATAAATAAATTTTGATGAATTTGAGTATAGATTGGGGTGACTTTGAGTTTATTTATAGTTTAGTATCAATTGAGAAGATATTTCAAGAAGTTAAGTGATAATGATGTATTGATAGGAAAAAAATCTCCATCTATAAGAAATAAAAGTTATAGAGAAAGTTATATAATGTATTAATATGATTAAAAAAATCCTCAATTTTTCATTTAGTTCTTTGTTTGGGTGACTAATAATCAATGACCTATTGTTTAGTCATTTATTTAATCATTTTTTTAGTCACTTATCCTTGTCTAACATTGTGATTTTACCTAATGACCACATTAGCCATTTATTTAATCACTTATAAATTATAAAATATTACTAGAATTTGATCACTTTTAGTTATGTGACTAAAAGCTTTAGTTGTGTGGTCATTTATTTGCCAAAATTCTACTAGTGAACTAGTTTCTTTAGACCTAATATTGCATATCGAGGAAAGTAGGTTAATTTTTCTCACATTTTTCTAATGGTTGGATAAATGTTGGCATCATTGGTCACCTATGGGAGTGCTCTATGTGAAGCCTCTCATTTTCATAATAATCAATGTGGCCATCATGTCCCCCATTCATCCTTCATTCTTCAAAAATTCAAAGGGTCTCACAGATTTGTTCTTGTTCCTTTTCCAAGGTTGCACCAAGTTGTTGTTGTTGTCCTCTTTTTAGATCCCTTAAAAGTGTCATCATCTCAATGCTTGATTCATTGATCCTCCCTACTAGTCAAAATCTTGGCAGCATCCAAGGTTACCCACCAACTAGCAAGATCACTAGCTTTGATACTGTTTTAATGTTCCTTTGTCTTATGGAGGTGAGGAGTACAATGGAAAAACACTGTGGGAAGTATTGTCCTATGAAGAATGAGTTGTCATAGAATGTGGCTGATGTAGATGCAAGCATATGGTAAATAGTTTTTCTAGTGACTAGAGGGATGCTTCCCAAAGATGTATGGTGAATGGTTGTGTGGTAACTAGAGGGATGTATGGTGGCATTAGCCAACTTTCCATATGGAGAGAGAAGTCATCCAATGGGAAATATGGCTTGAAGTTGTATGACTCAAAGGCTGCACAGTCAAGGGGGAAATGGTTGAGGATGACACTGATGTGAAATGAAACAAATATGGAACATTGTATATCAAAATTTTATCAATTACAAAATGTACACAAAATATAGAAATGTAGCAAATTGCTATCAAAATACAATATTATGTTCCCAAAATATAATGGCACTCAAATTCATTAGATCCAAGCAAGGTAGTACAGAGGATGGAACAAGGTAGGTTAAATCTTAGTGGAACCATGAGAATTAAGTAGGAAAGACCTTGCACTTCTGAAATGACAAGAGAAATAGAATTCCAATAAAATTTACATTACAAGTTGGAATGGCCATGGACCAAAGAAGGGGTTTAGAAATAGTTTTAAACAATTGACACACCTCTATTATAACCTCACTACCTATGTTGTTGCCCCAATCACAAAAATGGTTTCTTTCAAAGTTCAACATCTTTATTTATATGGTTCATATTTTAGTTATTCTTTTTCCATGAATGTGGGATTAAAATTATTATGTGAAGCCACATTGCCCTGCAATGATTGCATAGGGTGCTGGTTCAAAGAATATTATCTGATGACACAATTTAGTAAAACATTGAATAGTTTAGCTATAATCCATCTATATAAAGCATACTATCAGATGGAAAATATCAATGGAAAGGTAATGGACAATAATGTTTGGTTTTCACTCATCAACGTGATCTCCAATCATTGGCTTGGTAGTAAATAGTTGGTCATTAAACAACAATGCCGATTTTTTTAATAAAGTTTGTAATTTTTTTTTTCATAGATATTGTTTATGACCCTTTTCTGCTAGTAGGAAGTATCTAATTGAAATAATTTCTACAAGTTGTTATATCTTTACCATCTATCTTAACGCAATTGTGTTTTCTCCACTTTAACATTTTTTTTTGATGAATAGTACTTTTCTATTAATAAATAATATACTAAGTGACAATTCACAAAAAAGGGCCAAGGGATACAAGATCAACCAGTGAATGTTCACATAGCCTTAGCGAGAATCAACAAATTTCTATCAAATTTTTTTTATATAAAAAACACAGTCAGGCTGCCAAAGCAATGCCAGTAGAGGGTGGTGGTTCATCCGAATCATGAAATCCTTAGTCATCCCTGGGATTGGCAGGAAGGCTGGGAATAGTCCTACCATCAACAACATCATCGGGGGCCTAAGCTTCATCCTTATTATCAATCCTCAGGGACAAGATGGCCAAATCTAGGTGAATGGACCATTTACCAGGTATAATATGCCAAGCACTAGTCAGGGGAGCCACTGGGCTTGGAGACCACCCTATGCCACCTCAAGGTAGAGAAACTGAGTGGTGACACCAACCACCATCACCACAGGAAGCCTGTGAGTGAGGTGTGTGTGAGTAGTGGCCTAAAGAGCTGCGCCCCCAATGGCAACCCTTGCATAGGGTAGCATTAGCAGAGAGAGACACAATGCATATAATGATTTCTAAAGGTATTTTAATTTTTGGGTTTTTGGAGACCTACTAATTTTCAGTTGATTTCTAATCGAATAAAGATTTTCACTATCTTTTCTTTGTATTGGGAGAAATAAACTTGTTAAAATAGGGGAGAAAAAAGGAAAAATATTTATACTAGATTTTTTAGCTTCTTACTGCAAGTAGTTGTTTTAGAAATTCTCATTTGAATTAAATTGTGTACAATCCTCTATAATTAGAACAACATGTGGTATGCAAGGGTTCAAGGAAGTGGCCATTTGTTTCCATTTACTAGCAAAACATTTTCTCACTTATCAATTTCCTATCAAAGAATATTTTTCTTAGCATTTACTATTTGTGTCACAACCCATCTCTCCATTAACCAGAATAACATTTAAACTTTACTGGCCCATAGATTTTGCTAGGAAAATTGATTAGTAGATAATTTTATTTCCTTTATTACTAATATAATTAGTTAGAAATAAATTATTACTTCATTTTGATTGGATGGGGTCAGTTATGAATATGAGATAATTAAATGGAGTTATGAATACAAGATAATTAAATCTAGAATTGGATTTTCCTAGGAAGGAGGGGGGGAACTAAAAACTAGGATGGAGCTAGAAGGAAGTGGGAGAACAAGGAGGAAGAACAAACAGGTATAGGAAAGAAAGCTTAAAATCACCAGGTTCTTTTTATTTAATGAATTAATATATTATTATTAAGATAGTTGAATGTGAGAATGAATCTAGTTAAAGTTTGGTCAATTTTATTTTCATTTAGATCACATTACGATACTTCTATGTATTGAATTTTTTTGAACTCTAATAAACATTATTATATTGTATGAAAACATATTAGAGCATATCTCCTTTTTAAAAAGAAGTCGCCAGGCATTCAAGTGGTGATTAATTTCATTTATCCTGGTAGAAATTTCGACCAATGCCTAGGTGTAAATTTTTTTAGGCATTCTATAAAATAGTTCACATGCCTGGCATATGATATGACATTTTGCATGCATCCTGCACTCTCTCATCTGGCTGATGATGGATTATGGAGAGTGATTTAAAACCATGATACTAAAAAACACATGCAATCAAATCCAAAATGAACTTGCATTACAATGGATGGTGGAAATCTGATATTGTTAATTTTGCATGCATGTCTACTAAGACAATCACAACTATATGTTTAAGTTGTGATTGTCTTGGTAGACATGCATGAAAAATTAACAATATCAGATTTCCACCATTCATTTGTAATGAAAGTTCATTTTGGATTTGATTGCATGTATTTTTTAGCATAATGGTTTCAGATCACTCTCTATAATCCATCATTAGCTGGATAAGAGAGTGCAAGATGCATGCAAAATGTTGAATCATATGCAAGGCATGCGAATTGTTTTATAGAATGCCTAAAAAAAACCAACAATAACTAATCAAACTGTCTTAAACATTGATAGTAACTAATATACTTCTTCATTAATATGCCCAATGCAATAAGAAAACTTGGCAACTATGCACAAAAAGTTATATGCTAAAAGGAAATCATTTAGGAGATATAGAATATGGGGAGAGTGGGACAATCCCTATCTAACACTTGCTCCAGAGTATAAAGCTACATAGATTGAAGTATTTGGGAAAATGTTTTTTCAGAACCACATTTATAGAGGCTAGAAATTGGTTCATTGGAGTCCCTCATCTGGCACGACTTTGGCTAAGGCTGAGTTGGAGTATCCAGAGGGACACATATCAAGAAGTGTTGTGGGTGGAGATTACATAATGACAAAATTTGGAACATGGTTGGTTCATACTGCTCTAGGCCATAGCAAAGAAGATTTTTTGACTAGCATAAAATATAAGCTTCCAGTGTTGTCTCCTATAGATGATAATGGCAAGTTTACTGAAGAAACTGAGCAATTTGTTGGTTGGAATGTCTTGGGTTATGGAAATGTGGCAATTGTCAAGAGCTTAGATAAACACTTCACTGACAATATAATCCACAAGACCCTTGTCTTTGAATGGCCATCTTGGATTTACCAAATGATAAATTGTGAGTTTCTTATTTGGGAGGTCTTAAGTTCAAGTCTACTTTAGCTTAATACATAATCTCAACAAATCTCAATAAGCAATAATGGCATCATATTTAGAGTCCTCTTATTTTCTTGTATTGAATGAACTGGACCCTATGTGCTTGTAATTAAGTTGTTTTCACTATTAGGAACCATGAAGAGAAATGTAGGTGCGGAGATTAAGGACTCACCATTGTTTTGAGATAGTCCCATTCATCAACTAAGGGCTACCCAGGAAATCTCATAGTATTAAGTTGACAAGGGATGTGACATGGAATGGCATAAGAACAATTCCATTCTTTTATGACTAACATGTTGCAAATATCTAAAAATGCATACAAGAGAACACATTAGGGCACAGGGAGGAATATGCATAGTTTTCCCTATCTCAAATGGTTGAAAATGCATCTTGTTCTACAAAAGAAAATAAATGAATGTTTGACCATATTAAGTCTACTAAACAAGTGACATGGAATGAATTGAGCCTGATTCCATTCTTGCATGAGTTTCTAAGCTATTCCAAATAACTGCAATACCAAGGCTTTTAGTCTGCAATAATTCTACACATGCCTATGCAATAGATGTTGTTTCCACTACAATAAAGTCAAGCCCTCCACAAGCAGTGGATACAACAACATCATTTTTTACTGCAAACTAGACCAGATATTTGTTAATCTGGTATTCCTTTAATGCCATACAAAAAATAATTATTGAGCCAAATTTAGACAACACAAAAATAAAAGATCAACAACATTTTTTTAAAATAGACCAAAAATTGTCAACCATTGCAATAGAAATAGAAACATCATATTTTTCTACAAACAAACATTTAGTTTGTCAATCTAGAATTCATGTAGCTATCAAACAAGAAAGGATTCAAGAGTCAACAATTACATGGAAGGAAATGGAGATTTGACAAAATTGATACCCTATAAATACTACAAACAGATTTGTGGCCTGCTACTAAAGAGGAAATGCACCATCAAACCAAAGAGAGTGGATTCCATGTGGAATCATCCAAGGAGAACTAGGCAGATTCCCTAAAGCATCTATGTGCATTCAAGAAATGTGCAACAAGGTTGCCTCTTTAGGATAGATGGAGGAGGAGCTGTGGCACTTGCATACCTTCACACAACATAAAATGCACCATTAGACTGCCAATTCAAAGCACAACAATCAATACACTTTGCAACATATGGATAATTAACAAAGTAGTTAGCAACTACAAAAATAGTTAAACATGAAGACTAGAATTTGGAATTTGACAAGCTAACCTCAACAAGTGAGACAAAAGTAGTAGCCATCATTGAAAATGCTTGTCTATGGCTAGATACTTCTCCCATGGAAAGTATTTCAAGAGCCTCTTTATATTGTGACTTTTCAATTAAATGTCGACCTTTTGCATGAATCACTAGTCCCATCATAACAACCCTATTCAAGGAAAAGCATCCTTTAATTCAATATGGTTCACAAGAAAAGACTTATACAAGTTTATACAATTAGGATGAAAAACATTAGTAAGGGACATTGGTTGTGAGCACAACAAATATATTGTTCATAGAAATGGCAGTGAAATTGAGTTTTGTATTTGTGCAAGTACAATTAATTATGTTATGTATCACCACATGGGTACCATATGCCAAAGAAAAATTAAAAGCCATCATAAAATACTACCTTTGATTAGTCTCTGAAATAGATGGCATCTTCTCCCCATGCTGATTCTCGAGTTTGATACTAAACTAATCAATTGGGAATGAATCATTAGTGTGTCTCTTCATATATGCATCTACTGTAGCTCTATACAACACATAAGAAATATATGTTTTTCAAAAAAACCAATGACAAAACTTGAATCCTAAATAAACTTGTACAAGATAGCACTTACAAATCTATTACAAACAATATTTGAATCCCACTTGTAGGAGACATATTGATTTGAAATATACAACTTTATCTTCCTACATTGTATTTAGTTGGTCCTAAATGTAGTAGATAAGCTATGCAAGTTTTTCCACTTGGGAAAGTATTGTTATCCATTTGATATTAATGGAAATACACCATAGCATGAAAGTTATCAATATAATCATTTCTTCCAAGATTCCCTTAGAGAAAAATTTTCTTTTACTGGATGAACACTTTTAGTCAAAATATCACTAAATCACCCTAATTGGGGTTGGTATGCACCAATCTAATATAGTAATTGCTCTCTTTTTTTTAGGGAAAAGTTCATAGAATGATCATGAATATTGTGCTAATTCTAAAGACATGCACATTTACAATATCACTTTTTTGATTTGATGGACTAGCTACTTCATGATGGCTCCACTCATAGAAGAGATACAAGTTCTAAGGATGAAAAATTATGGAGATTGTTAAGAAAAATAGTACATAAATGGGAGAAAGCAAGGGAATTTGATAATGGAAGTTGGAATTTCTCCAACATTGAGGATTATGGTGGAGATGTGTGTTCCACAACATAACAAATATGGATATGAAACTCTCCAAGTTGTTACAAAGAGTTTAAAGACCCCACATGATTTTGCAAGATGCAAAGGAAAATCTTGTCAATATAAATATAGCATTAAGCATGAACATAAATTGCATGTCACAAATTAGCAACCAATATGAAATCACCATCAAAGATTTTTAAGCTTTTGAAGATAAATTTTGAGCCTTGGTCTAGATACTATTTAAAAGCTCTTTAAGTGGTTGAGAGTAAAATCTCTTGAGCTACCCCTATTTTCCCAATTCCTCTTGAAACTTGTCGCTTGATGTTTTCCTCTTAATGGTGATATTGTTGGGAACATTATAACCACTTCCAAACAAAGGAAATAAAATAAATTAATAATTTTTGAGCTGCGTGCCATAGAAAGAATTCACATGTATAAAAAAGATGATGTTGGAGGACAGAAACCTCAATAAAGATATCTTCTCTTTGGAGTAAATTCACTGCCCAAGCCTCTGTCAAATCTTTTTAAGGTGGATAACTTCAACCATTACCATTTTTTATATAGTTACAGCTAGAATGGACATTATGGAAACCAACTAGTATTATTCTAATAGTAGTAACAGCAATAACCAATTTAATCTCTTTGTAAAAATAATCAGTAAGTATGTATAAATCTTTAAATAAGCCCAATTTCAGTGAATAAACTCAAAGTGATAGATTGAAACTCAAAAAATCAACTAGAATTGCAATTTTCCCAATCATACAAAATTGGACACACTAAAAAGCATCATAAAAATAAGTTATGATAAAGTGAAATTAGACTCATTATAAGCCCTAAATAAAGATAGCATTGAATTTCAAAATGCATTTATGTATCAATTATACCACTCTAACTAATCCTCACAACTATAGTGAAAAATGCCTATGAATTTGCAACAATTTTTAGATTCATGGTAAAGTACCAGCTATCATAAAAATAATGCAATAACTATGATTTCCATAAATATACTAGGAACTGTTAAGAAATCAAATGGAAATTATTTGGAATCTTGTAGTAATCAAGAATCTTACAAGTAGTGAATTAATTTTATAGCCAAGAAATTTTCACATTAACTCACCTAGCTCAATTTTGGTGAATTTTTGGCAACTTTTGACTTGAAAAATCATGGTATGTCTTGCAAGCTTTTATTGAGTGATATTTCAAACTACAGATGGAACAAAAAAAGTAAAATAATAATTTCACTGCTAGTCATTTAGAGCCCATCAAAGAAGCTCAATAAACATACTCTCTAGAAGATTGTTATAATATGAATCTTCCATAAATCTTGTCTTCCAGAAGTTTCGATAGAATTTGAAACATGATCCATAAGTGACATTCTTCACATATTGCAAACAAATAACAAATTGGAAAACCCATGATATGACTAAAACACTACTTCTCAATTGCTACCACAATACTATTCTATACTTGTTTTCTTTGAATAAAAATGAAAACCTCTAATATCTAGCATTAGAAAAAGAACACAAGAAAGACAAGTATCAAAATCTGAGAGATACCCAATCCATAAATTCATGTTTGAAAAAATGAACAAAGAGATTGAAAATACCAATCATGTAGGATCATGTAGGCCAATAAGAATGGTAAAAATGATAACAATGTATCCTATGGAAATCAAATTTGGATCCTATAACAATGGAACAAAATAGTTAAAAGCAAAGAGTATCTTTCAACCAAAATATATAGCAGATGGAAACACCTCCAAGTTTAATAGTATGTCTTTATATTTCTAGTTTAAAAAAAGCAAAGGAGGATCAAGGTATCTTAGCTTCAACTAACCATATGTCTTGCTAAAATAAAAAAGTACTAACTGAAATAATTATGATAATTAAGCCATTTAACAGACAAACAATATATACATAAAAAGAATGTGAATATAGGCCTTCATATTATTACATGGTTAAAATGATATGGCCAAAAACACCTTTTACTATACTGAGTCTTTAACCCATGCTTTGGATTAGATATCTAGGAAAATGAATTGGGAATAAGTTGGACTTAAGGTCATCGAGAAGTGCCTATCAAAACACACAATACATAAGTAAAAAATATAACTTGAAAAAAAACTTGGTGAGTTATTTGGTGTATAAAAATATGATATGAAGCTTTGTGACTCAAACCCTACCATTATTTCAGTTGTTAACCTCTCAAGTTGTATTTTCTCAATATAGGAGCGAGGAATATATGACCCATCAAGGCCAAGTTTTTGAGAAACCTCTGCAACTAAGGACCTATCCTTACCCTAGACCTGATGATGAATTCACAACAATTCAAATCAACAATTTTCAAAACATCAGAAAGACAATAGTACCTCCCAAATGAATGCCTTTCATAGCCCAAAAAGTCTTGAAATGTGTTGAATACTCGTATGTACTTCTACTGTAGTTGTTCAAGCTTATCAACTTTCATTATCACCCTATCATCTGTGAATATATGACTTGTTCACTTCAATGATGAAGTTATTGTGTATCCTAGGCCATTAAGCCTCCAAGAAGATGGACACCAACTTCAAATGTTATCCTTGGAGATATGATAAATAGATGATTTGTAACCCATTCTTGCTATCACAATGAAATTCTATCATTTCAGAGAAGAAAAGTGTACCAAGTACCAATGACATAGCAACTACTTTTAGTTTGAAATGAAGACTTTTACTATCTCAAAGACAACTTTTTAGATAAAATGGATTTCACTTTTATTAAGAAAGAAATGGGTCTTTCTTAAATTGGAAGATATTTGCAACTACAAACATAAAATTTACATATCAGATTTTGCGACTCAAAAAATATGTCAAATCTTGTTATAAACTGAGGTGAGGGATAGAGTCATAATTACCTCAAACATAAGGTTTTATTTTCCCTCTCTACTTCACATCCTCAGGTAAGACTGGCATGTCTCTACATCTTCCCCAGGGGGCAAAAGATAGATGTCATAAGTTTATTCAATTTTTCCAAGATCTTCTATGCACAAAACTTCCCTAATTTGGTCCTCTATAATAATGTGACTAGACTGCAAAAAAAGTAGCAGGCACATGTATCAGGCAACTAAAGTGTCTAACTACGATGATCTATTGAGACACTTAGCTAAATTATGATTTGCATCAGATCATAAGATATTATATTATAATACCTTCAAAATGTAAGTTGGGGTTTGAAACTTAGAAAATGGATTAAATTTATTGATAATTTTAATATGTGTAGTCTCTAGTTGAGGTTCGATATGCACCTTATACATTGGATAAACCTACAAAATCCATTCTCGCATTTAGTTAAAAATTTAAAAAATAACATTTGTAAATGCCTCTCATTAGAGAACACAAAGACAAATATCTATAGATAAAAATCCAAACTATAGTTCTTGACAACAGACACCAAGCAAGTTTGTTCTTGGAAATCATCACCATATAAAATACATAAGATCCCACTAGCAATGCAAATTAGATTTTGAAGATTGTTCTCTTGTTTCTTTATTCCAATGATCAATCAATAATAATAATATACAAAAGAAAAAGGTAGACAATAACCGATGCTTACCAAAGGAATTCTCAAAAGTAATATAAGCTCTAGGAGTGAACTCCATATCTTGGTTCTAGTCACACAAAGCAATGAGTTTTGGACCAGAGGCTAATGTATTGTTCAATAATAATCTAAATTTAGAAAGGGAGTTTTGAATCCACAATTAGTACCAATACATGCTTAAAAGACATCACTTGAATCTTGGATAAATGAGTAGTTTCATGGAAGAAATCTTGAAGTAAAGTATGACATTCATGATATCAGATATAGACTATAGTAGAACAATAGGAATGCCTGAACCATTATACATTGAATATGCCAACAAAAATTGTGCATCCATGTCTCACTTCCTCAATTAGTAGGGTTTTGTTAAAATGATTTTCTACTCTATTGTGATTATCATATTATATATTTGTTGAAATTAAGTATGTTTTTTAAAGAGGAAAGTAAAATAAAATTAAAAATCATTTGAGATGTGTTTTGGTATTGAGCTTCAAGGGAAAAGTGTAGACCAGACCATCTATGGGGAGCAAAAACAAATGCAGGTGTGGTCTATGACCAAACAAAAGTATTTCGACAACACAGTTTCATTAATCACAAAGATAGAAATTATGATAGTTTTTTTTTCAAATATTTTAATAGGTCTAAGTAAAAGATATGCCAAGAATTATTATTGGTATTATTTAATGCCAATTAGAATTGAGCATGTTTGTCCTGCATTTGGTATGTCCACCTACCCATGGTACTATACAAAGGAGATTTAAGCATGACATGACCTAGTAAAGTTATCAATATTCTATAGTTATTAACTATGGAATATTGGAGACAGTGATGTTGTGATTCTTTAAAGATATAACACAAAATGGATGTCTCCTTTAAGTACAAATAAGCCAGCTATGTGCACTTGTACGTCCTACAATAAAAGATGCATACTTATGATTACATACAATGTGTTAGCTCAAATAATCAAAAGACAAGCAAGTAGTAGCCATATGACACATGCATAAGAAAACTAAATATGAAAAAATGTTTTCCCTATAATTCATCTTGTGTAATGGCCCTTAAACAAATAAATGAACCAACAAAGAGGAGATTATTCAACTTGATATATAGGTATGTTTGTTCCCAAAAGGAACTCCCTTGCCAAACTTTATAAGGAAAAGTCAACCTACCATTTCTGATATTTGAGAAATGATCTTTGTAGGTTCCTGACCATAATGGCCAATATCCCTAAGAAGTTGTTTGACAAGATCAAAGTGAACACCTCCAGTGATAGACACACAAAGATCTAGTAATGGCCATAATTGTTCATTTAGAGCATGGATACCCTCAATGATAACAATCTTAGATGATGAAACTTCAACATCCCTAGAAAATAATTCACATAAGATGTTAGCCAACTCTAAACTTCAGTTTAGACAATTCCTAGACAACATTTAATATTTATTGCAAAGCATTCAAAATTCAAAACTATTATATCACATGTGACAATTACAATTAATATGTTTCATGCAAACTAAATGTCAAACCTGTGGCTAGTACGACAGCTGAGCTTAAAATCATATACAAGAATTTTTATAGGTTTCCCATCTTTTACATCCCTTATGTTCTAAAGAAGAGTACCATAATTGGTCAGTGTTGGATCTTCCAATAAAAATACAGGGAGAAATCTTAACAATACGATTGAGACTACATTTGTTTTTCTTAGTAAAAGATGCAATCATCCATCTTTACCCACAAATAAAATAGACTTGTGCATGAAGAATTGGTAGTATTTAGAGAAAGGTCAATGCAATGCAAAAGTACATAGGAGGACAAATATAACAATATAGCCAGTCAACTTTTTCTCATTAAATTTGGATGTGCAAAAAGATAAGAATGTACTATATCTATGCATGTTTTGTATCCAAAATCATCCGAGAATTGATCAGAACATTCATATTGAGATCTAAATTTTAATTCCCAACAACAAAAAGTAGAGAAAGAATTCAAACATTTCCAAATAAAAAATTTAGTGTCTTTCATGTCTATTTGGGGAATGAGAACAAACTATTAGCTTCAACTAGATAATAGTAAAGCAAAGCAAAAGCATGCTATAATGAAATAACTGGACAATTGAATTCAGAAAATATCACCCATAATTATGTATGCATTGTTGTTAGCTCTTTTCAAACTACAAAGCACATTACTCAAAGAGATGTCTAGCAAAAAATTTGCAACAAATTAAGAGAATGATTCTGACCATCCGATCAGTATAGAAATTTCTCTACAGTTTTCAAGTCTTATCTTCAAAAATTGACATATTTAATAAAGAAGAACAAATAACTCTTAGAGAATACTAAATAATCATTTCACTTATTATTTCATTAAACTATCTCAATTTCTTTATTGCACTAAAACCAATGTCCACAAAAACTATTAAAATGTTGAAGAAATTTTTTGATTTCTATATGGCACATTCTCAATGATCTTTACCCTAAATTTCATTCAACCTTTGTCCTTACCCAGTTCCTAACCTTTGGAAAGCACCTGCGCATATATATTAAAGATTGTCTATTTGGCTGGCAGCAATCTTATATAGGATTTTGAAGTAAATATTCATTCTCTCTCTAGGTTTAGAATGTCAATATTTTAACCGCAATGGAAAAAATTGCTAAAATAGAACTTAAATTATTCTTTGTGGTTGCCTAGAGATCACTCTTAGCAAAGTGAAACACTGGCGAGCCATCTAGTGACAATCTTGGATCTACAGAGTCGTATGCTAGAATGCCAAGGAAAAAGTAGCTAGTTTATTCCACTAAGACCTCAATTTAGAGACAAACAATAGTACTACAGCTTTAACCATGTGGCAAGGTCTTATAAAGGCTTACACCCATCAAATTTCTAAGGTTTTTACTGAGTAAACTCTTGATTCTTGGAAGACTCTATTCAAGATGCCATTTGAAAGATGGTAAATTCAAATGCTGGGAGACCATCATCATATTCTCAACCAATTTGTGTTGACGATTCTCATTTGTTCCTTTTGTGACTTGTGAAGAACAAAATGATTAGTCTCGTGCAGTAATAGCTTATGAATAACATTTTAAAGTTGGCTGAAAAGAAGAGAGCAAGGTGTTTTGTTTCCTAAGAGGGTAAGAGAGTTGTAGCTCTGTCCATCTCTTTCTTTATGTTGTCTATAAACAATTTTCTATAAATTTGAAATCGCAAATATATGGAGTTTACCTTTAGCTTTTCATTGATCCTCTATTATTTTCTTTAGTTCTTATTTTTTGAAAATTGTGAATTCATAGAACTTTCATATCCTAGAGTAGGTCATTCAAGAATTGATTTCCTCTTCTCTGAATTCTAAAAAAATAAGTGGAACTACTAGTGATCATATCTTATTTTAAATTGTTGTAATTTAGCGAAATGATTATGATTTTATTAGGGTTTCTTACAATGTGATCAAATTTCAATATAAAATATTAGTTTTAGTCTTGCTAAGTAAATTTGACAGACAACTGCAGTTTGAATTTAGCCCTAGATAAAATGGAAATTACCTCTATCTTGATTGTAGACAATGAAATGATTGAAATGCTTATCCTATATTACTTAGTTCTTTTATGAAGAATGCACAATGAGAAGACTTTGTGATTGTTGGTTCTCTTCCATTTCATCATTTCGAAGCTCTATATGATCCTTCAATTCTGCTATTATTTTTCCTGTAAGAGGGTTGCACTAAATCCAAGCAGAGATCTCACTAGGCTGTAGGGGGGGTTTGTATAGTGGACTCATAGATAAGGAGGTCATGTAGAGAATGACTTAGAGTAATAATTGGAAAATTGCTAAGAAGAGGTAGCAATTTAGAGAATTTATAGTCTCTCAGATGGAGTGCAAAAGTGGCAGAAGAAGTAGAGACAATGAAAAATAGGAAATGATCTTGTGCATGGGAAATGTTTTTATATTTTACATCTAAGCCCCATGTTGGTCAAAATTTTGACCAACATGTGTTGGTCAAAATTTTGACCAAGATGGGGCTTAGATGTAAAAAAATTAAATTTTTGTCTTCTACATTCTGACCAACATAAAAAAAATTAGTTGATGATCAAAAATTTTGGTAGAAAAATGAGGTCAAATGTAGTAGTGTAAGGAATCATGTATGAGTATTTCTATCACGAGGCAACTTGTGTTCTTCACATGGTCCAATCGCTTAAGTCCTATCTATAATTCTTTTTTATAAATTTATAGCCCATAGACTACTGGACTATGTCATTCCTCAAACATTCTCGATAAATTTGATATGGAGCAATGAGTGTATTGAGACCTTTCTAATCAATACGATGGGTTGAGTTTTATTTTAGATGGTTGCCCAAACAAACTTGTAGTATATCATTGTGAAATTCCTCCCTATGCATTTTCAATTGGATTTTTATCCCATTAGATCCTACCTGGGAAAAGCATGGATACAATCGCTAACCACAATGTGATAGTTGCATGAAAGAAAACTCAAAATTTGGGGTTATTTAGAATTTTCCTTTGTGTTGATCTAAGAGATAAATTGAGAATACACAAAATAGAGACAAGAGATATGATATATCATAGCTCACACAAATGTGGCTACATCCACATTGAGAGCAGAGAAAACATATTATTCAATCATTATAGTTTGCATGTACATGGCTTTTCCCTTATATTTATACAATAGTCCTCAATAGAAGACGAAGTGACAAATAAGAAGAATGTGAAATGAATAGACATGGCAGTTGGAATTCACATCCAACAATCTCCCACTTGAAGTTCAACTCATGCTACAAACTCATATCTAAATATCCTCCTACTTAAACTTTTCTTTCCCTTACCAAATCCCATAGTAAGAAATTACCAAAATATAATCTTCATAGTTAGAATAGCAATTGCAACTAATCGCTAATCCGATCCAACTATATGGGCTGGTTATGTGGTTATAAATAGAAACCACAACTAATCGCTAAGCACATCCAAATATCCATACAACATTAGTAGATTTATAACCACATAATTAGCCCATATAACTCACCAAATATACTGACTTCCAACAAAACACACCAAAAAGTCATTAATGTACAAAAAAATAGAAGATCATTATAAGGAAATTTAAATTGCATGAGAAATGTCAACTATAAGTTGACTCAATCTACCAATTAGCACATAGAAGGCATGGCATTGACTTGAGATGATTGGTGAGCTACAACCAACCTATTGCAAAATGACATCTTTCAAGTCCTTGTGAAAAGACCACACATTTAAAAAAAAAAAAATGGTGAACAACAACAATAGATGATGTCCAAAAACTCTTGGAAGGAACACTAATGCAAATAATAACTCATCCTTCTACCAACATCATCAAGTGCCCAGCTGTGTCAAGTATGATCTCCTTTACCTCCCCATATGAGAGCATTTACAACACCCAAACACCATGAATGAAAGCTCCTATAAACAAGAAGATCAAATTGCAAACATTCAAAAATTAGGAACAATATCAACCATCTCCTAAATGCATAAGGAGATAAATCTTCCAAATAGACCAGGCATGGGGAGTTGGAATGCTCCTCCAAGATATAACAAGTCTCAATGACTCTTCTCCAAAAGCAATCTCTACTAGGTCTATAATGAACTCGCATTAGGCTCCTTGGACTTTATGTTGAAACTTCCAAAGAAAACCTGTCTCAATGAATATTCTCTAAACTAAGAGAAATGTAGCCCCACCCAAGCCTCTTAGTTTTCAAGAGCACCTCCATGGTCAATCTACCAAAGTACTCAATACCAAGAGCCCTAACCAAGATCCATTATCAAAATTCATAGTGCACATCTACATAACCTAGGAAAATCTTATGACAAACTTGATCTCCACAAATTGGAACATCGTCCTCTAAAGAGCATAACCTTCCATGAGAACCTATATCATGTCATCACTTTAATCTAGAATCAAAAGCTCACCATGACACAATAACAAAAAAAATACTTGCTAAAACCCCCACTACACTATGACAGTGAATTTTCCATGTTATCAAAACATAAAAATAAAAAGATACCAAATATCACACTGAAGCTTCAATTTCTCCATAACTTGGAGAAGTAAAACCAAACTAGTATCTGCCAAAATAAAACATTGACAAGCTCCTCCTCTTCAAACACTTTCTTCTTCTGTGATATATCTACATACAACCTCCTCTTTGTAACCCCATGTTTCTTCATTATTTTTAGTATCCTTCCTCAACCAATGGCGCATGTCATCCACCTTTGGGTTCTGCCTCTCCTCTTACTCTTTTCCTATTGTGTTGGGCACATAATTTCTTTTTCACCATTGCAAACAAATAATTCTTCTTACACAGGAAGAGGAAATCCAAGACTAATGGTGTAGACAAATCTCAATTTATTCTTTTTAAAGTCTAATAGTAATATTATTAATCCACAAAGTAAAATTAAATTAAATTAAAATCTACCATTCTTAGTCCATTGTACACAACCGATGTCTTTGTCTCATCAAGCTTGTGCCTTATTTCTTCTTGCTCCATCTCTATCAATGCTCTTAACTTGTTATCAATCTTAAGAAAACATAGGAGGCCATCAAACCTACAATCAAAGGCCTTATGAATTCCTTTATTTATTTTTTGTTGTGTCATTGAGAACCTTTTGTGATTGACATGCCAAAGCATGCAAATTGTATACACAGCTGCATCTCCTAACAAATATTTATATTGATCCCCAAAAAATCTGGCTCTAGAAAAAACAACATTGAATGTCTTTTTAGCTCATGCCTTCCTTCTTTAGCCTCTTAAGCAACTCCATTATTCTCTTCTCATATGGGGCAAAATCCATAACTTTATGAATCAATTTTCTCACTTAATTTGTCCTCTAGCTTCACTTTTGTTTGTTGGCTAAGGGTCAAGATGCCAGCTCCCACCTAGTTTAAAAAACAAAAGCCCCATAAATAATCCAATTTTTGTCTGTAGAGGTAACATTTCACTTTCTATAAATTTCTTTTTGGGCTAAACATCAATTTCTGTCCCTGCAGTGTTCTTGTCAACAAGCTTCTTTTTATCTTGAGTCTTATACTCTCCTCTACTCGTCAATATCTTACATGCTCTGATACCAATTGTTAATTTAAGAGATAAACTAAGAATACACAAAATATATACAAGGGACATGATATATCATGCTTCACCATAACTATGGACATATATCATGGTTCACCACAACTGTGGCTATTTCCACACTAAGAGTATAGCAAATGTATTATTCAGTCATTACAACTTGCATATATAGGGCTTTTCCCTTATATTTATACAACAATATTCAATAGAAGATGAATAAACAAATAAGAAGAATGTGAAATAAATGGAAATAATAATTAGACTTCACATCCGACATTTTCTACCAAATCAAGTCTTTGCCTATCGATATCTCATTGGATGTAGAGTTTTAGTCTTCAACCATCCCCTTAGAGACTATTAAAAATGTACATTGAAAATTGGCTTCATTCCTTAGTTATTGGAGGCCTATGGTGGCACTAAAACAAGCTGAAATATTTCCATCCATGACCTGTAGCCACCAAGAATTAGGTTGTTACCATTATCCATCTATACGTTATCACGATACCTCAATATATCATAATTTTGTTTCCTTAATCAAGATCATGTACAAATATTGTTTATGTATGCTCTAGAGTTTGATTTTTCTGCTTCAGTGGGATGGTTAGGCATGTAATTGAATTTGAGTCCCCCTTCTTTCACAATTTAATAAGCTATGTAGAATAAAATGTTATTATTTTAACTCTCAATTTTGTATCATCTAAACAAGTAATTAAATATATTCATTCTTGAACTATCTAATTGGAACACTTTCAAGAATTGTAATTATTACAAATGTCAAAAGACCTTGAAGCATTTAGGGCCCATTTGGCTATGAGAATAGGAATAGGGGAATAGGAATAGCTATTATGGAATGCTTATTCTGGAATAGAAAATGGGGCTACATATTCCTATTCTTTGTTTGGTTCAGCCATAATTTGATGGGGAATTCGTGGACCGAAAAAATTATGTTTTCTAAAATAAATAAAATTGGAATAGGAATACATATTCCAATTCCACCTATTTGGGTGGAATAGAAAAATGTCATTTTTGGGACAAAGTTGGAATACATATTCTATTTTACTTTGTATTCCAAATCTGATTTGGTGCATCCAATCAAAGAATTCAAAATTTAAGAATTTACATATGCCTATTCCACTTGTATTCCCATTGTTGAATAGGCCCTTAAGTTTTACCTTAAAGTTTCCTTTCATTCTAGAACCCCTAAGTTGTTTATCTTGATGGTAAAACTGAATAACTCCTATTATTTTCTTTTATTTTGACAGTGAAGACATAACTATTGGCATTAAGTGTTGGGAACATTTTTGTGTTTTTGAACCACTTATACAAAGTTCCATGATTGAAGCTAGAATGATTAAGGTGTAATTGTTTACCCTGCAACATTCTAAAAATATTTCATAAGTCATGAACATTCAACTTGACTATGAATAATTGAGTAGTACAAAACTTAAGTTGTTATCAAATGAGTGTGTGTTATGAATAAATGATCACTATAAAATTGATGATGCATGTATATACTCTTTGTATGTGAGTAAAGCATTTCACTCAAAAGGAGAACACAAATGGATAATAATTCTCATGAATTATGGAATGTATTGATGAATTGAAGTGTTGATAGTTTTAATCCAATCATATGTTCAATGTGTGTGTCAACCAATGAATCCTTGAATTGGAATTTTTTTCAACTATATGCCTGTGCATAAAAAGGGCACCATGATCAAAACTAGATTTATCATTGTAATGTGTATTGAAATCCATTGTTCCTTGTAAAATGTATACAGTCTATAGTTGTTGCCTAAATCCATGATGATGCAAAGATAGAGGAATGGAATTGGTTAAATTCTAAACTTAAATTACTCCTTACGATATTGTGGATCATTACACACCTTATGCTGATTGTAGATGAGTTTATCTCTCTGAGTTATATTGCATCATTGAATACATGTGTGATGCCTTGAGTGCATTTAGTTCTCCCTATGGGATGGGTATAATGTGGCTTATTAGAGAGGGATAAAAATGGATATAGTATGTTTTGTTTCTTCCTATTTGCTAGATCTGATCAGAAATGGATACAATATGTTTTGTTTCTTTCTATCTACTATGATTAGAAATGAATACAATATATTTTGCTTCTCTCTATTAGTAAAATTTGGGTCTTATAGTGCTTTTTCCAAAGCCATTTATTTTATTGCATATGTGTAGTTATTCTTTTATTTTATTTTCCCTCGCACATTCCATGATTAGGCTACTTAGACATGTGTGGAAAGTAGTATGTTTCATGACTGCAATAGATCCATTTGATCCTCTTGTTCAGAGTAGCTAGGCTTCTAGTGCCAAGGTTAGGGCATTATTCACATCAAGAAGCACCTCAAGGGAGCTAAAAACACCATGGTTGGTGTGGTTAAAGCATCTGAATCACACTCCCATCTCAGCTAGCAGATGGATGATGTTCGATGACTATGGAGATTAGGACTTGTAGATGGACACATGATCAAGATAACTTGTTTTAAAACTCTTCACATGGTAAATGTATTAAATCATCATCTTATATATGATTTTATTGATGTACCTAATCATTTTAAAGGGATGTTGTTATGTATTGATACATCCATTTGGATATTGTATGACCAAACATGTAGATTTATTGTTATGTCATGGATGTATGATGTCTAGGTCAACATCACTGAATTGATAATATAATTTCTTAATTAATGTGTATTATAGTTATCTTGATTTTGGATAATGACATAGATAACTACTTTTTAATCCTAATAATGGTTTAATTACTTAAATGGTTGAATAATCAACTAGGGTTTCATCTTTTGATATTTTCTTTTTACACTTATCTGATGATGTGGCATTTCCTAGAAGGACATGGATCTTACAATTTGTCGAGAGAAAAAAAAGCACTAAAATAGCTGAAAAATCATACATGAAGCATCTTTTTGGATGTAACCATGTTCGACTCACTTTATTACTATGAATGCATTGTACAAGGGTTTAGAAAATTGGATATATATATTTCTCGAAGCAACACATTTTTTTACTAGAAGCAACACAGATAGATAATATTAATAGAATGCTCATTGTACTACACTATCTTCTATTATGCCTATTTGTCTGTTTTAGTCATAAAGTTGTATGATTTTCTCTATATCAATAACACCATAAAAATTAAGAAAATAATTTGTATCAGTTTGTTTTTTTCCATGGGATTAGCATATTATAAGAACAAGTAACCATGTGTAAGACCTCAAGTGCCCTAAAGTTAGTAGAAAGTTTTTTAGTTAGTGAATGGATAAATTTGTATACAAAAATATACTTGTTGTTGAGTTGTATTAAGAGAAGCCATTCATTTCTTCAAAGAAAGGTTGCAAGGCAGGGCAAGAGTTTGCATCATAACTGCTTTGCTTTCCACAAATTGTTCAATTTCTTCTCTCATATGTTCTAATGGCAAGGTTTTCAATTATAAATCAAAGTATACTACAGGTGATAAAGTAAAAACTACACAAAAGCAAAATTCATCATCTTTATTATATATCAAAACAAGTTGTGACTTTATTATTAGCATTTTTCTAAATAATGTCATTTTGTGCTGACATAATATCACATGATCACTATAATAGATAGCTGCAATTATAATAAAATTTATACCAAGTGTTTTAAGTTCTATTATAACATGTTTATACTAAACCATCCAAGTCTTGCATGTTCTAATAGATAAATAATTCCACTAATGTTTCCTAATAGATGGTTCAATTGTCAAGTGGATATTTCTATTGAAAAAGGTAAAATATTAATTGTCTATTGAACTACATACACAATGAAAGAAATTGAATATCCTTTAGTAATTTCAGAAGATCATGACATCAATGAAAGAAATTGAATATCCTTCAATAATTTCAAAAGATCATGACATCAATGAAATAAATTGAATATCCTTCAATAATTTTTCATCTGAATATGTGTTGTGCAATGACAACTATCATCTTCTTCCTATGTCTTCCAACCCTTTCACAAGGTAGGGACTCTAGCTCTCTGAGAGCACTTGTTAAATTATTAGTTTTTACTTAATATAATCAAATAATTATTTACAATATTAATTAATCATTTACGCACACGAAATTTATAAACTAATAGTAAAAATCATGAATTAATTTTAGTAGATAAATATGAAATTAATTGATAAGATAACTAATAAAAAATATCTAATAATTAATGTAGGCAAATTATTTAGATAGTAACATGTGATAATATAATGCTATTATTTGATTTCACTAATTAGTCTATCAATGAGGCAATTTTTATTTGATGAAGTAGTTAAAATGAATCAATATATAGAACTAACATTAGAGAGTAGGAAAAATTAAATACACATGTTAGATATAGTAAATTTGATATTGTGATTGAGTTCTTAAAATAATTCAATAGATATAATACTCTTAAGTCTTGTTTGTTAAGAAACCTTTATTCCTACTTGAATTATACACTAAATTTTGACAATAAAACAATTAATTTAGATCCTTTTTATTATCAAGTTTTATTCTTAAGTAATTTTAGAGAATTTAAATATCTTATTTCCTATCTAGATTTCACAACAGGTCTCCTTCCACTATATATAGTTTGAATAGTTCATTTAGTTTAAGTAGATATTTTTTACAACTTTTTTTCTTTAGTATCATAATTTTTTTTCAAGTTCAATCTCATTTCTAGCTTTAACAAATATTTACAAGTTTCCATTTTCTATTAAAATGAAAAAGGGATATTTAGGCTTTGGAATTATTTATTGAAGTTTATTCAAATATTTATGAAATAAATTCTATTTTAAGATCCTATCTCTATCATTTTATAACATTAAAACTCAATTCAAATGATGATCTCCTCTTTAGCTTGAGTTAAGACTATGTTTATATGTTGTTGGAATTTTCAAAAGATATTATTTTCTTTGTTAAAGTGTAATAACCACTTTGAAATATTTTTTCCTTATTTTAACTATTTTACTATTATAAGAAGAAATGAAAATATTTCATTTACATTTTGTAAATAATTATAATAAAATGAGATATCTACAAAAAATAGTTATAATGGATCACAAATGCTTTTGAAAAGGTTTCATGCCTCTTGCTAGTTTGTAGTTGGAGTTAGGAAATAAGATTGAATAGAGAGGAAAAGAGGTAAGAAATCAGCTATGAATCCAACAAGATTTGAGAATGGGAGAAATTATAGAAGGAAATAATGGTAGCCTATTCATAAACATTGCATGAAACCTAGCTCAATATGTCAAAGAGTCCAAATTGGGCCTCTCACTAGAAATCAATTGTGTTAAAAAATGACTTGGAGACAAAGAGAACATGAGAAGAATGGATATTAATATCCAACCTAGGAATAACGAGTTCCTTCGATTCTAATTTTTTCTTTTTTTTTTACTATAACTGCATATACAATACCAATTAACTCTAAATCCTTCGGTGCACACTTGTGCGTGTGTGTGCACACATACACACTATCAAGGAGATGAATTTGGTTAATTCTATAGTAAGACTAAAAATGGTGCATTTCTCTATAAAATCACACAAGAGTTACCAACTTTATCCAATGTTACGGATTGTATTGAGAGAACTAGAAAGAGGTAAAGGTAGAGATGTTACCAAATGGTTTTCTTATGATGGATTGAAAATAAAAAGATTTTTGTTCAAGGAGAGCATTGGATAATTTCTCATAAACAAGAGGTTAAAATTTATTTATCAAATATTAGGTGGCAATATTTAACAACCTAAAAGAATACATTTTAAATAGAAAGAATATTACAGGTCAGGCATATAACTCTATCCTACTAAAAACATGAATGTGGAGACTTGTAAAGATATTTGGGAACACATTTGTATTCTTTTAATTAAAAAGAGTGTACATTGGCTAGATACTCTAGCATGTGTGTTAGATTGTATATCAAACTAGATATCATCCCTCTACTCCCTTTATAAATAAAATTAATAGTAGACAAAGGATTTTCAAGTAAATAAATTGAAGTAGATGAAATGGTGGAGTTTGTAGTAAATAAAATAAAGGAGGCAGTTGATAGACTATTTTAATAGATATTCATAGTCAAGGAAGGGGATGGTTAGAGGAGGGTAAAGAGAAGGATAAATAGGAAATTATTTAGGCTAGAGAGTCTAGAGATTTATAATATTTATGATAGCCAATTTTCTCAAATAAAAAAATTTGACTAGAGGAGGGGATATACAAGGAGGAAGAAATGATACAAGTGAAGGGCAATATGGTTAAGATTATAAAAGGATAGAAATACTTAAAATAGTCTAGATTCAAAATAAAGTATATGGTTAGATAGCTAACACAAAGATCAAAAATATCATTTAAGCTAATTTTATTGATATTCAACCATGAAGAAACCTAATTTAGAGCACACAAGTTCAGAGTTATCCAATTTTCATTATGCTTGTTGGAGAACAAGTTTCATACCTATTTGAGACTACCAAGCCATTTGGTTGGATCTCCAAGGAAAATGAAAGCCTTGGACTTGGTGAATAGTTAAAAAGTGTGCTCATTCAATAGTGCTAGTGCACTATAGCATGAGTGGGCTATGAAAATATAGTTGATTAAATAACCTACATGTGCTATACTGCATACACCCTATGCGGCAATAAATAAAGACTACAAAACCCTTTATATTTGGTCACACTCATGCCAATTTGAACACTAGTATGACATACATAAAATAACATTTAAATATGAGTTGAAAACTCTTCCTTTCCTATACATTTTTTGTATATAATTTTAGGATGTTTGGGAGTGGTACCAATTTCATAGGATTTGAGATATATATTGTAGATTTTGAGAGTTTAAAAGAAAGATAGACTTAGCCCAATTTTAGGAAGTAACACATTATATTTTCAACATAAATTCTAGTGGACTATTGATTATAACCTTGAGCCCTTGACTTATGCATGATTATTTTAGGACTCTCTCTCTCTCTCTCTCTCTCTCTCTCTCTCTCTCTCTCTCTCTCTCTCTCTCTCTCTCTCTCAACCCCCCGATAGACCCCTTAAGAAACATATTATGTGTTCAAGTTCATCAAAAGGGCTCATAAGGTATCCTATAGCCCTTTTTGACCTATTAAAATCATTATGTATGTAATAAGGGGCCCTTGGACCCCATAAGACACACATTATATGATTGAATGGAAAAAAGGGGTCATAAGGTAACATATGATCCCTTTTTACCCACTCAAACTAGTATATGTGTTAAGGGGTCCATAGGTCACTAGAGACACATATTCTATGATTAAATGGGTCAAAAAAGGTCATAGAGTACCCTATGACCCATTTTGACCCATTCTAATAATTAAATATCTACCATGGAGTACTTAGACTTCCTAGAACACCCAATATGTAGTCAAATGGCTCAAAAGGGGTCATAGGGTACCTTATCACCCCTTTTGACCCATTCGATCACATGATATGTGTTTTAAGGGGTCTAAGGATCCCTTAGCACACATAGTATTTTCTATTACCCTTTTTGACCCATTTGATGACATTATATGTGCTAAGGGATCCTTAGAGCTTTGAAGACACACATTATGTATTCTAATGGGTCAAAGGGACCATAAGGTGCCTTTTGACCCATTTGAACCATCATATTGTTGGAAATATAATGATGACCTAGTGACTAAGAGGGGGGGAGGGGTGAATCTAGAACCAGTTAAATTTTTTTTCTCTTATCCCACTTTATTATATCATCTAATCTACTTGCACGAATGGAATGTAAATAAAAAAAAGAAACAACATCATAACACAATATTTGGCATTGCAAACAATAGAGACAGGAGATAAGAACAAAATAAAACTAAGTAATTTTTTGTTCTTTGTATTCATTCCTTTGAAACAAGTACATCCAAGATGCATGAAAGGCTCATAAAACACATAATAAACTAGAACTCTACTCTATACTTCATTATTTACTATTCATACATGAGAGAAATGTTGAGAGAAAGATGGTGGAATCATAATAAGAGCTCTGCTCAATAGTCTATTACCAACAACATCCAACCCTAGAGAAAGGAAAGAAAGGAGAATAAGTAGAAGAGGAAAAATTCCCCAATCTAATTTTATGATTCCATTTTTCCACTTGAAATTCCTCCATCTACTGAAGCCAAATCTTTCTCTTCTCTCTTCAACTAAAAATTGGATCAAATGCCATCATGGCCATAAAAAGCTCTAAAAATATCTCCAAGAATGATGATAAAAGTCCCTTTCTAATAAAATATCTAATTTACTGAAAAAAAATTCCAAAGCCCCTACCAAATTGAATTGGTGGCAAAATAATATAGCTAGAATGAATCTCTCCAAGTTTGGCAGATACACATCTAACTATTTAGGGACAAATTGAATCTAAAATTGCTCATACTAGAATACAATTGAAATGTAAGTGCCTTGGACCAAATTGATTGAATAAATTTTACATAGTGATGCCTATGGAGAAACTAATAGAAAATATCTAAGGTAGACATCAAGATCTTTTCGACGATATATATTAGTCCTATACTTGCTTAAGAAAACTGCCGAGTGCAACCATTTGTAAACTAGGTTCAAAAATTGATTTAAGACCCATTTAATTTTGCAAAATATTCACTTTTATCTAAAGTTGAAACTATATAATAAAAACTAGTGTCAATTTTAAAATTCCTATACGTAAAAGGATGGAAATTCAAATAAAAATTTATTTTTCTTGAATTTTGCATTTTCCCTCCACTATCCATATGGGGTTAGACTTGCTTGACCAACCTTGCCACATGACACTTTCTAATTGGTTTATCTCTACTTAGTCACCAGTGACATCGACATCCATTTGGCACCTCTATCATGTTATCATGTTATTTTCTCAAGAATTGCCACTTCATCTTCTTGTGGGACCCTCGGTGCCACATGTTGTCATTTCATGCCTTTTCAACTCAAACTTCTAACTATACACTAACCATAGTGACCATGTGACTGACCACCAAACTAACCACTTTGTAGTTTCATAGTCATTTTATACTAACTATTGCACTAACTGTCAAGCGTGAATTAATTGCATCACTAACTATTTCACTCCTTTGGGAGCACCAACTACTAACCACTACTTTAACCACTAACCATGTGAAACTACTAACTCTAACTGCCACCTAACCACTTCATAGTTTCAAAACCATTTCCTCTTGACTATGAGCTTTATGCATGACTGTGTGACTATAGGCCCATATCAATATACATTCCATGTGTCACATTATCATTTGTCTGTCTATCTCAAAATTTGTGCTAGGTGTCATGCTTTGATTTGACCTGAGGTTGTGACGTGTCAATATGTGGTTGGTTGCTGGGGTCCAAGTCACTATCCTTGTTCCGCATGGTGGTTTAATATTTATCTCTAGGTACATCAAAATGTGACCCACATGCATATGGGCTTTCACTTTTTCATAAGTGTGTCTCTTAAGACATCTTACAATGCACATGTTTTTGCATAAAAACAACAAAAAGTCTCATTCCACCACCAATGTGGGATATTGAGCATTCATTTTCATTTAGCTTTTCACTTGTGGGTTTTCAATTTTCTTTATCACAAAGGCCCATCTCTTCAAATAAAATGATTCTATCCTCCACATTTTTTCCTTTGATAATCCTTAATCCTAACTTTGTAAATGAATGATGGGAATGATTTTCAATTGGGATCTAAATAAGACGTGTGTTTTTGGTTACCATCTATGCTTCTTCTTTGATTTTGGGCTTGCAATGTAGCAATGTAAGTGCTCTGGCAATGCCTAACATTGGTAGCATTCCTTCCCATAGGATTTAAACTCTAGAAACGGGTTCTACCTTATATTTTGTGTTATTTCACTCCTTGGGATCTAGACAGACTTTATTATCTTGGAGTTAACAACATGATACCTAACTTGCTTCCTACAGTCTTAGTGGGATGGATAACAACTTCCAATGTGGCCTTATGGATCAAAATCAATGTTTGACTATAGGATCAAACTACAACTGAGCATTTCTACACATGCAAGAAAATCAATTTCATGAAGATGGGAAAATATATACAATATTCCCTTCACCAAGGGAAATGACTCATTCTAGTCCATCTTGATAAGAGCTAGGATTTATCATACTTTACTAGAAGCATATGTATACATGTTCCTAGATTCATCCACTTCACTAAACATCAGCCTACACCCATGCTCCCTCCAGTGATAGATTGGGAAGATAATTTATTTCTCATTTGTGTATGAGAAAGCTCTAGATGCTCATTCCTTCTAAGGGCTCAAGAAAAAATATATCATGTAAGTGATGGCCCATAGACTATCTAGGTAAAAAAATCACTTGCAATCTTACTTCATCAAGGCATGGTCGATCATTTAGCATTAGTCAAATAACTTAAGGTGCCATTTTGACCTAAAATTTTGACACATTCCTCTACTTATTTCTTTTCTTGCTTCTTTAGAGTATCTCAATTAGATAGTTCTATCCCTATTTTGCAAAATGAAAAATCTTGTAGAGTATTTTTTTCATTGCAACCATATAGATTTCAAGTTTGGGATATGATGAGAACAACACAAATTGTATGACTCTTGAGAAACTCCAAAAACTATATTGGTTGCTTTAGCATGTATCTTAGAAAGCATTTGAAGCACTCTATTTTCTTCCTACTAGACTTGGGTTCCATCTTAGTTAGGAATAAATCATAACAAATTATCTTATAAGAGAAATATTAAGTCATCATTTTGATGGAAAACCTATCTTTGGACACAACCTTATCTTTGTAAACTTTTAGACCCCCTCTAGTATGTTCAATTTTCTCTTTTATTATTCATTTTGTATAAGGAAATTTCATTTGATTTTAATTTATGGTATTTACATTTTTCAAATGCTTTTAATGATCATCGCTATTGTAACTCTTTTTTAGTTGGATTGCCCAAATATTACTAGTTTGATGCAGTCAGCCAAGCCAGAGAGGGGATCTAGCAAAAAAAAAAAGTTTTCAAACAATTGAAATTTTGAATTAATCCATTCAACTCCTCATGTTGATTAAAATAAAAATCAATCATTGATTTACCATTTGAAACACATCTTTTACCTTTTCTGTAAACTGTCAACTTTGTGTTGGTAATTTATAAAATTGGCTTTAAGAACTAACCAAAACACCAAACCAAGAGATGAAACTTGGCATACTAATTCTCTCATCCATATACCTTTATCCTAAAAATTTTTGTCTCTTGATAGTATCTAGGTCAAAAGACATTGACCATCAAAGTTACACTTTTCAAACTACATGCTATTAAACATGTTAGAAAATAAAAAAATGCATTTGGTTTTGGCTTTGGAAATAGGTCAAATGAGCACATTGGGACACAAAATCTAGGGTATTGGTTGATTGTCACATGGAGAGTATGGTTCACTAATTTGGTCTCATGACCAACAACTGGGATAGTTTGGTAGGTGTTCAATGTTGGGTACTCACAATTGCAGAATTGGGAACACTTGTAGAATAATGATTTTTGCAAATGGAATGGACCTGGGAAAGTGTGCAAACAGATTCATCAATACTTGAAAACTAGCACACTTGACATATTTTTAGAGTATAACATAGTGGTACAATCCAATTTTCTCAATCTATCATGGATTCAAAGTTATGACATCCCACACAAGGCTATCAATTAATCTTCACTTTTAGATACTTGTAAAAATTTAGAAATTAAATTTAGAATCATATTTGAAAATTAGTCAAATGGATTCATCATAAAATCAAATCTAGAACATAGCATGTTTCTAACCCCTAGAATGAAATAGAATAAGAATTTTTAGATTTTGATTAACTAGGTCAATGTTATAACTAGTCAAATAGGGCTTCCCAAGATTCTGAACAATATGCATCAACATGACAACAATAAACAACCAACTTTGACTAGGGATTCAATATATTGTCAAAATAGATCAAAATGACTCAAAATATGAAACATAGCTTCTATTATGCATACTAGTGACTCTCAAAGGAGTGAGTCATGAAAATTAGCTAGGTTCAAGATAGTCAAATGCAAACTAGGCTTCATGACAATATTTGACACTTAGGCAAAAATGAAAAAATTAAGAAATACTCAAAATGATACTTTACAAAATGGTTTAGAATGAAAAATTATCATCATATGATGCATTCATGTACTAAATGAAAGGTTCTAAACACATGAAACACATCATAGGCCTCAAAATGATGCCTAGGTACATATACACAAAAAGCTCTTATATGGGCTCATTTAGACTTAATTTTTGGAATGGAACTCAAAATCAGTGCTTCAATTTTGAGTCCCAACAGTTTCAATTTATACTAGACATGTAATATAAAGAAAACATAAGAATTTAAGAAAATATGTATCCTATTAAAGGAAATCAAGTCAACAAAGGGAGATAATGGATCCTAGATATAGAAAGAGAAAAAAAGGGACCTTTCCCCCCAAGTGAAGAGACAAGGGAAATGGATGTTATGCTACTCATAATGTAGGACAATGAGCCCCCAAAGGCCAACCTAACAATGTCACAAACCTAGGATAAACATAATAGGGATATAAAAGTGTAAATTAATGTGATCATGAAAAATATACCATTCATCATTACAAATCATATGAAATGTGACATAGAGAATGAACCAAAAATGCATAGAAAAAGAAGATGTCTTAGATGTGACTAGAAGACAATGAAATAAAAATAAAATCAATATGCCTATAACCATCAAATAAAGGTATTTTATTGACAAACTGAAGAATGCATGGTATGTTGGAAATATTTATGATAGGCTAAGTTACTGAGAGGGGAGGGATGAATTAGTAACTAAGAAAAATTAATCCTTATTATCAATTTAATCCTTCATGTGTGTTTTGATCTAATTGTATGCATGAATGACTGAAAACATGAAAACATTCATAACACTTTGATACACAATTTGGTGATGCAAAAACCTTCCAAATAGAAATTAAAACTAGGGTGGAAATGATACCCACAAGCTTTAGTACTACAATATAAAGTTGGCCTATTAAGGCTTACAATGATCACTTCTAATGATGTTCCCTATTAGTAGCAATAAGGACTGCTAGGTCCACCTTGCAAAAGGATTTACAAACATACAATAAAGTATGCACTATGTAAAGAGATTTATAAAATAATATTAAGTCTACCTTGTGAAAGGATTTAACTAATCGACCTATTAGGATGAAATAGTGGTTTATCTCTAATCTGTAACTTTGTTTGCTGAATGAGATTCCTTTGAGTGTAATGATCACCTTGCTATGATAGATAAATCTTTGCTACTCCTTATATTGTATAGCCTTTTATTTCACTCTTCTGCTCTTCTTTGCTTTATATCTTACTTCATATCTATGTTTTGGATGTGATACAATACATTACATATATACCAATCCAATTTAGAAATTAACAAAGTTGGGTACAATACAATTTTACACAAGATACACAAATTCAACCCAAGCTACAAGAACTCGGGCTCTGAAGACTAGCTCAGTGAGGTTCTGATACTTGACATCCACAATCAATGCTCAACATCATCGTGCATTTGGTAGACATAGAAGCTTGGTCCATACTAATCACTTCCAAGTACTCCTAAAATCAATTTGCGCTGGTGACTTAGTGAATACTATAAAACTCAGTATATAAATTGAATTACTTGATTCATACTGCATAGCTTGGTAAATGCTATCACTATGAGCTCAATATAAAAAAAATCACTTGGTTAACACTGAGTGGCTTGATCAATACTAGATTCACATCACTGTAACTAAAAACTCAGTAAGCACTACATAACTTAGGTTACACTAAAGAACTTGGTAAGCCTTATGAAGCTTAGTTTATATTGTTGATCACCATTATGGTAGAAACTACTTGATGCAAACTGAATACTATCCCTTGGATTTAGCAGGAATAATATAGTTCGGTAGAGACTAAAATTCTTAGTTAACTCTATTAACTGTACAATATGGTCAATAGATACTTTCAATCTGAATAAGTGTATGTCACTAATAACAAATAGGATTGTAATGACAACAATATCCCCCTTTGACATTAGTGACAAAAACACTTATTAGTCAAAACTGAATTTTAGGAACACTATTTATTCATCAGCTTATGTTTTCAACTCGGTAGACTACTCCATTTTTGAGATAGTTCAAAATTATTTTTGTAGAAGATGTATCTTTGAGTATCTATACATAAATAATGCTCCCCAAGACATATATACAATATAATTTACATCTTTTAACATTTGATATATACATTTTCTCCCCCTTTATTTATACTTTCCCTTTATAATATACATCTTCTCCCCCTTTTTGACATTAATGCCAAAGATGTATGCTATATACTATATAGCAATGCCAAAATGTGACAAGAAATCTGAATGCACCTTTAAACTTAGTGCCATTGTCTTGTCCCAATTTTCTTGCAACACCTTGCATGTGTGCAATGCAACTCAAACTTTTGCTAAAAGTTCTATCACATGATTTGCAATTAAGAAGTTGCTATCATGGATGAGCATTTTGGCATATGAAATATGATTCTACAATCCATCCATGTTTGGGAGAATCATGCCCTAAATATCTACTGGTGTAGCTCTTATTCTGGTTTCTTCTCTTAGCAATTTTGCCTACATATTAGTTAAGAATATGATCTTTGAGTAGTGGGAAAGGTTGTAACTCGGGTCAAGATTCAATTGTTGTGCACTTGCCTACAAATCTTCATCAATCTTTGATAGTTTATCTCTTATTTCCTTGGTGAAAATTGATGTATCAAAGAGTTTACTGAATAATGAAGTCATTGTTGCAAGAGGTCTCCAATGAGCCTAGAATAGTACATAGATCTACTTGATGAATATCAATCTACTGAGCTACTAGTTCCAAAATTTCTTCTCAGCTCTCTATAATAATTTCTCCTATCTATTCAAATCTTCATTGAATTTATGGACTACCTCTGCTAGTTGAATCAAAATTGGTTGAGAAGTGTCAACCTTTGTATTTAGTGCCTCTGCTAGGATATTCTTTGCATCTTCAATTATTTCAAATTCTTTATTTCTTTCTTCTCCAATCTTGTGCTATTTATCTTTCTTTTGAAGAAGTTCTCCAAATATTTCCATTTGATCAAGGTTAAGATTAGAGATGTTCCAATTTGGAATAACAATCTCCTAATCAAGATCAAGTTCTTCTTTCTATTTTCCTTTACTCAAATTTTTTTACTTGGTTGAGGCTTGGTTTCAAATATCCTTGTACTTATTAATTGCATGCTACGAATGGAAACAATGGTAGAGATAGTAGGACTAGCTGAAAAAGTAGATACTGCACTTATTGTTGAAATATCCGGTGTAACCAAAATTGATGCAAAGGGAAGTGCTAACTACTTGGTAGATGAAGTGCTTGTCAATTCTATCAATGAAGTACAGAGTTGAATAGGTGTAAAAATTGATTGAGTGCGTGTACTTATAATGTTTGACACAATCAATCCTGCAATAGCTTTCTTTGGGCTTGATGTTTTCAATGTTTTGCTCAGAGAATGAGAAAGTGAGGCTATAACCACTACTATAATTTTCTCAGGGTTAGTCTCCTCTATGTTTTGAACATTAGTTAAATCTTCCTTGGTAGTTTCTTGTCCCTATTCCTCCTCCTCATCATCTACATTTTCATAATGTGTAACTTGTTCATTATAAATTTCTTCATCTTTTTCATGTTCATCATCATCTTCATCATTGTCACTAACACGAACCACAAATTCACTTTGTTTGTGAAGATTGAAAGTATTCTTCCATGTGTTTGTGGCATTCATTACCACATGTTAAATGTCATTTATCAATATAAGACAAGTGTTGAATCTCAAGGTAAGCTTTATTTTATTCTTCTTTGATGATTCTTTTACTTCCTTATCATTCAAACTTGACATGAGTTGCCTCAGGGTCTACTCATATGTGTCTTTAGCAATTTTCATAGCATTCTCCCATATTGGCTTGATCTTATCCATTAGATCACTCTAAATTTTCTGTACAAGGTGATCTAGGGATCATTTCCACTTACCCATTTTAGACATTATCATGTCTTCTATTTTCTCTTGCTCCTCTACAATCCTAGTCTCATAGTTTAGTGATTAAAAGTTTTTTATGCCAACTCTTGAGTCCATTTCCTCCAACCTTTCCTAAAAGGTGGGTGGAGGTCTTTTAAAGATCACATCTCCTCCTTTATCAAGTTTCTTCCTAGATGCCCTCCTTGTGAACATAGTAGTAGCTGGTTTAGTAGGCTTGGTTATTCTATCTTACATTTTTTCTTTACTGGCTCATCTTCCTCTAGTTTCTATTTACCTTTTGTTTCGTCATCCTTAATGTCATCTCCTTTTCCTTCATTCAATAGAAGAGTGGAGCTAGTTTTTAATTTTGTAATTTTCTTCTTCCCTTTGTTGATTGCTTGAGGGATTTTTATTTCAAGTTCTATTCTAGCCTTTGCTTCATCATAGGTGCCAAAGCATGTAGCTTTAGGGTCAATAGGCTAACTAATTAGTGCTTTAATAATGTCTTTAGTTTCATTAATGTTAACCTTATAACCTAGAGGCTTAACCCATACAATTCTTGATCTAACTACCTAAATATAAACTTTATCACTATCAACCATGAAACAGGCATCATCTTTTTAATAATCAACAAGTTTCTTGGGTATCTTGAATCTATTATTCATTTTTTCCTTAAATGCATCAAAGTAATTATCCATAATACTCACATAGTTTTCTCCCATTTTAGCTATATATTCATTAATCTGATAAAGAATAGGTACATCCTTCCTCCATAAGATTATACCTTTAGATGGGCAGAAATTTTGCACATAGAAAAATAGACAAGTTAAGAGTGAACCAAAATTACAAGGATTATTCTTTGAAGTACTTATACTCTCCATATTCTTATTGAACTAGTTCAACATCAACTCAACAAGGTCAAGTGATATGTTATTCTTGACCACTTTGTATGCTAGATTCACTGCTTCCAATGATGCATTGTTGAGTCTGCTCAAGCTTTATATTTTGTGTGCAATGAAATGTATCCCAAACTTTACTTCCATGTCTATAATATAGCTGATCTTCATTCCCCTTCCATCTCATTCCGCAAGGGTTTTCTTTTCAAGCTCGACCCAACTTAGGGTTTTAATCATTTTAGCTTTTTCCAACATAGGAAGACTAGTGATCCTATGGATCATCTTCTTGGTTATAAAAATAGGTTGTAATAACCATAACTAACCATTATGCACATGACTTATAATGAATCTTATCCATTTGATCTAAAAATCCTATGACATGTGCAAAATGTGAGTTAAAGCCTTTGCTTCAAGGTGCTGATGCTCTAGCTTTAACACACCATTAACACATAGCTTCTTAAGGGTTTCATCCATTTCCAATGTTCCAATATCTTGGATAGCACAATAGAAATGTGAATGAAACTCATTAATCAATAGTACATTTGGTGGTATTTGCGATTGAGCTCTGCTTAGATCTAGGTTTTTTGCGATGGCAGGACTCAACTTAAAGTTTGGTACCTTCTATTCCATGCCTCAAACTAACATATTAGATCCTTTCTTTGATTTGATGTTGGTGGATGCCATTTCACTCAGCAGGGCTTTGAGAGAATAAGAAAATCTCCAATAGTGATTTTCTCAGATTTCTCAACTGCTCAAAAATAATTTTGCACAAATAGCTCTAAAAATTTGTAGTGACAAATGATTTTGATTTTTCCTTTCATCAAATTTTTTCTTTCAGTTGCCATAAATGCCTAGTACGATTGTTTGCTCAAATGATAGATTGGCCTCCACTTTACTTGTACTAAATGGTTGGTAGAGTCATCCATGACTTAGTTTCCATACAAAACTTAGTTACTCCCAACCTTGCTTGGTAGGGTCTTGTGACCTAACCTCACTCAGTAAGGACTGTAACTTGATCTCACTTGATAATGACTGGCATCTTTGAATACTCGATGATCACTTTAAATCTTGAATTCTAATATGGATCTTTCATTCTACAAACTAGAACTAATGTGAGATATATTCTTCAGAATCCTAGTTCAAATTCTCCTTGAGAGATCAAGTGGAAATACTTGAGTCACCCAATTCTTGAGTGACATCTTCACTATTGCTTGGACTTGCATTCTTAGAATATTTTGGAATCCATTATTGTCTCATCTACTTTCTGATGTTATCAGCTTTTTCCTTCTTTTCATCTTCAATTCTTCCAATATTCATACAATTCTTGGCAAGATGACAAATTTCTATACAGATAAAACATCTTCTGATAGTGTCTCTTGTCCTCATGTGATGTTTTACACAACTCATTCCAATGTGTCCAAATTCTCCATAGTAATGACATCTATACCAAGTGTTATAGTCCCAACCAAATATAGCTTTTACAATATATTCTAGTGGGTTCAATATTTTAATTTTGCATTCCAAGGATTTGTGCCCATCCTTCTTATATTTATGACATTTGCCTTCAAATCTAGGCTTTTCTTTCAATTCATTAGCCGTATGACCATGTTGATAGTAATTGTAGCATTTTCCATTGAATTTGGCTTTACCATTGCTCTAACATGTGTTTGATGTATGTCCAATCTTACCACAGTGATTGCATGTAGGTCTTTGATTCTTTTGAGCTCCTTTCTTGGATGATTCACCTTCTTTTGTATATCAAATTTTTGCTTTTTCTTTTTGTTTGTAATGACTTTTCTCATTCAATCAATTCATGTTTGGTTGAGATTTCATCATCTTCTCATTGCTTTTCTTTTTAGTGTTTAGATCATTCCGCAATCTTTCATTTTTTGATCTTAGATTCATGATTTCTTCATTTGCATTAGTGAGCTAATTAATGACACTAAAGGGAAAGGTGCTAAATTTCATTGTTCTTTCCTTCTATTTCTTCTTTTAAATTTTTTTTCTCTTCCATGACTTCACATAATCTTAGTCATTAAATTTCTTGCTTTCTTCTTAGTTTTCTTACTTCTTCTTGAAGCGAACCATTCTTTTCTAATAGTTCTTTGATTGCTTCATTGGCTTCATCTGAATTGCTTTCTGAATAAATGTCTTCAATTCTTTCTTAAATGTAGAGTTGGTCATTCATTTATATTGCAAGGTGTTTTCTTTTTTTTAGAGATTTAAAGAGTTTCTCCTTTTCTTTCTTGAGTTGTCTAATAGCCAATTCCAAATCTAACTTCTCATTGTCAATAGCCTTGTCAAGTCTGAATACCTCCATAGCCTCTGATCTTTGCTCAAGCTATTAAACTTTTCTCTGAGAGCCATAAAGCTTTGATACCAATTGGTGGAAATATATATGATAGAATAAGTTATTGAGAGGGGAGGGGTGAATAAATAAGTAAGAAAACTTAATCCTTATTATCAATTTAATCCTTCATGTGTTTTTTGATCTAGTTGTATGCATGAATAACTAAAAACATCAAAACATTCATAACACTTACTCACAATTTGGTGATCTAGTGATGCAGAGTATCCTACAATAAAATAGTAAGTGGGATAAATTCTGATCCCTTCAACATCTAGGAAATAATTTTATAATGTAGAGGCATCTTACATGGTAAAACACAACATGTTTTAACACAAAAACATCAATTCTTTCCCATTCACACATCCTGATTTCTATATATGATTCCTTTATTCATAACTTTTAATCCTTAATGTTTCCTGGAAAACCATTTAGTGAAATTGTTTCAAATTAGGAATAATAAAACATATCTAAAGTTGAGGGAAAAAAAAATCCATTACAAATTATAGTCTCTACATGTAGACCCATTTTCTTTGCCATAAATCAAAAGTAAAACTAGTAACCCTACCTATGGCATCTAGTAACTTCCTTAAAACAAATCCAACTAAAATGAAACTAATTTTCAATTTACCTTATATTGGTCTCATTTTTGAATCTATAAGACATTAAAATTTTCAATTCATAAATCATTCTATAAGGTCAAATCCTTGTCTGCAACACCGTTAAAGACATTTAAAAACCAGTTTTCACTCAAATCTTCATAACTTTCACAAGTCTAAATAAAAATGATTCAAACTAATTGGAAATATAGATCACATATATTTCCAATTAATATTATTATAGGTCCCGAGTCTCTAAAATGTGTCTGTGCCCCATGCTACAACATGATTGTAGTCAAGGAATCTTAAATATGCAAATACCCACTTTCACCAAAATGCTCATAACTTATTCATTTCTTTATAAAATTGAACCAAAAATAAATAATAAGAAGGAGGATTCATCATTCTATCTATCCATTACTATATTATGTGGTTTCTAGGAAATACAAGGCTGTACAAGACCTAGAAACAACACTAAAACTTAAACACCAATCAAAACAACAACAATGGAATGCACCAAAAATGTATCAAAGTATTTCCTCTTCTCCAATATTGATTTGGTTTGACTATAAAGTGATATTTATATCCATTTGATAGTTAGAAACATTTCTAACTACCCCCAAGACCAACCATATACATTTTTACAACATTTTTTGTAATGTTAGCAACATTCTCAAGGTTGCATTCTTACAACTTTTTATGCAACTTTTACATTTTTGATGAAATGTCTTCATAGCCTTTAAAACTTGACCCAAATAAAATATAAATGACTGAAATGGATTTAAATATCTCAAATAAGGAATCTTAACTTTCTCATGTTCTTTTACTTTAGGTGCTCTTGCACCATACTCCCAACCTTGAAATGTTTCTAAGTCTCTTGGAAACATGGAACCAATAACCTCTATCACCATCATATCTTCCTTTAAGGACACATGACTACCCTCAAAATCACCTCAAATACTCCTATCAGTGGAGCATTAATGGATTCAACTTCCATAGTGCCATATTAGGTAGAGATCCACCTTTACCATGCTACTTCAAACTCACCACAACAACACACCCTTATGCCTCACCTAGGAGTCCTCCACTTTGCCTCTCTCCCTAGTCTCTTGGCAATCAAATTGACCACTCCTTGGCCCTAGACCTTCTCTTGGCCCTTGAAAAACTTTCAGTGTCTGTACACACAACTCAACCTTCACATTTAGCAAGATGGATGAGAGCCTACAACCAAAAATCATCAACAAAAAAAAAACCAAATCCCCAAGGTCCTAGTGTGGATTGCCTCCCTCAGTGCTCTACCCATACACTCAAGATCTTCAAGCTCTGATACTAATTTGACATAAAGAATCCTACAATGAAATATTAAGTGGGATACATGCTGATCCCTTCAATATCTATAAAATTATTTTATAGTGTGGAGGAATATTAAAAGGTAAAACACAACATGTTTTAACAAAAAAACATAAATTCTTCTCAATTCACATATCCTGATTTCTATATATGATTCCTTTATTCATAAATTTTAATCCTTAATGTTTCCTACCAAAAAATTTGGTGCAATTTTTCCAAATTATAAATAATAAAACATATCCAAATATGATCCAAAAATAATAAATCTATTACAAGTTATAGTCTCTGCATGTAGACCCATTTTCCCTGTCATAAATCAGAAGTAAAACTAGTAACCCTACCTATGGAATCTAATAAATTCCTCAGAACAACTCCAAATAAAACCAAATTTTTTTCTAATATAGCTTATATGAGTCTAGATTCTGAATATATAAGACATTTATTTTTTCAATTAATAAATCATTCTACAAGATCAAATCATTATCTGCAACACCATTGAAGGCATTTAAAAATTAGTTTTCACTAAAATCTTCATAACTTTCACAAGTCTAAATGAAAATGATTCAAAAAAATTGGAATTAAAATATAGTTCATATATATTTCCAATGAATATTATTATAATTCTTGAATCTCCAAAATGTGTCCATACCACATGCTGCAACATGACTGTATTCAAGGAATCTCAAATCTGCAAATCCCCACTTTCATCAAATTGCTCATAGCTTATTCACTTCTCTATAAAATTGAACCAAACCAAAAGATTGAGAAGGAGGATTCATCATTATATCTATCTATTACTATGTCACATTGTTTTTAGGCAATATAGGGCTGTAAAATACCTAGAAACAACACTAAAACTAAAATGCCAATCGAAACAACAATGGAATGCACCAAAAATGTATCAAATTATCTACTCTTCTCCAATGTTGATTTGGTTTGACCATAAAATGGTATTTATATCAATTTTATAGTTAGAAACCTTCCTAAATACCCCCAAGACCAACCATATAACCTTTTACATCACTTTTTGTAATGTTAGCAACTTTCTCAAGTTTGCATTTTTACAACTTTTTATGCAACTTTTATATTTTTGGCAAAATGACTTCATAGCCTTTACAACTTGACCCAAATGCAATATGAGTGACTTAAATAGATTTAAACATCTCAAATAAGGAATCTTAACTTTCTCATGTTCTTGTAGTTTAGGTTCGCTTACACCAATAGCCTTTAGAACTTGACCCAAATACAATATAAATGACTCAAATGGAGTTAAATATCTCAAATAAGGAGTCTTAAATTTCTCATGTTCTTGTACTTTAGGTGCTCTTTCACCACTCAGAAATCTTCCAAATAGACAGTAAAATTGTGGTGGGGATGATACCCACAAGCTTTAGTATTGCAGTATAAAGTTGGCCTATTAAGGCTTACAATGATCACTTCTAATGATCCACCATGTTAGGAGCAATAAGAACAACTACGTCCACCTTGCAAAAGGATTTACAAAAATACAATAAAGTATGGACTCAGTAAAGAGATTTAGAAAAGACTATTAAGTCTACCTTGTGAAAGGATTTAACTGATCCACTTGTTAGGATGAAATAGTGGCTAATCTCTAATCTGCAACTTGGTTTGCTAAATGAGATTCCTTTGAGTGTAAAGATCACCTTACTGTGATAGATAAATCATTGTTTCTCCTTATACTCTTATAGCCTTATATTTTGTTCTTCTTCTCTTCTTTGTTTTATGTCTTACTTCATATATATGTTTTGGATGTGATACAATACATAATTACATATATACTAATCCAATTTAAAAATTAACAAAGTTGGCCACAATACAAGTTTACATAAAATACACAAAGTTGGTGCAAACTACAGGAACTTAGGTATTGAAGACTAGCTCGATGAGGTTTTGATACTTAGCATCCATAGTCAATGCTTTGCATAATCATGCATTCAATAGATGTAGAAGCTCGATCCATACTGATCACTTCTAAGTAGTCTTAAAGTCAGTCTACACTAGTGACTCAATGAATACTATGAAACTCGACATATAAAATGAATCAATTAATTCATACTACATAGCTTGGTAAATGCTATCACTATGAGCTTAGTATAAATTGAATCACTTGGTTAACATTGAGTGACCCAATCAACACTAGATTCACAATGATGTAACTATGAACTCGATAAGCACTACATAACGTGGGTTACACTGAGGAACTTGGTAATCTTTATGGAACTCAATTTACATTGCTAATCACCATTATGGTAGAAATTGCTCGACGCAAAGTGAATACTATCCCTTGGATTTGGTAGCAACTATAGAACTTGGTAGAGACTAAAATTCTTGGTTAACTCTATTAACTATACAATACACTCGGTAGATACTTACAACGCAAATATGTGTGTGTCACTAACAACAAACATGACTATAATGTCAACATGTTATTTGTGTGAAATATAAGATTTCCTAATCTTAAAGAATTGAGAAGCCACTTAAAGAGTAAATATGAGTAGGATACTTAGGAAATGATGCTAGATTTTTTAAAATAGGTTCATAATGATTATGTTCAACAAGACCTCAAATTATTTAAGACATATCTTGAAAGAAAAAAGAAGAAGATTCAAGGGTGTGATATTGTATGGCTAAGGCACTCTTAAGAGGACAAAAAAAACTCATCAAGGCCTCATCTTTAGAAGTAATATCAATAAAATACACAAAAAGAGGTCGATCTATAGGAGAAATAACCATATTATCATAAAAAATGTATCATGACGAAAAATGTAATCCATTTCTTTATCTAAGGTTTCATCCCAAATAGTAAGATCATCTAAGGAGGGAATAAAATATACATTAGAGCAGGAATAATTATGACATAAAGAAAATTCAAGAAGGATGGAGTACTCAATAGTCCTATGCAAAGACTCAACACAAGTAGTAGCCTATCAAGGGTAGGAACATCATGAATCATTAAAGGTTTATCAACATCATCTTTGAAAAGATTACCCTTTGGATGAGAATGCAAATTAATCCAAGGAAAAACCAAATGCTCATCATTTGCATGAAATGAAACATATTGAATGTCATGAGTGATAGTTGAAAGAAAAGATAACAACATCATTGAAATAAAATGCAATGGAAGAAACTATATGGATTTTTAAAATTTTTTTTTGTATTTTCTAAATGCAAATATATGGAGTGCAATCTATATGAAAAAAATGAGAGAAGAAGTCCAAATGCCACCAATGCCAACAAGTAGATATAGATACTCCAAAATTAAATATATCTCCAAAATAAAACAAAGTGCATAGGAAGTCTGGCTTACCAAGAAGAAGGTAAACACCCAACGCAAATAATCTTACTCCAATAAGAAAAGTGCATAGGAAGTCAAATGTATTTAGAAGAAGGCAAATACCCATTGCAAAGAATCTAATTACAATAAGAAAGTGCATAGGAAGCCAGGTTCACCAATTTATGTAGGGTTATAAAATGGAAACAATCCACCCTACACATAAATAAAAGATGGAAGAACAAGATCTACTTGTTTGATTAAGTTTGATTAATGCACAAAGAAATATTGATGCAAAATGAATACAAAAAGGAATGAATAACTTGGGTTTAATTCCCTCTCACCTCCATCTTATGAGTGTTTTAGTAAGAATAGAGATAATGCAATACAAAAATATAAAGTATTGATGAGATGATAAAGTATACTAAAATGAAAAAGGGGAAGATGATATACCTTGTGGCATAGAGTCGGTAATCTCTAGGGTGCTTTATTTAAATTTTCCATCATGTCATATATTGCCTTCTCCACTTGATTATTTTCAACTTTTCCTATATTAGTAAAACCAATGTGAGAAAATCCTAATAAATCTACATTATTTTTAACATTCTCACATAGGTCATCTAAATCTGAAGATGGATTATGACTCACCACTTGGAATTGGCTATTGTCATTAAATTCTATTCTTTCCTCGTAAGATTCAACTTGGAAAATGTACTTTCTCCTTGGTCTTTTCTGTTCTCTATTGGCCTAGTTTTTCACCCTTTGTCAAGTGTTGTACCTCATAGTGAAAATCCCTAAGGTTATACTCCAAAATTGGTGAGTCTCTATTGAAACCTTAGTTCAAAATTCCTAAATGTCTTTTAAACCCTCATTTGTATGCCCTAGCTTTCAAGAAAAGAAATTAAAATATACTTTCCAAATTCAAATTGCACAGGGCACACTTATCCTAAGATTCCTTTCTCACAAAGATTACTTTATTATTTTCCATAGATAAACCATTTTATTATTAAGCTTGCCCTTGTTGGAATTACAAATGGGAAACATATACTTCTAAGAAGGTGGGTGTTCAATTAGAAGTACTAATCTTTAACTAGTAAAAATTTTAATTTAAAAACAACGCATGCATTAACATATTGAAATAACATGTAAAGTAAATACATCCACATAAACACTTGACACCAGATATGATTACCCAAAAACCCTCCAATGAGAAGGTAAAATTGGGGTGGGGATGATACCCACAACTTTTTACTACTTCAACAATAAAGAGTAACTTGTTAATGTTACAAAGTTTGATCATGAAACATGATTTTCCCTGTGAAAGGCCTACCCCATTAAAGGCTTACAAGAGACTATTAAGTCCCACCCTATTAAAGGATTTCACACCCTACTAGAAGTGTACCTATTTAAAGAATTTTTGAACATTCACTTGGAATTTCACCCTATTAAAGAATTTCATAATGACTGTTAAGTCAACCGTAGTCTAAAAGATTTCATCCTGCTGATATAGTTGTTAGAAAGTAATAGTAGAATGTTTGATTTGACAAATTACAATATTTTATTTTTGATATCAGATCTCAATTGTATCCACCTTGATCCTCTTGATCTAATATAATAATGTTTTATCATTGATCCTTTGTTCTACAAACTGATTCTACAGTTCTTCCACTCTTCTAAGCCATCTTGAATGCTTTCTAGTCAATTCATCCCTTTCCTTCCCTCTATTCTTTGCTCACATCCTCCTTTAATTATTGGGCTTCATCTTCCTTATAAAGATTTTTGTGACTTATGGTTAGTTATGAATCTACAACTGAGATTCATCATTTTTTCCACTTAACCATTCCAATTTTTTGATTGGTTACATGTTGATTGCATAGGAAAACCAAATAAATTTGATCTTATCTTTTAAAGCTTCAAGATTTATCCAAAAGTTGACATAAAAATGGTTCACATAGTTGTTTGTCACATCGCAAACAACTATGTCCATTCTATGTTACTCAGCACTTTATTATTCTGATGCTCAACACTTACTATAATTCTATCTGGCTTGACACCTAAACTTGCTTGACATCAACTATTTGCTTTGTACTTGAATCACTCGGCACATGAGTGACTTGACACTCATTGTAACTTAGAATCTATACATATTATAATTGACATGTATTACTAGCTTAGCATGAATTGAGTAAATATCTTAAGTGTGTTGACACTCAGTTGTTGAAACCAATTTGACAAGTGGGTTTGAAGTTCTTACCTTTGTCATTCATTTCTTCAGCAATCTTGGATGATTCTCCTTCTTTAGTGCTAGTATAGCCTAGTCCTAATGTATCATTTCTAGATCTAGGGGATTTCAATAGTTGTTCAAAGTACTTGATGGCTTCATTGGGCTTGTTGAAGCTTTCAACAATCTCTCTTTCTCTTCTTAAATTATTTTGCAGTTGTTCATTCTGCAACTTTAGTATGGTGATCTCAATGTCTTTGACATTCAACTCATGATGAGCATTCATCATCTAGCTTAGGGTATCCAATTGTATGTTGGATATTCTAGCAAGCTCAATTGAGTTCTCTTCTAGTCTATTGGCTAGGTTTCTCTTGTCTTCTTGAATCATGACCTTGTCTTCAATGGCTCTGTTCTTTTGTTCAATCACTTCACATGGCATCATGGCTTGTGATTCTTGCTCAATTTTGAGATTTTTGATTTCCTCAACTTGTGCTCTATTCTTACCCATTAGATCCACAATTGCTACATCAAACTCATTTGAGTCTCCATTACTAAAGAACTTGGTGGTATTGTGTATCATTTTCTACAATGGCAATCTCTTTCCTTTTCTTTAAGGATTTTCTTAACTCTTCTCTAGCTTCATCCAATGAATGCAAAATGAGTTGGATCTTAGTTCCTTGGTTCCCTATAATATTTCCTAGTTTGTAGACCTCCATTTCAAGATCTTTTGTCTAAGTTGTAGGGTTTCTCCTGATGAGAACTTAGCTCTGATACCAATTATTGGAATTACAAATGGGAAACATATACTTATGAGAATGGGGGGAGGTTGAATCAGAAGTACTAATCTTTAACCAATAAAAATTTTAATTTAAAACAATGAATGCATTAACATATTGAAATAAAATGTAAAGTAAATGCATCGACATAAACACTTGACACTAGATATGATTACCTAGAAACCCTCCAATGAGAAGGTAAAACTAGGGTGGGGATGATACCCACAAATTTTTACTACTACAATAATAAAGAATAACTTGTTAAGATTACAAAGTTTGATCATGAAACATGATCTACCCTATGAAAGGCCTACCTTATGAAAGGCTTACAAGAGACTGTTAAATCCCACCCTATTAAAGGATTTCACACCCTGCTAGAAGTGTACTAGTTTAAAGGATTTCTGAACATTCACTTGGAATGTTACCCTGGTAAAGGATTTCACAATTGTAGAATGTTTGATCTGAAAGCTTACAATCTTCTATTGTTGATATCAGATCTCAATTCTATCCACCTTGATCCTCTTGATCTATTATAATAATGTTGTATCACTAATCCTCTGTTCTACAAACTGATTCTATAGTTCTTCCACTCTTCTAAGTCACCTTGAATGCTTTCTAGTCAATTCACCCCTTTTCTTCTCTCTATTCTTCACTCTTATCCTCCATTAGTTAGGGGGCTTCATCTTCCTTATCAATATTTTTGTGACTTAGGTTTAGGTGTGAATCTATGGCTAAGATTCATCCTTTTTTCCACTTAACCATTCCCAATTTTTGATTGGTTGTATGTTGATTGCATAGGAAAACCAAATAGATTTGATCTTATCTTTTAAAGCTTTGAGATCTATCCAAAAGTCAACATAAAAATGGTTTACATAGTTATTTGTGCCATCACAAACAACTATGTACATTCCGTGTTACTCGAAACTCGATAATACTGATGCTTGACACTTACTGTATTTCTATCCAGCTTGGTAACTAAACTTTCTTGACATCAACTATTCACTCAAAAATTGAATCACTTAGCAAATGAGTGACTTGAAACTCATTGCAACTTGGAATCTATACATATTATACTCAGCATGTATTACTAGCTTACTATGAACTTAGTAAATATCTTAAGGATTTTATGAAACATCTTAACTTCAATGGTTTGTTTTGGTTGACCATCGATCTCTCCAAGATTGATGGTGAGAACATGCCTGCAATATGAAGATGCATTGTTTTTAAGTGAAGTGGGAAAGTGCCTTCATGCCACATAGCACTTGTTGACAGTGGGTCTCAACTATGCCGCAAAGACTAAAGCTTGTCTAAGTTTGTCAATACTTCATCAAACCTTTTTCAAAATTGCCAGTATCTATTAGTGCATGTTCTATTTTCTTGGAATATTATTGGTTAAGCCAAATGTTTTGGTTGCTTTTTGCTATCATATCATGGAGCCATTTATGTTGGGAAGATCAATGGCAAGTGTATTAATACTTTGAGGAGATGCAAGAATTTTATTCAAAGCGGGCAAGTGCCTTGTTGACACCTATCCCTGATGACATCACAAAGAGTATTTCACATAGTTCAAAAGATACAAGTTGTATATCATTGATATTTTCAAGATGAATGGGTAGTGCTTTATTGCTATGAGAAAATGCTTAATATTTAAATAATGCAGGCAAGTACCAATAGGACACATGGTATGTGATGAAGTCACATACCCGCTTTTGTTAAAGATTATATAATGCAGTTTGTATTGGTGGCAGAGTTGTTAGACATGTTGGCACAAGTGTAATGAATTTATTGGTTGATGTGGCTAACTCAACAAAAAAGAATAATTCTTGTCTTATCATTGATCTTTTTGGGATCAATAAATGGTGCTTACTTGCAATACCAAGATTCTTTAGATTTAAGCAAAGCGGGAAAGTGCTAGCATGCCATGTGGCAAGATGGGACCTATTGTAAAGAAGAGTTGTTGAGTCATGCTAGGATGGAAAAGGTAATGACATGGAGTGATGTAATTGGCTGAATAAACAAGTGCTCACTATGTTGGAGATGAGTGTTCCATTGGGGCTAGTTTTTAAAGGTTTTCATTTACAAAATATTGTGATCTTCAATTTGTGGAAGATCAATGATTGACACTTCAATGCATTACAAAAATGCTCAAGCTTTAAGAAAAGCAAGGAAGTGCCTGCTTGACACATAGTAAGGAATTAAATAATTTAAAGTAGCTTTTTCTATTTTGAAATAAGGTTGTTCGATGTTGTGTTATTGATGGATGAAATTTAAATCTAAGGCATGACATGAAAATTAATGGTTATAGACATTAATGTTATTCAGGGCTACTTCATGTGACCTTAATGCTATAGTGTAACTTGCAAATTCACCATTATTAAGCCACATAATTGCAAATTTTTCAAAGTGCAAAGGTTTCTAGAGCTAGGGCATGGGATTCTATAAGGTTTTCAATGATTTACTGAGCAATTCACAAAGAAAAAAGAAGTAGAAATCAGTGGGTAAGTTGTTTGTAACTCTTGAAAAGTTGAAAAATTATAATTGTGCTAAGAAGAATTTAAGATGCCTCCCCAAAAGGAATTTTTTGGCTTTACAGATCAACTAAAAAGATCTATTCATGATGATTTCCTTGAATAATTACCTCTATCTATGAATGAATTAACAAAATGCAAAGATCTCATTCCTAAAAACCCTAGGTTGGTTGTAGGTAAGGGTTTCTATGACAGGGCTACTTGGGTAAGACATGCACAAGTTTCAGTGGGGGGTTTAGAATTGTTCAAAAAATGGTTTCAAAGCATAATTTGGATATGTCAACGAGAAATGTATGGAAGTTTGACATTGGAAAATTGGTTGTTCCTAGGGTATTCTTTGACAGTGATTTGTTAACTGACATGGCCAAGAAGTACAACCCAATCACTAGAATTGTGAAGAACCATGCTGGGGATAATCTCTTTAGGGTTTCACTTACCTTGATAAGAGAAGTATTCAAGTTCAACCCTAACTAGGTAGTCCATGAGAAAATTGATATGGACAAATTTCAGGTAAGATATGATGCATAGAGGGTATACTTTAGGGCAGGGCCATTGCAATAACATATTGTTAGAATTGGGTCATTTCCTTTGGTTACATCAAATACCGTAGAGCCTTCGATGAAGAAATATTTTAATCTTAGGGAACAAGTCCTATATTTTACTATCTACAAAATATTTGGGATGGATGATAAAGGTTATATCCAAGGCTCCATTGTTCTCATCATGGCTCAAACCTTGCAATTTGGAATGAGTTCAATTCCTTATTTTTCCACTTACCTAACTAAAGAAATTCACAATGGCTTGATTGGAATAGCTTAAGGTAAGGTAAACAAGCCTTCTTGCTAGTAGTCTTTGTTAATGTACATATTTTTTTAAAAGGGAATCGCTTTCTTCTCCAAGGAAATTAAGTTAGAACTAGAAAGAGATGGAGAGAAGCTCCTAGTTCAATTATGGAATGTTGACATGACTTGGGAAGTCATAGATGCCAGCTATGTCAGATTCGATAGATACTTTGCTTTAAGGCTCAGATTGCTTTTGAAAGGGGATAGTCCAAGAATTCCACAACTTTTATTAGAGCTAATTAGACCCAAGGACCATGCCAAACAGCTATTAGTCAATCATAACTGGGGGGATATAATCCCATACCCTATTTCCACTTTGATCAAAGTTTATGGCTTTTTGGGAAAACCCCACGTATTGCCTTTTCATGTGCCTTTGAGGACAAGAATTGTAGAATTATTATGGTAGATTAGAACAATTGAGGAAATGAATATATTAGGAAAAGGTAAAGGCACATTCTTCCCTATTGTGATTGTTGTAGATGATTTTTTTTTTTGTTAAAAAAGGATGGAGAAATTTGAGCTTATTTTTGGATAGATATCAAATGGCCCAATCCCATGCTAGATACATTGATCTAGAGGGATTTTATGAACTCCTTAGGGGGATAACTAAAGCTAAGGCTCCTGTATAGACTTGAATTTCCTAGAAGATGTCATTAGAAATATATTTTCATTAAAGAAGGAAGAGGTCATAAAGGAAAAATGGGTAGTTTTCAGTAAAGTTTTAGAATTTATCAATGCTTTTGAGGCCAACTATAACCCCTTGGTAGATAAGAAATATTGGGGAGTCAAAATGAACACACTAATGAATAATTTTTCTATGATAATGCAAACTTTGAATGAGTAGAAGGGTATCTTAATTAAAGCATATTTAGATAAATCTGCTAAAGTGGAAAGAAGAATAAATAGCAGAATGGTGGTGACTGCAAGTTAGTATACACTACAAAGGAGGGCTAGATACATTGTGGCTCAAAATATACAGTACATTCCCCCCTATAAAAGGCCAAGATCAACAAGTCCACCTGATAGCAATGTCCCTAAGAGACAAAGTTAGAATAGGGGTCCTCCTCTCAAGTAGGAGATTATTCACCATCTTAGATCCCACTCAAAGTAGATGATGAAGCATCTCTGAGAGAGTAGCTAAGGAAAATTGGAGGGGAAGGAGACATAATTGTCACTACTACTGATATAGAAAGGGGAGTGTCTGAGGAGCCTCCCATGTCATCATTTGACCTTACAATTGCTAATTACAGAGGTAAGGAAATATACCCAATAATTGCACAAGCATCTCAAAAATTTATAGATTATGAAAATTTTGTAAAATCTAGGGCTTTTGCACAATTTTTATGGAGGAAAAATATACGAAATTTTGAGGCAAAGTGTAAAGAAATAAAATTAGAGAAACCAAATAAATTGGATTGTAAAATTGAAGAGGAGGTAAAGGCCAAATTTTTGGAGGACTTTTCCTAATTAACACCTGAGGCCAGGAGAAAATCAGTTAATGAGTCAAGAGTTTTGGTTCTACATATGTGGGACATAACTAATGCTATGATTTTTTATTCCATTAGAAAGGAGAAGGATGTGGAATATAAAATTGAAGAGGAAATACTGCAAGCACATTGAGGGATAAAGTTCAAAAATGATCACCAAGCTTTGGTGATTTGGTCTATTGAAAAGAGAGATAAGACTAGAACTCAAGATATTTCAAGTGCTAAGCATACTAGTACTATCATAGTGTACAGAGCTAATGAAGTTGATAGTGAAGAGGTCACTAAAATGGCTCAAGAAATGCTATCTCTTGGGAGTGTAGTAGCTAGGAAAGAAAAGAGTAGATTCCTAGAGCTCAATGCCAAGTTTGAAGAAATACTTAAGGCATATGAGGAGAGAGGAAAGAGGATACAACTGTTGGAAAATCAAATATCCCAGATGGATAAACAGTTAGGAAAGAGGAAAGTGGGAGAGCCCAATGGAATGAGGATTGTATATCCTTGCCCCCAATTGAACCATTCAAGTCTACTCCGATTCTTGAGTTGTCTGATACCCCAAATAGACCTAAGCTTGACAATGCAAAGGAATTTGAAGAAGAAAAAAATAAATTGTGTGAGTTACATGTTGAGCTAAATAATCAATATGAAGAGAAACTCAAGAAGATAATCTTATACTTAGTAGATAAGATTGATTGACCATCTTTTTATGACCAATTGGTAGAAATCCTAGAAATTTTGAGTGAAATAAAGAGAGACAAAGATACATTGAAGCCCATTGTTTAGAAATGGAGCAAAATACTTAACGATGTTACTTCTATGTGTATCTCTATCATCAAATTATCATGTGATAAAATAGATAATTTTTTTGATAGAGTTAATAATCTAATAGAATTTCATGAAAAAAGGGTTCCTATTCAAAAGAGAATAATGATTTTCCTTTCCAAGCATATAGCAGAGAAGTTTGATCTCTTTCCCAGTACACTTAAAAAGGTTGACAAAATAAAAGAAAAGGAAGAATGGGGAAAGAAATTAGATGATTTATTATGCCATAGAATGAATTAGGTCATAAATGAAAAGAGACATGTACTATGGACAAGGACTAATGAAGAATTTGTCAAAGTAAAATTGTTTTATAATACTGTTAGAAAAGAACTTGTTGAAATAGAAAAAATAGGAAGCTTTGTAATAAAAAAGTAGCAAGATATCTTAAATTTTGATTGGCCAGATGATACTATTTTTGACAAATGGAAGGAAGAGCTTTTTTCATTAGAACAGGGAGCAATAGAAGAAGAGGGTGTGGGCCATGAAGGAGATCAAATAGATGTCACCTTAGTGATGGAAACATAACAACCAATTGCAACTATTAGCCCAGAAAACCAAGTTGATGATGTGACATCCAAGGACTCAAAAATAACTATTGTTTTAATAGTTCACGATGATGAGCATGGAGAGCCTCAAGTTATAGTGAAGATACATAAGAAAGAGAAAGATAAATCATTGGCAAGTTTTATGGCTACATATTTTGAGGAATTAGAATAATAAATGAGCCAATCATGGAATTTGTAGCACCTAAAATTGTTACAGAAAATGGGCCCACCAAGAGAATACTTCGATGTAAAGTTTTTCTATTACACAATTTTTTTTCATTTGAATATCTGTTGTCTAAAGGATAGATATCAATTTTCTATGCTTGAAGCTTGTTGCATCTCACTCTTTATAAGTGAGATTCCAGGGTTAGAGAAAGGGTCCAATTTTTATTGCATATTTTAGTTTTTACTAAACTTTTTCAATCCACTCTTCTTGATGCACACACTTTGTGATATGTTTTCTCCACAATTTTATGAGAATACACTAATTTGGTAGGATTTAGATTTTTTATCTTGAGTCATTTTGAGTCTTGTTCAATTGTATAAAATTTTCAAATGGACTTAATACAAAGATGAACTATCCCCACATAAGTTCTAGTTGAATCTTGTCTCCATTTTTATTATCTAGTTATCTTAATGTTGTATGAGCAAGGCTTGTTCAATTGAATACAATTAAATCGAGTTGTATCTCAATTTACTATTTCTTTTAATTGAAAAGATCAAATAAATGCTTCAGTGAGATTGACAGGATTGCCATGGTAAAAGGAAGGATGTGTGTAAGAATGATTTTCAGTAAGAATCATTGAGAGTATTAATTGTAATACAATCAATTAGATCTAGGATTTGAATGGACTCTAAATCCTAATGAATGAGGCACTGATCTATTGATTTACTCTATAGATGGAAAGATCATTAACAAACATCAAGCTTTAAATTCAAAAATAAACTATATTCTACTATTGAAAAAATGCTAATGCTGGTTAGCACTTGCTTGCATTTAACCTCTAAGTTTTAGTTAGCTACAATTGCCAAAATTATTTGCAAACCTAAGAAGAATGGTGACCAAATATACTTCAAGGGATGTGTATTGTTGTGGAATAAGTATAATATGTGTGTAATGTTAAGTTGAAAAATCTTCCATCCCTAAGGTATACCCACCTTGGTCTTGTAGAGCCTAAAGTGTAGGAAATCTATTTGATTTTGTTGAAGTTGGATCTAGATATAAAACATATATAATTATTTATGGGAAGTAGATGATCCTTAGATTGTTGTGATCTTTTATTATCTTGGTATAGAGTATTTTATTACTTGATAGTTGAAAAACACCAACATGCTCCTCCTTCCTGCGCTGTAGGTTTGGCTTTCTCTTTAGCCTTTTGTGCAATGACACATGCACTAGCCCTTGTGGTAAGTTTTGTAGGTTTGGGATGGCTTGGTTTAACAACCTTCTTGCATCTTATCATTGCTTATGTCATAACCTTTCTCTTCTTTTTATCAGTAGGAGTAGGTGCTTCCTTAGCTTCTTCTTCCGAAGCACCTTCTACAATTTTTGTTTCTTCCTCTTGTTGATCTCCACCCTTTCCTTGTGTTAATGCAAGTAGTGCTTGGATCTAAGTGTCTTCTTCCTCTTCATCCTCTTCCTACTCAGCTCCTTCTCTAAATTTAGCTTTCAATTTCATTACCAAATTCTCCTTCTTCTTGATGACAGAGGCAATCTTTAATTCCATGGTAATCTTAGATTTGGCCATCTCATAATTACTAAATGCTTTGGCATTTTTTATCTATTTATTTTGTAGGCAATGCTGTTATTGGTATAGAGGCCTCATCTATATTAATTCCATAGCCTAATGGCCTTAGCCATCTTGCTCTTGGAGTTACTTCTTGAACAAATATAAAATCAACATCAACTAGGAAACAAACATCATCATGATATTTTTCCACTAATGATACTGGAATCCCTAAATCTCTTTTACATGGATTTCTTAAAGTCCTCAAAGTAACTACTCATTACTGACTCAAAATTTTCACCTAGTTGTTCAATGAATTCTTCTATTTGAATTGCCATAGACCTATTTGTCTTCCATGCCATAGTGCCAAATGTAGCAAATGTGTTGTAAACATAAAAGAAGATACGTATCAAAATATATCCAAATTTTCATTGAGCACTATTTGACTTCCTTATTGCTCCTAGGTTTTCAATCAATTGTTGTAGATTTAGCTCAACAAGATCATATATATGATCCTTCTTCACAATTTTGTAACCCACATCTACTACAATATAGGGCACACTATTTAATCTGCTTGATTTGTAAAACTTATACATGTGAAAATACCCTTACTGCAAAATCTATTAGAGGATTTGTGATGGTGTTTATGGTCATTCTCCTCTTATTCCACATAGCTCTTGTATTATTTTCAATAATTTCTTTTGACTTGCTCCTCAAAGTCTTTGGCCAATCTAGGGTTGGATACCTTGTTACCCTATGGATTATTCTTTTGGTGATTTTGATTGGCCTATCCCATAGTAAACTATCATGATTATTACTCAACACAATCTTGATCAATTCAGTTTTGAAAACAATGGGGGAATCGAGGGCACAAGTTAACTCATTTTCCATAGTTTTTTATTCTTCCCTTAGTGCACCATTTTCACAAAGTTTTTCATATGCTTCTCCTATTTCCATGTCACCAATACTACCAATCTTATAGTTGTAACATTTTTTGACATTTTGAATCATTGGAACTTTTGGTGGTATCATGGATAATGCGCTAGAGGGATCTTGCTTATATGCAATGTCTGGTATGGCCTTGAAAATAGGTTGTTTCACCTCGTTGCTAAGGAACTGAACATTTAAAATTTCTCTATCCTCTACACCCTTTGAAATAGATGCCATTTTACAAAGCCAAGGTTTATAAATTTGAAAAAACATAGCTCGACACATGATAAATACCTTGCAAAATCTTATAAAATGGTGTCAGCTAGCTACTCAAATTTGCTACAATCACTTTGGATGAATTTCCAAATCACCTCTAGCTCTTCATGCTCTTTCTCAATTTTGAAATGATGTAAAATGAGCTAAAATCAATCAAATACCTTTCTGAAATACTGCAATTAATGATAAGTGCTTACACAACTATAAGCTTGGCATCAACTAATTTATGGCTCATTCAGCATCCACTAGTGTCTTCATTCATTCAATAATCATTATGAGCTCGATAACAACTAGCCAGTTTGTTGGTTCAACATCCTCTAACATTTCACTTGAAAATAATAGGAAACATTTCATGCTTGGCAGTAACATGAAAAACATAAATATTTTTCTTTGATTTCTAATAACACCTTGAATCTTTATTCATGCTCATGTGGAGTTTTTAATACTAAATCCTTTGGAATTGATGAATGATATAACTTTTGAATATCAATCCAACATATCTCTTGATTGCTTAGTTTGATGAGGTGTGATCACCTGACCCATTGGGTGAACTGAACCCTCCTCCATTTGATGTTATGCAATCCTCCTTTTTCTTCTATGTCTTGTTTATTTCATTTCTGAAATTTTCAATATCTGCCTTGCTTTTACCTTTACTAAACTCACAACTTGGTGCCTTTGACCTTGTTAGACAATATCAAGTGATGTAACTAATATTTAAATAGCTAAAACATGTGGTTTGACTTAACCACCTTTTATAGTCACTTTTGAATTATGTTCTAATACAATTCTTAGGAACATGTCCATACTCTTGACAATAGTGACAACTATATCTTGTATTATAATCCCAGTTATAAAAGTTTCCATTCTTCTTTACATTTGTTTGCCTATTTGATGACCATATGGGTTTGGATCTAGACTCAAAATCTCTATGTCCATACTTCTAATAGTTATAACAGTATCCTTCAAATCTTTGAGTGTGCATGGTCTTAGTTTTGCATTCATGTGCTTGATGACCTTGTTCATTGCACTTATTGTAGTGAGCCATGCTCTTATGCTTAACATTCTAGTTTACAATCTTGCTCCTACACACATTAATAGTGTGTCCTTTCTTACCACAATTATGACAAGTAGGTTTGGAATTCTTACATTTGTTTCTCCTTTTTTCAACACTTTTGGATGACTCTCCTTCTTTAGTACTTGTGTATCCCATTGTAGATGTATCATTATTAGATCTAGGAGATCTCAATAAATGCTTAAATTATTTTATGGCTTCATTAGGGTTATTAGAACTTTTAGCAAATTCCTTTTCCCTTTTTAGGTCACTATTCAATTGCTTATTCTACAACTTCAATGTTGTTATCTCAATGTCCTTAACATTCAATTCATGGTTGGCATTCATCATTTGACTCAGAGTATCCAATTGCATGTTAGCAATCTTAGTTAGCTCTAATGATTTATCTTCTAATATGTTGATCAAAACTCTTTTATCATTTTCAATCACAACTTTTTCTTCCATAGCTTTATTTTTCTATTTAGTCACCTCACATAGTAGTACAACTTGTGATTCTTTATTCTTTCCCATTAAATTTGTGATTGTTGCATCAAATTCATTGGAGTCTATATTAGCAAATATCTTAGTAGTGGTCCATCTCTTACTTCATTAAGCTAATGTAGAATGAGTTGTATTTCAATTCTTTGGTTCTCAATGATCTTTCCCAACATGTAGTCTTCTATTTTAAGGATCTTTCCTCAAAGCTCCAAAGTTTCTCTTTTAGAGTACAAGGGTCTGATACCAATTGTTGAAATTACAATAGGAAAGGTAAACTTCTAAGGGCCAGGGGGGAGGGGGGGGGAAGGGATTCAACATAAAAATTCACACATATATGATAACTCAAAAATCCTCCAATGAGAAGGTAAAACTAGGGTGGGGATGACACCCATAAATCTTCACTATTGTAGTAATAAAGTGCATCCAATGAGGGTTACAATGTTTGATCATGAAACATGATCTACCCTGTGAAAGTTCTACCCTATTAAACGCTAACAAAGACTATTAGGTCTTACACTTTTAAAGGATTTCAACACCCTATTAGAAGTGTGCCTTGTTAAAAGTCTTTAGGTCACAATTAAGTAAGCACCTTGTTAGAGGATTTCAATACAATCTATTAGGACTCC